>VZQC01000392.1:3434245-3498526 GCA_009823505.1 Rhizomys pruinosus
ATCACCATTCTCACCATTTCTCTCCCCATCCCCCTCATTCCCATCCCCATCATCCCCATCCCCATCATCCCTATCCCCCTCATCATCATCTCCACCATCTATTTGATCACCATTCTCACCATTTCTCTCCCCATCCCCTCATCCCTACCACCATCATCTCCATCTCCATCCCATCCCCACCATCACTATCCCTACAGCCACCATCACTCAGACTCATTTATTGATTCTGTGTAACAGCAAGCTGGCCCAGTGCTGTAATTTAATACCTTGTACTGAGTGCTTAGAGCATGCTAACTGAGTCACACACCCTTATCTCACTGAATTCCAATAACTGTTAAAGTTGTGAATCCATAAAATGGGCTTGGTATCAACTTTATGGGACTTTGGGGGTGCCAGGTATTCAAAACAGTTCTTGAAGACAAACATTTTACAAGTTGTAGTAGGACAGCTAGTACCTACATGGAAAGGATCTTGTTAGAGCCACACCTCCCACTCCACACTGAGATGAACTCAAGGAGATCAAAGATGTGCACAGAAAGTGGAAAAAAAGACAGTTTCTATGTAACCCTCAGGGTAGAAGATGCTGGTCTACACTCTTCAGGAGAGGCCACATTTCATATCCACCTACAAGGCTTGGGTGCTTGTTCCCCTAAACCACCCACAGAACACGTGGACACACTTGAACATCTTTCTACCCTCAGCCACTCCCACCCTTCCTGGGAAGCCTGAGATAGTCCGCAGCATTGTCAGAACTATAGCATTTTCACGCTGCTCGAGATGGGGAGAGAGCCCAGTGTCGTCCTGGTGTCAGAAGGGTGGGAAAGCATAATGCACATGGCACTTGTAGGCAGCAGCACTGTCTGCTTGCACCCTGCCCTTCCCCAGCACCCGTCCTTTCCCAGCACCTCACCCTGTGGTCTTGTTAATCTGCATTGATCACTCCCCCTATGGCTGCCCACATGGGGCCTCCATCAGAGGATGCAGCACAGCCCCAAGGTAGGGAGAGGCTGTGTCTCAGGTTCTCTCATGGCCCTTTACTTCACCGAGCGCCTACTCAGAACCATGTTTGTAGAATGACACCTCCCCCCCCCCCCCGCCCAGTTTCCTGCAGCAAGCAGCATGGAGTATAAACTGCATTGGTCAGCAGCACATTCTTCACAGTGGGCACTTTGCCATTCTTCACCAAGACTGAGCCTCGTACCAGGAGCCTTGCACCATAGTACAGCAGTCTATCCCATGCTTCCTGCTTTTCCCTCACCCAGAGGTACCCCCTACCGAGTCAGAGGGCATCAAGAGTTGCAGTAGGGGGCCTGAGGCCCCTGAGTCTTCAGACTGAGCAAGGACCTGGATCACAGTGGGCTTTTATACAAGGATCACAGTCCAGTTCCCTCAGAACTGCTTGTCTAAAACTCTCCATTGAGAAGCCAGTCATGTGACCAGTAAACATACAGCAGCTTATCGTTCCAACCAGCTCTGAGCTGGCATGTCACAGGGAACAGTACTCCCCCTGCTTGGTGGCTGGGCAGATACCCCCATGCTGCCCTTCCCAGCCCCCACCATCCACACAGGGGACATAAGTTCAACCACCCCGCACCCCAGGCTGCTGGTCACGCTCCAGTGGCCAACAGAGTGCAAGAGCTGACCTCCGGAGCTGCGTGCCCTCGCCCTGGCCAGCTGCTGCGCCGAACCCACTGGGTTTCCTGTTACAGGCCTCTGGGGACATTTCCAACACACGGGGGGGGGGGGTCAGTAGAGCTCAGGGTAGGATAGGTGAGGAAGCAGGGAGCACAGGCCTAGCTGAGTGACAAGTCAGGGAAGCGGCAGGGCCCTGGCCTGGGGTACCAGCTCTGCAATGTGAGGGTGACTGACACTCCAAGTGTCACTTCAGGGGACAGGGCACACGGGGTCACACAGTGAATGTGTGGCTGTGCAAACCCTGCAAAACCAGGGTGGCCTGGGACTCTGGGACTGCAGGAAAAGAGGTAGGCACAAAAAGTCAATGTCATGGTGGAAGGTGTGCCACGCTGGGCCCTTCTGTCCACATCCACTCAGGAGCCATCCTCTGGTGCCTTGCAGATGCTAGAAGCAGGAAGTCCAGAAAACTGGCAAGGCCTTTTGAGCACACTTCCTGTATTTGGAACCAGTCGGCATCCAGACATAGCCCTGCCAGTACAGCTGAGGGTTATCTTTGACCCCAAAGCACACATGGGGATCCTGAGCCCCCCACAGGTAGGGGTGTCACAGAGCTCATAAACTGAGGCAGGTTTCTGTGAGGAAAGGAAGGTTCAACCTGGGCCTCCCCTCAGGCTTTCGTTGGAGACTACAGGATCGATCCTCCCCAAGGCCTAAGAGCTGGCAGGAGCTGTGCCATGCATTTTTAAGTGGCCATTAGTTGAGGACACCCTCTAAATGGGTTGTGTGGACCACAGAGGCTCCAGCAGGATGGCAGAAAGACCCTGCAGTGACCCCAGGGCACAGTTCTACATACCCTCTTGGCAGGACTATGGTGTGCTGCCCAGAACAACTTGCCTATTTGTCCTGCTTCAACACAGCTTGTTTCCAGCTGGCGTCTCAGGCCAGGCCAACAGAAGAGGCATCTGCAGCACGTGTGGGGGCAGCTCAGACCTGGGATTGGGTAGTAAACCTGATCTCAAACAGTCCTCACTGGACTACTCCTACTGCCTACACACGTGTCATTTGTAGTTCTAAAAAGAACATGGATGGTCTGAGAAATGCTCAGTGGGAAAAGCACATGGCATGCTTGCATGAAGACCTGAGTTGGATCCCCAGAATCCATGTGAAAGGCCAAAAAAATGGCATGTAATCTCAGTGCTGGGGGGAGAGGAGTGGAGACAAGGATGTCTAAGAATGACACCTTGGGCTGGAGAGATGGCCTAGCAGTTAAGAGCACCGACTGCTCTTGCAGAGGACCTGGGTTCGGTCCCCAGCACCCACGTGGTGGCTGAGAACCGTCTTTAACTCCAGTTCCAGGGGAATCCGACACCCTCTTCTGACCTCCGCGGCATTGCATGAAATGGGTGCACAAACCTCATGCAGACAGTACATTCATATGCGTAAAAAATAAATAAAATTGAAAAAATAAAATAAAATAAATTTTCTTTAAAAAAAATGACACCTGAGGTTGATTGAGCTCTAGCATTCATGCGCACACACATGTACAAGTACACACATGCACACAAGCATGCACACATACACAGACACACAGGTACACAGACACACAGGTACACGCACACACACACACACACACACACACACAGAAATGGAACGGCCTGTGACTGACTCTTAGGGTCTCCAGGTTCTTCACAACTGAACTTGGTCCTGGTGACCAAATTTTTCTAATTTCTGTGACAAGGCTCCCAAGCAGTCGTGGCTCAAGCAGGGAACTGCCAATATATGCAGGGGAGGATCTCTAGAGACTGCATCAGGACCACCTGGATCAGCTGCATGGGAGCTTCAGAAACAGGCAGATTGGGATCCCGACCCCAGGCCCGAGCCACAACCAGCACAGCATGCAGCTGGCCCTAAAGTTCCTTCTTGAAGAGACAGTTGCTGTCCCACAGTCCAGCTCAGGGGTGGCTCCAAAAGTCAGTGTTGGGGGGAAATCCTCAAAGGCACACCTGAACAGAGCACTTCAACATTCACATTGGACGAGGAGACAGCTTGGACAGTGGCAACGGCCTGGCTTGCTGGTCGGGGAGGTAAGATGCCACAGAGAACCACCAGGGGGCAGGAGTCTCGCCCAGCAGAGCCTGGCCATCTGCCCCATTGGGAGGGGCGGAGGCTGGGAGGAGTGCACCCTCTGTCAGAGCTGCAACACTGGCCTCCTTGGGTCTTACCTGTTTTGCTTTCTGTTGCTATGGTAAAATACTCTGATGAAAGGAAATTTGAGTAGGGTAGGGTTCATTTGTCATATACTTTTGGGTCACCATCCACCATTGAAGGAAATCAAGGCACAAACTGAGCAGAAACCACAGATGACGCTGCTTACTGGCTAGTGCTCAGCTTGCTTTCTCTCATTCTTTTTAAAAGATATTTTATTTTTTTAAATTATGTGTATGTGTGTGCCTGTGTGTGGGTATGTGCATATGTAAGTGTAAGTGCCCATGGAGACCAGAGTTGTCAGAGCCACTGGAGAAGGAGGTCCAGGCATTTGGTAACCTGTCTGACACAAGTGCTATGAACCAAGCTTGGGTTCTCTGCAAGCTCAGTACATACTCTTAACCACTGAGCCATCTCTCCGGGTCCCCAGCTAGCCCAGGTTCACCTGCCTAGGGATGGTGCCACCCACAGTGGACTGGGCCCTCCCACATTAATCATCAGTCAAGACAATCTCTCTCAGACATGGCCACTCACTTCTTCAATTGAGGTTTCCCCTGCCCAGATGACTTTGAAAATTTTAAAAATATTTCTTTTTGAGACAGGGTCTCCCTGTAGCTCCAGCTGTCCTGGAACTCACTATATAGACCAGGCTGGCCTTGAACTCACAAAGATCCACCTGCCTCTGCCTCTCAAGTGCTAGGATTAAAGGCGTGCACCAACCACACACAGCTTAAAAATATTTTATTATTTTTATTTTAGTGTATGAGTGCACACATGTCATGGAATGCCTATGGAAGTCAGAAGAAGGTGTCAGATCCCTGGAACTGGAGTTACAGACAGTTTAGCCACCACGTCGGTGCTGGGAATCAAAACCGGGTCCTCTGCAAGAGCAGCCAGTGCTCTTAACTGTGAGCCATCTCTCCAGTTCTGGCTATGTCACATTGACAATAAAACTGAACAAGACAAAGACAAATGCAGAGCTCCAATGGACATGGGCTTCTCCCCAAGAACCTCAGTCTGCCACTGGGGCTGGACTTATCCCATGAGAGTCCTGGACACCAGCACGGCAGTGACCAGTGTGGACACCACCTCCAGCTCCAGGCCTGCTTCCTTGCCCAAACTACCTCTGCCAGCATAACCACTAAGAAAATCCCATTACTTTACTTTAATTAATTAATTATTTATTTATTTACTTATTTATTTATCTGGGGGGGGCATGCCACAGTATATGTATGCATTTCAGAGACAGGTGGTTCTTCCTTTTCACCTGCTAAGTCCCAGGGACTGAACTCAGGTCATCGGGCTTGGCAGAAGGCACTTTTTTTACTTGCTGAGCCATCCCACCAGCCCCAGTGTCACTGTTTAAGGTGCTGGGCTTCTCAGCACCGGGTCCCTTGGTTTATAGCTTAACATGGAGGGGCTGGAGAGATGGCTCAGCGGTTAAGAGCACCAACTTCTCTGGCGGAGGACCAGGGTTAGATTCCCAGCACCCACATGATAGCTAAGAACCATCTTTAACTCCAGTTCCAGGGGAATCTAACACCCTCTTCTGACCTCTGCGGCATTGCACGACACAGGTCCACAAACCTACATGCAGACAGTAAATTCATACACATAAAAAATAAATAAATAGAATGGCCTGTATATGGAAGAAGAGTCATAACCGCAGAAAGCACTGGCTGACCACCAGCTCTCACATCAGCTCAAGTATCTGGTTCAGATGAGGCCAGCCCAGAGCCCAAGAAGCTGAGTCCAGGGTATGCAGGTGTGTGCTTAGCCACCAGCTGAGTGTCACGTCCCAGCCACAAGAAGACTCAGGAACCAGTTTCTTTGCCCATCAGCCCTAGAAACCCACTTGCAAAACCTGTGTTTTTCATTCCTAGAAAAAAAAATCAGACAGCAATTGAGGATGGAGTATCAAATGAGAAATGAAATACTTTCTTTGGATTTCTTCCGACAGGTTATGATTATTCACACAGACAAATTCTCATTGTACAGCTGGCCATGGTGGTGCATCCCTTTAATCCTAGCACTTGGGAGGCAGAGGCAGGTGGATCTTGCGAGTTCAAGGCCAGCTTGGTCTACATTAAAGGAGTGCACCACTATGCCCAGTTACAGGCCTGCTTTAAAGAACAAGGACCTAGATTCCCAGAACCTACATTTAAAAAAATGCTGGGCACTGAGGAGGCAGGCAGATCCCTGGGACTTGCTGGCTAGCCAGTCTAGCCTCTGTGGCAAATCCAGGCCAGTGACAGACTCATGAAATAAGGTGGAGGGGCTGGAGAAATGGCTCAGTGCTTAAAAGCACTGGCTGCTCTTGCAGACCCATGCTAAATTAAAAACAAACGTCCCCCCAAACAACAACAACAACAACAACAAAACCCAAGTGTGGTAGCGCTCGCCTTTAATCCCAGCACTTTGGAGGCAGAGGCAGGCAGATCTCTGCGAGTTCAAGGCCAGCCTGGTCTACAAAGTGAGTTCCAGGACAGCTGGGACTACAGGGAGACCCTGTCTCAAAAAGACCCCCCAAAAATATAAATAAAAAAAGAATAGAGGCTCAGCAGGTAAAAGTGATGCTAAGTAAGCCCGAGTTGGAGCCCCATCCCCAGAACCATGAGCAGTCAGACATAGTGGCTGAATCTGTAATTCTGGCATTCTAGAAGCTCACAGGCCAGCAGCTAGCCTGCAGAACAGCAGAAACCAGGAGAGACTCTGACTCAACAAAGTAGAAGAAGAGATGAGTCTAAAAGCTGTTCTCTGACCTCCACACCCCTGTGGGGGCACACATGTACCCCCCGACCAAATACACATACCCACACACCCACACACAGTAATATAAACCAAAACATATTTTAAAAACAAATGGAAGAACAAAGTCAATTCTATTAAAATGAAAATGAATTCTTCATAAGCACACAATAGACCCCAAATTAGTGTATACAAGTTACAGAGTACACACAAGCCAGTCGGAGAAGGAACAAGGGGGAGGGGAAGTTCTGGAGGGTTCAGAAGTGAAGCAAGCCCACCGCTTGGCCTGGACACTGACCAAGGAAGGGCAAGCCAACACCAATAAGGGCCCCCTCTGTGCCACTGAAGTGGTCCTGAGCCATGCCAATTTCACCATCAGACTGTGTGCCATTTATTGCAATGGTGAGTTTTTCAAAAGAGAAAGTTCATCTGAAGACAGCCAAGCAGAAGATGGGAATAGGGGGTTGACAGGGTAGAAGGAAGCTGGTGGTCCATGGGTGGGGACAGGGGGTCAGCAAGGAATGCACTGCTGGGGGAATGCTTGAGTGTTCCAGGTATGTGATTGGTCCTCATGGTTCTCCATGGGGCACATGCACAAAATGTGGCCCTGTCAATGTGACCCAAGGGGCATGAAAAGATCTTTGACAATGCAGTCTCCCATCTGACAGCTGCTGGGTTCAAGTGAAGGGCTGTGCTTTCAACGACTGCTGAAAAGCAGCCCTGGCAAAGGCTCACCATGACCCCCACATAGAAGTGTCACTTACAGCAGAGCAGGTGGCCGAGGGACAGCACAACTTCCAGACAGCCAACATTGGTGCTTTCTTAAGGTTATTTTTTTACATTTATTTATGGGATGTTTATGTGGGCACATATGTGACATGGCATGTGTGGAAGTCAGAGGACAACTGTGTGAGTCTTTTCTCACATTCCACCATGTGGGTCTCGGGGCTCAAACTCAGGTTGTCAGGCTTGGCAGCAAACACTTTTACCTGCTGAGCCATCTCACCTGCCCCAAAGTTGGTGATTTCTTTTACACATGCATACATGTATTAAAGGCACCCATGTCATGCAATGCCCATGGAGGTCAGAAGAGGGCATTGGATCCCCTGGAACTGGAGTTACAGATGGTTGTTAGCTTCCCTGTGGGTGCTGGGAACTGAACGCGGGTCTTCTGCAACAGCAGCCAGTGTTCTTAACCGCTAAGCTGTCTCTTCAGCCCTCAAAGTTGGTGATTTATTTATTTTTTTTAGTTGGTAATTTCTAACGCCAATGAAAGGCACTTGCCATGAAAGATTGGGCTGGAGGGTTCACCACATGTCCCTTCAGCTTCAAGCTGGGTAATCCATCAATTAGTAGTTGATATAAAAGCACCCAGCTCACCGTGGGCAGTGCCATCACTGGGGTTGGTGAGCCTGGGATGTATAAGAAAGCATGTTGGGAGTGAACTAGAGGAAGCAAGCCTTATGTCAAGGTTCCTGCTTCAGCTCCTGCTTGAGTCTCTGCCTTGGCTTCCTTCGATGGTGTAAGCCAAATACCTCCCCCCCCAAAGTTGGTTTTGATCAGTATTTTTCCACAGCAATAGTAGCCAATCTAGAACATCAGTACATAGTCCCGTTTGTATAGGGCAGAGGGCACATCCAGCAGCCTGGACTAGCACAGTGAGTCCTGGCCAGGTGGCTCTGATCATTGTATTACAGCCACTACTAGAATCTATTAGGAGGAAGTTACCCATTTTAAAGTCTGCAGAAATCACATTTCAGAAGCCTTTCTGACTCTGAATAGATGACTCAGGAGATGCTGAGAAGCCTTAAGTATAGGTGGTGTGTGTGTGTGTGTGTGTGTGTGTGTGTGTGTGTGTGTGTGTGACCTGCTTTGGCCTAGGGGCCACCTTGGGCAGAGGAAAACTTTTTTTTTTTTAGTCTTTTTGAGACAGGGGCTCTCTGTAGCCCCAGCTGGGCTGGAACTTGCTATGTAGACCAGGCTGGCCTTGAATTCACAGAGATCTGCCTGTCTCTGCCTCCCAATTGCTGGGTTTAAAGGTGTGTGCCACTGTGCCCGGCTGAAAACTCTTTTCTAACAGTAGAGCCAGGGCTGAATAACCTCATGGCTGCTTTGGCAATATCCCTGGATAACTGGGCTTCCTCCTGGGTCCTCTGTCTGGAAGAACATATCTCAAAGGATCTGTTCTCTCTACAGAACTGCTGCTGCTGTGTTGGGTCCTTAGAGTGCAAGGAGCTGAGCTACTGCTCTTAGGGCACAAGAACAGGGCAGTTTCCAATGCCTGTTTCTTAACTGGGTTGTTCTTATGGGACAAACCAGGCTCTCCTGTTTGGGGTGTGTGTGTTCATGTGCTGGATGTGTGTGGATGGGTGCAAGTACACAGATGCATTGGTGTGTGCCTGTGGGTGTGTATGGAGCTTTCCTCCCAGCAGAGACCAGGCTGGTGTTGCTGCCTCAATGCCTCCATGGAAGGAGGTGGCCCCACCTGTCTGTCCTCTGGGCTATTCTAAAGAGAAGGGCATCACAACTCTTTTGGTGACATTTATTTTTGAAAGACAGACAACCGAGAACTAGAACATCTTGTGGTTCTAGCATAAGGCTTTTTTTTTTTTTTTTTGGTCTCTTCTTGGTTGTTTGTTTTGCTTAGATTGGCTGTGGACTCCTGACCCCTTGTTTCGGCCCTCCTGAGTGCTCGGCGACTGTGTGTACCACTAAGGCTGGTTTACGTGGTGCTGAGCTTGGAAGCCAGGGCCATGTGCCAGCCAAGCACTCTGCCAACCAAGCTCCAGCCCCAGCTGCTCTGTCTTCTAATGAAGAAAAAGGGGCTTTTGTTAGGATGAAGGTTTTACAAAAGTAGTTCAGGACGGAGTCACACCCATTTTGAGAACCACGGGCCCTCCGGCTGGGAGGTGGTGTGGATCCATCACCATGTCCATAGGACGGCCAGGTTCCCTACTCTGCTGCCCAGAATGAAGACCTGCCAGATGAAGGTGTCAGGAAGGAGTCAGGGGTGGAGAGGGGGCCCAGGGACAGGAAGTCTATGTGGACCAGAAAGAATGAAGAAAAGAAGGCAGAGTCACTTTCTTGTATATTGTGGACATTTTATCCCTTGTTCAAAACAGTGTTTGTAATAAACAAGTATCATGCCTGCGCATTTTCCCTAGAAAGTACCACCAAGTAGGATCGCCATGCTGCCTAAGTGGCCTTCCCACATGCCGTGGACAGAGAGCTTTGCATAGCAGTCAGCACAGCCAGGCCCTGGACACAGGCCTGGAAAGCCTAAGTTAGCTCCCTACCTGGACATCTTCTGTAGAGCCCAGATGCTTGCTTCATTCTTACCACAGAGCATGTGAGTAGCAAAACTTGTAAAAATGAAGTGTACAAAAGGAAACATCCATATGATACAGTTGCACCCTGTAGTCAAGAAATCCCTTTGAGACTGGCGACAGTCAGGTATGGCAATTTTTCAGTAACAGAAAAAGAAGCCCTGATGTCTGCCCGCCCTTGCAGCACTCACTCAGAGTTCGAGGTTTGTGTGGCTTGCAGAAAGAGCTGTTCCTGTGCAGTTACAGGACTTGCTGGTGCTCTGTACGGAAGCTGGGGAGGTGCCCTACCTTGGGGCAAATCCCCTTTGATTGTCACAACTACCATTCTAACAATAAACAAAGTGGAGCAAACGCAGCTCTTCACTGAATCAAGTAACTCCAGTTTAATTGAATACAACTCTCAGGGCCTCGCTCAGCCACTTCTGTCCAACACTTTTGCAACAAAAAGTTAAGAAACCAAAAACATTGAGAAAAGAAAAACTCTAGGTGACCTGTCAGTACAAAGTTTACAGTTTCATAAGTCTGTCATCTGGTGACCAGACAATGTCACCTCTCCAGTGATTCCTCAAAGTGCTCTTTCTGGGTTATTTCCAGAGTGGCTTATAAGGATGCCACTATTCCCCTGAATTAACAATTTTAGATACTTGTAATAAACTGTAAGTCGTGCGTCCACCTTGTGAATCAAGCAGATCACTGTGTGACATTTTACCCAAAGCCTAACCTTGTATTTCCAAATCCTGGCCCCTGTATGCAGGGCTAAGTGTCAGCACCCACCTGACAGCCCCACAGCAGGACTCTGGGACAGGCCTGAGGCAGGTCAGGAGTGCCCCTAACCCAGGGCCAGGTGCCTTTGGTTTGGGGCTGGCCTATAGGCCAGGGACGTGGATTTCCAGAAAGAAGGCAGCAGGCATCTCGGGTGTGGTGCTCTAGCCCCGAGCCTCGTGACTACAGAGGGCTAGAAGCCATGGGAACACCACGAGTGAGAAGCATGGCATGCAGCTAGCTGGCAGATGGGTTCATATGTGGGATGAACAATTGAGCTAATGCTCTGCAAGGCTGGAAAGGCTGTATTTGGCTTGTCCTATAAGGTCTCAGGCAGAGACAGGGCAACATGCAGGAAGAGCCACACACTCTTTATCCCAGAATCTGACACAAATTGGTAGTCATACTAGACATGGATGGCCTAGTGGCGTCTCTTAAATTGTACATGAGTAACTCACAGCTGGATCCAACCCTGATTTTTCTTCAGATCAGATTCAGATGAATGCTGGGCAACATCTCGACTAGATCAGTGTTAGGAAAGAGCCTCAGGCCATGGCACACAGAAGAGCAGGGAGGGACAGTCCAGGCTTCGAGGACACCCGCGTCATTTGTCATAATGAAGTGCTGTCTGTATAGCTTTGTCGTGTAGTGGCTTGTACAGCTAGAGCTCATCGCTTCAATTAGACCCTGCTTCTTGTGAACATGGCTTAGAGGGTCTCGAGTGGGCCTTCGGATGTCCATCGCCAAGCACCTGCCATCAGCAGGTGGCTTCTTTCTCTGGGTTAAAGTTCTTGTCAATGGGTGGATCCCGTCAAGGCCTCAGTTTGGAGAAAAGGAGGCTATTGTGTCTGATCTCTGAACTGCCCTCTCTGCCCATTCTTCCTAGCCTCTGTGCCAGCCTCCTGTGGGACAGTCACTGATCACAGTGCTGACTCAAAGTCCCCAGAGTGAACAGCGGCACCCCTAGATGCTCTGTGCAGTACCATGAAATCCACAGGCAGCCAGGAGAAGGGCAGCCCCAGGCCTAGTTTAGCACAGCTTCAGAGATGCTAGCATGAGGTATGTGGGTGTGGCCAGGGACAGGGCAGGACAGTGGAGGGAGGTCCCAGGGAGAGGGCCAGAGCTCCATGTACTTGACTATTGAGCCTGAGTGCTAAGGAGGTCATGTCTCAGGGTGACCTGGGCCTATGGGGCCCCTTCTGCTGAGGAATTCTGGCATGGCCAGCCCAGCCCTGTTCTCAGCCTGAGGCCAGCAGCCACTCCAGACCCAGAATGCCCCCGGTCCCTGAGCCCCCAGGCTAACACAGGGTGCCTGGTGGCTAGGAAGCTGCTTCAGCCTCAGTCTGGAATGACAGCCAGGCCTTCCGTCAATAGTAGGGTGTGAAGGAAAAGGAGAAAGTGTTTTTCTGAGATTTATTAATTTGCTTGAAAAATCAAAGGGGTTCTCTGCTCCCTTTCCTTCTGAAGCAGATGAAAAGCAAAGTCTGACCCCTCAAAAAACCAAACCAAAACAAAACAAAAAACCAAAACCACATTCCCAGTGTAGTTTTTATTGCTCTCGGAAGCGCTGTACTGGACGCACAGCCAGAGCTGAGAGGTCAGAGGCAGGCACGGGGTGGGGGGGGCAGAGCCTGCTGCCTGGACACCTCCAGGTCGTTCATGGACTCAACACACTACTGATCTCAAAGGCTCAGGGCCATGTGGGAAGCCGGAGCCACTAGTTAAGGCTCTGGGCTTGTTCCCTGGGCCAGGCATACCCACAGCAGGGCCCTTCAGCCATCTTCCTTCAGATTTTCGAGGTGATGGTGACCGAGGGAAGGACAGAGACCTCAAGCACACAGAGAGACAGAAAGAAAATACCAGGGTAGGGCACGTGGGAGCGCCTAGGATGGCTCACAGCTGGGAGAGGCCAGGCAAGCCTTCGGGTGGAGGAAGAGATTTAGTGTCCCGGTTTGCTTGGCTTGGTTTAACCCTTCACCTTCATAAGGAGTTGTGTTCACTGTTGTGACCCAAGAACTGTGGGCGAATTCCATGTCCAAGCTCCTCTGTGCATGGACCCTGGAGGTCAGTAGCATCTCCTACAGAGCAAGTGGGCTCACAGAGTACCCCAGCACAGGGGGCCATGCAGAGTCAGACCCAGGCCTGGTCTCAGTCCTCTCCGGGCCTCTGTCTTCTGGTGTCCTCAGAAAGCTTTTCAGCCTTTACTCTGAACCCTGGTTACATGTGTGTCAGAGGGAAGACCCGCCACGTTCCTCCTTGTCAGAAAACACGAAGAAGTGTGACTTAAGAGAGCCTGAAGGAGGCTTCAGACAGAAAGTCCAAGGAGGTGGACGGACAGTGTATGACAGGCTCCCTGACGGCCTGGACCTCCCAGAAGCTGGGCAGGCCTCCCCATGCTGAGTAGGGGAAGGAAGATGCATCTCCTGGGCCAGCCAAAGGGACCCCGGCAAGGCACCAAGTGCAGGCGGAGGTCCCCTGTCCTCTGCCAAGACAGTCTATGTCACTGAGGTGGGAGAGGGCAACAGTGTGGGCAGCGATGATGTCTACCTGGATAAGGCAGAGGAGGAAGAGGGCAGGGAGAAGCTGCGAGCCAGCCACAGACAAACTTGTAAAAATAAATTCTAAACACTAACAAGTGCTAAAGGTATCTGACGATTCAAAGTAGGAGAGCTGGTGCTACACTGCTTCCTGAAGCCCCAAAGGCTGGAGGCCCCCGCATGGAGGCTCTGGGGGTGGGGCCCACATGGCCTTCCCATCTGGCCCTATGTGGGGACAGCAGCCTGCTGGCCATGGAAGAAGAGAGGGACCAAGGAGCTGTATGGAGGCGTTGTACGCATGTAAAGATTCCACATTCTGCAGAGTTCTCGGGCGTTCACTTTAAAAAGAGATTTAAGGTGCTTAGACATAGCCCACAGGGAGGCAGTGCAGACAGAGGTGCTGCAGAGGGTGCAGGGGAGGGACAGCGGGGCCGATCTACATTCAGCGTGTGCTTATCAGAAGACGTTCTCCCCCAAGACTAGAAGTGAAGGTGCCAAGCCAGGCAGCACAAGCGAGCTCTTTGTGGGACAAGGACCCAGTTGACCTGCTCCCTGGACAGCTGAACCCATCAAGAACCAGCGTTCTGGAGTGCAGGGCACAAGGTGAAGGGCCAGGTTAAGTTCCCCAAATAATTAATAAGAAACAAAAGCCTCGTTCTAAGTTTAAGAAGAGAAAGCAGCCGCCGGCTTCCTGTTGGAGGCAGAGTTTTGGGGGAGACCCATGGCCCCCCCAGAGACCGCCTCTGTCCCTGCAGAGGGCCGATGGGACCCTGCAGTGCTGGCTGGCCATCTTCGCCTGGTAGGCCTTCTGTAATCTTTGCTCTTGGCTCAAGTTTTGTTAATATTAGTCACCAGTTAATAAGAAAAATAGTCTCTAAGTGTCTCTTCCCCCTCTTGTGTGTTCTGTTTTTAATTGAGTTAATTGGATACCGCGTTGGGTCACGGGCGATCAATCACAGCATTGATTATTCCTTTTTCTTAAATTCTTGGTTGCCATAGCTGGAGCCTTTTTCTATCTCAGTTACTCCTATCAGTCTTCGGACTCCAAAGGAAGCTTTAAAGACAGGAGAGAGAAGCGGTTAGAGGGCGTGCTCACAGCAGCACTGGGAGGCTGCCCTGCTGGCCTTGTGCTCCCTGAGCTCCCTCCTCCCAATGTGCTCACAGCTGTACTGCAAGAAGCCACGGGGGTAGAAGGAGTTCGTGGCCGTGCAATTTGCCAGCGCCCTCCAGGTTCCTCAATGCCTAGCCACTGCCTCCCAGGGTCACCAGGAAGCTACCAGTCCTTGGCTCCATAGTGGCCCAGTGACCCCTGTGTGTGAGCAGGCTGTGTTCTTTACCTGCTCCCACAAATCCCAAGAATGTCAGGATGAGGAGGAGGGATCCACTGGCAAAGACACCCAGAACGAAGCTGAAGAGAGGAGAGAGGAGGATGGTGGCCCAGCACAGGAAGTTCAGGAGCGTCCATGGCCTTCGGGCAGGCTTGATCTGCTCCCCTGGGAACACACCCTTCTGCTTGTACATCTCCTGAAGTGCATCCTGAAAGGAAAGCAGGGTACAGGAGGACGAGCTCGCCACGTGCAACTGACACAAGAGGAAATAGCAGCAGTAAAAGCCACTTGGGTGAGAAGCAGGTCATGGAACATGGGCAGCCTCTTCCCACGCAGGCGGGAAGGGGAGGCCCTCTTCCTGGGAGGACCTTCAGCTGCCTGTCCGAAAGGACTGTGTCAATCATTTGGACCTGAGACCCGGGAAAGAAGTCAGCTGGGAAATGTCCAGCCGAGCAAGCAAAGCTGCCGATGGTTCTGACTGGTACATGTGGTGGCTGGCGCAGACGGAGGGGCCCAATTGTCCCACCATTCTGCAGATGCAGGGAGGGGACAGCAGCAGGGAGCAGTGAGGGAGCATGACCTGGGAAGTGAGGCCTCTGAGAGCGAAGTGCTGCTCAGTATGGCTACAGTAAAGAAGTCTGTCTAAACCCGTGTAGCTCCGGTCCTGCGATGACTCGTGATTAACCAGTGCCTGGGTCGGCAGGATGGCATGTTTTTATTTTTCTACTCATTTTCTGCATTCAATTTTCTACAGTTTTGTTTTGAAGTGTATGAGACTAGGAGAGTGTTACCAAGCACTGACTCACCCCTCCCCCAGCCTCTGGCCAGTAGTGGCTGCCCTGGCTCTAAATGGAGGCCTTGTTGTGGCCAGCATGGATCCTGTTATGAGTGGGGAACTCTCAGCATGCTCTGACAGGAAAATAGCTCAAGTGGGGTGGCATCTTGTAGTGGAGAACCACAGGGTATCTAAGAGGCACGTTTCAAACTGAAGATGGTATGTCATGTATTTTGTTATTACAGGAAAACATTGCAAATAATGTCAAAAATACCTACATAGGCCAGTTATGTTAAAAGATGTGATTAGCTTCAACTTCTGGACATTAGGACTGTGAGGTGAACAGCAGGACTGAGCTGGCCTCGCCCCCAATCACCACTCACACTTGGCACTGCAGTGGTGCAGTGGTGTGCAGCATGCCTGTGTACAGGCTTGGCTGTGTTGGTAATGTGTCTGTCTATTCATTCAATTGTTAGTCATACCAGACAAACCCCTGTGCTGGATAGCTTTAGTGTCAAGTTGACACACCTGGGTTGAAGGAACTTTATGTCTGTGGGCCATCTTCTTGATTGTTGAGTGATGTGGGAGGGCCCAGCCCACTGTAGGCAATGCCACCCCTCGGCAGGTTGTTCTGTATCTTATAAGAAAGCAGGCTTGGGCTGGAGAGATAGCCTAGCGGTTAAGAGCACCGACTGCTCTTGCAGAGGACCCGGGTTCGAACCCCAGCACCCACATGGCGGCTGAGAACTGTCTGAAACTCCAATTCCAGGAGAACTCCAGTTCCAGGGGAATCCGAGACCCTCTTCTGACCTCCGCGGCATTGCACGACACGGGTGCGCAGACCTACATGCAGACAGTACATTCATACACATAACAAAAAAAAAAAAAAAAAAAAAAAAGAAAGCAGGCTAAGCATGGCTCAGGGGAGAAGCCAGTAAGCAGTCCTCCATGGCCTGTTCAGCTCCTTCCTCCAGGTTCCTGCCTTGCAGTTCCTACCTGGGCTCCCTAAGTGATGAACTCCCTAAGTGATGATCTGGGAGATGAATAAATCCTTTCCTCCCCAAGTTGGTAATTGGTCAGATGGTTTGTCATAGCAATTTTTTTTTTTTTTTGGTCTTTTCGAGACAGGGTCTCCTTGTAGCCCCAGCTGTCCTGGAACTCGCTCCATAGACCAGGCTGGCCTTGAACTCACAAAGATCCGCCTGCCTCTGCCTCCCAAGTGCTAGGATTAAAGGCGTGCGCCACCACGCCCGGCGTCATAGCAATTTGTCATGGCAAACTAAGACAATGCCCAGACAATGTATTTCCTGATAATCAATGTTTGGGATGCCAATATTTCCTGCTAAATGAGTGCTAGCTTTGGTTAGCAAATGCCATTTCTTCAAAACTTCAAACTTCAGATATGAGCTTTCCTTTGCCTTCTAGTGTGAGCAGATCAGTCACCTATCACCATGGTGCATATGCGTTATTCCTATTTGTGTGTTTCTGCTTCAGCTCCTGCCTCCAGGTCTTGACTGGCTGTGAACTCTAAGGTGAAATAAACCCTTTCCTCACCCAAGTTTCTTTTGGTCAGTGTTCAATACAGGAACAGAAAGTAAATAGGTCAGTAACATAGGTGATAGATAGATATAGATAAATGATAGGTGATATAGGCAGATGATAAATGGTAGATGAAAGATGACAGGTAGATGACAACAGACAGATGACAGGTGACAGAAGACAGACAGATGACAAATAAAAGGTGATCGATTGTCCAGACTTCAGGGGAAACACTTTCGATGTTCCCATCCAGGATGATGGCAGCTGTGGGTCTGTCATATAGACAGTGATGGCCTTAGTTATGTCGACCTAAGACCCTTGTCTGCTGAGCAGTGTTACAGTAAAGGGATGGTAAAAGACATGACCTATTTTACCCATGTTTCTAAACACATGGGCATAAAGCTGGTCTTGCCAGTATCACATGATTTGGATTCCTTGCTCTTCAGTTATGTCTCTTTTTATATTCCTATTAACATTAATTCCATCACTTTGTTTATTTTTGACCAAGCTTTTTATTTTATTAATTTTATTTTTTATTGTTTTTATTTTATAGGTATGAGTGTGTTGCCTGTGTGTAAGTGCATCCCCTGGAACTGTAGTTAGCTGCTATGTGGGTGCTGGGAACCCAACTTGGGTCCTCTACAAGAGTACCCAGTGTTCTTGACCACTGAGCCATCATCTCTCCAGCCCATATTTTACTAATATTCTTAGAGAAATACTTCTGGCTGAGTGTAGCGGCCCATGCCCATAACCCCAGCAAGTGGAAGGTGGTAGCAGGAGGGTCAGAAAGCTCCAGGCCACCCTCGGCTACACAGGGATTCCAGGCCAGCCTGTACAATATGAGACCTGGACTCAAAGATATAAAGAATCCTGGGGCAGGTGATTGGCATTTCTGCAGCTCTGATAGCTGCTGAAGCAATTTCTGCAGTTGCTGTTCTTACTCTCTGTCTCACATCTGCGGTGTGTGTGCGGCTTATGTGCAGTATGTGATGGCTGGGAAGGTGGATCCGAGCAGGATGTGGGAAGAATCCCCACAAAGCAGGTGCTGTATACAGGCCCTGGCGGCCGCTGCTCGGGGAGCACATCTTTTCTGCACTTGAGCCAGCATCTTCCCGTGGCTTTTCTCCCTCTCAAGGGTCTTGCTCTGTTTTCCCCTTCTCCGGTGCTTCTCTTCCTAAGCACACTCACTTTGGTCTCTGCTTGCTACTTCTCAAGTTCCTGCCTGTGGGGTGGGGTGGTGGTGGGAGTGGTGACTTCCCTGCTAAGCACTGAAAAGGGTCTGTTCTCTTGAGTATCTGTCTTATGATAGCCCTGGTCTTCAGCTGGGTCCCATCTATCTGGTGACAGCCCTGCAGCTGGTCTTCAGCTGGGTCCCATCTGTGCAGATGCTAAGCAGTCTGGCTTGCTGAGAAGCCTAGCTCATGTGATTTCCCTCAACAGCCTGAAGGGACATGAACCTGCACCATTTTTCACCTGCTGATGTTTCTATCTCCTGAGACTATGGTGAGCACAGACTCAGACCTCCAGCCTGTGAAGCTGGCCAGGACAGTCGCAAGGGCAGTCATCTCTTCAGCCTGGTGGAGAAGGCTAGGCTTGGGGCAGCTCCCTGGGCTGGAAGTTCAACCTTTCCCAGGCTGAATTCATATGTGGCTTGTGTTCTCCCTTCCTGCCCCATGTCTCACCTTCTGACTCCACAGACGCTTAAAACTCAGGACTTAGAAGACCAGCAAACACCCAGCAGTGTGCCGCGCCAGCCCAGACCCTCACTCTGGACTCAGCTCTCCTCCCTTCCTGTCTCTGGAGCTCCCCTGTCTCCTTGAGAGCTGCTCAGGGCATGGGACAGGACTTTGCTGTAGGCTTCTCTGGCTATCTAGTTTCCAGTCATGGTGAAAGCGGACAGCTAACATCCTAGGAAGTGGGATTGGGGGCACCCAGTGAGGACAAGCGTGGTCTTGGGAGACCAGGTGTTGGCCAAATGGTACCTAGGACATAAGCAAGCACGTTCTTGTGTATCTTGGCAATAGCTCTTACATACTCAATTGTCTCTTTTTTACATAAAGGAACAGCTGTACAGGGTGCACAGTGGGCATGCGCACGTGGACCATCATGCAAAACATGGACTGTCACGCTGCACATGGACTGTCACGCTGCACATGGACCATCATGCCGCACATGGACTGTCAGGCTTTGGCAGAGTTGCACATGCCAGGCTTCCTACTTCACTCTAGTGTTAATTTCTCAAATATTAACAAATGATGAATGGTATCCTTCATCTGTGGATGCTAGTGCCAATTATCTAATTGTATGGCAAACTGAGCCATGTTAATGTGATCTGCAAACAACTGTGCTCTTATATTGTGAATCCCTTACAAAATAAATAAATAAAAATTAAAAAAAGAAAAAGAATGGGGGCTAGAGAGATGGCCCACTGGCTGCTCTTGCACAGGACTCGGGTTTGATTCCCAGCAGGGCAGCTAATAACCAACAGTAAGTAACTCTAGTTCCAGGGGATCCAATGCCTTCTTCTGACCTCCTTGAGCATTGCACAACATGGATGTTCTTACAAACATACAGGCAAAAACAACAACAACAACCACAACAACAAACAAACATGCAGGCAACACACTCATACACATAAAATAAAAATAACAAAATATTTAAGAAAAGAAAAAGAGAAGAATCACAGGCACATGAAGACCACCAGTGCTCTGTGTCCACAGGGAGATCACGTGTGGCCTGCCCACCCTCCTCACTGTCCCTCTTTAAGAGTGGGGCAGACAGGCGCTTTTACCTTCTCCTGGTACAGCTTGTGAAGCCACTGAGCAGCGCCATTCTCATCTGCGGGGATGTCTTCCAGGGGGTACCTCCTGTTTCATTAAAGAGATCAAGAGTAAAGTGAGTCACTGAGAGAAGAGGGAACAAGCCACTCACATGAGGCTAGCCCGCTCACTGCGTGATTCGGCCTCATTCTTAATTTCTAGAACAAGAGAAGGAAAGTTAAGTCCTCCTTGGCATCCGCCATAAGCTCATTCATCACACTTTTTCCAGGGAGGGCTGAGAGAACCCTCTGTATCTGCGGATGCTCGTGAGCCACCTGTCTGGCCAAGCCTGCCTCTGATGCCCTGCAAGGGAGCCTTGGCTTTGGTCTTTCTCCACACATTCATTGTTGGGGAGAACCAGGATTGATGGCTGACCTTAACTAACACCTTCACTGGGCTGGGAAAGACAAGGAGCCTGGTGAAGCATACCTCTGGGTGCCTGCTGGAGTGCTTCCAAGGGGCTCTGGCCTGATGGATTGTGGATTCCATTAATAGATTCAAAGTTATTTATTTATTTTATTTTATTTTTTTAGTTTTACCCTTTTTTTGGTATTTTTGAAACAGGGTCTCCCTTTTAGTACCAGGTGTCCTGGAGCTCGCTCTGTAGACCAGGCTGGCCTTGAACCCACAGAGATCCACCTACCTCTGCCTCCCGAGTGCTGGGATTAAAGGCGTGCGCCACCACGCCCGGCAATAGATTCAAAGTTTACACAGACCATTGGGAGGTGGTAGAACTGTGGATGGGGGGCCTGGCTGGGCATGCACTGAAGGGTATCTTGCCACTTCCTGCTCCTCTCTCCATATCCTGGCCACCATGGTGTCAGTGGCTTGAGTCTGTCACAAGCTCCTCACCATTGTTTCAGCCCCACCTCAGCCCCCAATGATGGAGCCAGCCCACGAGGACTGAACACTGACCCCAGGAGCTAAAACAAACCTCTCCTCAAGTTGTTGATGCTGAAGCAAGTAAAGCAATGTGTGCTCAAGTTCCCAGAAAGGAGATGAGTAAGAACCTTAAATATTACTCTTTTTTTTCAAACCCTTTAAGCTTGGTCTATGACACGGGCTTCTAATCTCTTAATCCCACCACACCCTGCAAGACTTTTGTTTAAGGAAAGGCCCTCATGCTTTCCTGAGCCCAATGGCTGCTTCCTTTTTGTAGATTCTTCTATAGTTTGTTTATTTAATGTGTATGAGTATACTTCCTGCATATAGGTAGGTGCATTCATGCCATTCAATGTCAGTGGAATTCAGAAGGGGGCATTCCCTGGAACTGGAGTCAAGCACAGTTGTCAGCTGCCATGTGGGAGCTGGAAATCAAACCTGGGTCCTCAGCAAAAGCAGCCGGTGCTTGTGACCAATGAGCCATCTCTCCACCCTCTGCACTGATTCTTTCAAATTTTTAAATTTATTTTTATTATTATTTTTTGTATGTGTATGCATGTAGGTCTGTGCACCCGTGTCATGCAATGCCTCAGAGGTCAGAAGAGGGTCTTGGATTCCCCTGGAACTGGAGTTTTCCTGGAATTGGAGTTACAGATAGTTCTCAGCCGCCATGTGGGTGCTGGGGATTGAACCCGGGTCCTCTGCAAGAGCAGTTGGTGCTCTTAACTGCTAGGCAATCTCTCCAGCCCTGCACTGATTCTTTTAAACTAGCTAAGTAGGAAAGACTGTGATGTCAGACCCCCAGGCAACAGGCAAAAAACACACAGCACTCTTGCATTAGGGATAAAAACCTATCAAGTGCCTGGGTCTTATGTGCTTGTTGGATCTGACTGACCGTGAACACATCCTTCTGCAAAAGTAAAATCTGCATTGCTGAGTTTCTTTTTTTTTTTTTCTTTTTTCTTTTTGGTCTTTTCGAGACAGGGTCTCCCTGTAGCCGCAGCTGCCCTGGAACTCACTCTGTAGACCAGGCTGGCCTTGAACTCACAAAGATCCACCTGCCTCTGCCTCCTAAGTGCTAGGATTAAAGGCATGCACCACCATGCCGGGCCCGAGTTTCTTTCAATGTGTCTGAGTGTTTTTTGTACAGTATTGGTGGAGTCTTTGGAGCTCGTATCTCATTTCTAACAGAAAGAGGAAGAGGAGGAAGGAGAGAGAGAGAGAGAGAGAGAGNNNNAAAAAAAAAAAAAAAAAAAAAAAAATCCACTGGCTTCTGCCAGTGCTGGGATTAAAGGTGTGTGTCACTATGTCTGAGCTGATTTTTTAAAGGAATATTTATTATTTATTTATTTATTTGCTTTTTTTTTTTTTTTGTCTTTTGGAGAAGGGTCTTTCAGGAGCCCCAGCTGTCCTGGAACTCACTATGTAGATCAGGCTGGTCTTGAACTCACAGAGATCTGCCTGCCAATGCCTCCCAAGTGCTGGGATTACAGGTGTGCCCTATCACAATCGGCTATCTCGGGCTATTCTTAGTCCCTTTGAAAGGCATCTATTGCCCACCCTGTGTCTGAGCTAACATCTTTGTGACTACTATCAAACCTTACAATGTATTTTAGCTTTCACCATCTAAAAGCTAAGAGTGTCCTCAGATAGTCCTTCACACCTACAGCAGAGTGCTGTACTTATATTGTGGCATCTACCAGTGTACTTGGTAAATACCTTGATTTATCACTTTCTTTGTTTTATAACTAAAAACGTCATGAAACCATGTCCACAGTGGGACACGGCATCTGGGGAAACCTGAAGCTGTGTTTCTGGGCCATGGTGCCTTCATATCTGGCTCCAGAATAAACATCTCTTACCCCCCTGGAGGTGAGAGCTGTGTCTCTGCATCAGCAAGTCTTCTACTTAACAAGGTGGAGCACTAATTCGCAGATGGAATCCACAGACTTCCAGTAGGAAAAGCTATTAGAAGGAGAAAGGTTTTATTCTCAGCTCACAGTTTATACACATAGCTTCCTTGAGCCCCTTGAGCTGTTGGCACAACTGAGCTGAGAGTTTGCTGGGAAGCAAGCAGGTGGCTGCCTGGCAGCTGGCACTGGGGCCTTCTCAATCACAATAGCTCAGCTCCTACTGTGAAAGTCAGACTTTGGATAAACACAAAGTATGAGCCACACATAAAACTTCAACTGAGCCTTTCCCAATACTCCTAAGAGTTATGAGTTAGCAAGACAACTGTCTGTCTGATAGGACTACAACTAAGACTAAAAAAGGAAAAATGTCAAGCCTGTGGAGGGGTGTAGACCTGCCCCAGCAGGTCACAGGGCAGGTGTGGTAAACTGACCTCTGACACATATGGAAACATATCCCTGCCTTCTAGAAGGATCTGACAGCAGTGAACAGTACTGCTCCCAGGAGGAGCATCTCAGCTGCTGTGCAGAGGAAGAGTGGCACTGAGCCACCTGCGGGCACAGCTGTTTAAGACTCTTGTAAGCAAGAAGTAAATCTTTGTGTCCTGAGCTTAAAAAAAAAACCAACCCAAACCCAGTGGCACACACCTATAATTCCAGCATTTGGGATGTAGGGGGAGGAGAATCAGGAGTTCAAGGCCATCCTCAAGAGGAGGAGGAGAACAAGAAGAAGAGGAGGAAGAAGAAAAGGGAGGAGGAAAAGGAATAGGAGAGGAATAGAAGAGAAGGACGGACAGGAGGAGGCTGCTGTTGGTCTGGGCTACCAGACAAGAAGCAAGTTCTGCTTTGCATGGGTAACTGTAGTACCTGACTGCCCAGGAGGTGGTGCAGAGCACATGGGCATGCCCGGATGCTTTCAAGCAAGACAATCAGTGCACTCCTAAGGGGGACACATTCCAGGTCCCCCAGCGTGTATCTGAAACCACAGGCAATACAGAGCCCTCTGCATTCTGCATTTGGGGTGTGTCCTCTGTGCTTGATGACCCAGCACCTACTTCCTGTCACCACAGGTCCCCCAGCATGTATCTGAAACCACAGGCAATACAGAGCCCTCTGCATTCTGCATTTGGGGTGTGTCCTCTGTGCTTGATGACCCAGCACCTACTTCCTGTCACCACTCTACTTTAGAGCCACTGTTAGAGAATATGAAGGGCTTAGAACACAAGCCCCAGGGCACTGCAGGCCAGTGTGATCACCAAGATGGCTGCTGAGTGACTGACAGGAGGGTCATGGATCTGAGGTGTACGCTAGACAGGGTGATCTGGGTTCAGGGAGAGGAGCAGGCTGGGATGTCATCACCTACTCTGAGGGTTCACTAGGAATTCTGGGATTTTCTGTTTAGTATATTCAGGTTGCATTGGACTGGGTAGAAGGAACTGTAGACAAAAGAGATCACCATGATGAACACAGGTTTGGGGGAGGGCCTGGTGGCCATGCCTGGTGACCCACAGTAGTTTCTTCCAGAGATGAGAGTTTAAGTTCACCCCGTGGGCTGATCCCTGGACTTAGCAGCACCATGTCCTGCTCTCTAAAACCCAGACCAAGCAGCTGTGGCTGAGTGGGCTCTGCCTGGGAAACCAACAGCACTGCCCAGCATACACAGCCAGCAAAGAACTCCAGGGCCGCATGCCACCCGGCCTGCCACATGCCACCCGGCCTGCAGAGCACCACTGTAGGCTCCTGACCACACCAGATGACAGGCAACACTGTCCTAGTGGACAAATTATCTGACTCTGTGGCTCCAGGGTTCTAGTCACATGCAGGGGACTATGTGGGGAGGATTTGCCACACAAGGCACCCAGTCAGGAGACAGGAGAGGAAGGGACCTCCTACATGAATGGGCTCTCCCTGATGTCTGTCTCTCTATGTGCGGTGCATACACACATTACACAGACACTAAATGAGCCTATACCACACGCCCAATACCATATGCATAATCAACTATTTTTTTGGGGGGGGGGCTTTCTTTTTGAGGTAGGGTTTCCCTATAGCCCTAGATAGCCTGGAACTCACTATGTAGACCAGGCTGGCTGGCCTTGAACTCAGAGATCTGCCTGCCTCTGCCTCCCAAGTGCTGAAATTAAAAGCATGCTCCCCCCCACCTAAGTATCTTTTTTTTTTTTTTTTTTGTCTGAGACAGGGTCTCTCTTTAGTCCCAGCTGGCCTGGAGCTTGCTATGTAGACCAGGATGGACTTGAACTCACAGAGATCCACCTGCCTCTGTTTCCCAAGTGCTGAAATTAAAAGCATGCTCCCCCCCACCTAAGTATCTTTTTTTTTTTTTTTTTTGTCTGAGACAGGGTCTCTCTTTAGTCCCAGCTGGCCTGGACTCGCTGTATAGACCAGGCTGGCCTTGAACCCCCAGAGATTTGCCTGCCTCTGCCTCTCGAGTGCTAGGATTAAAGGTGTGTGCCACCATGCCTGGTATTTTTTAAATTAATTAATTAATTAATTAGAAGTATTTTTTTAAAAGAATGAAAGCAATGACAGGATAATCATGAGTCAGGTTCTGCTGATTCCTGCCCTCTTGGCAGCTGACCCTGAGCCTTTATCTCTTGGAGTGGCTCCACCACCATAATGCCATCAGTCTGCTTGCCAGCAGGGAGAATAGAGGTGCCTCGGGGCTACCCCATGCAGCTTGTCCTGTCACAGCCCCAGGGTACTGTCACCCTAGAGGGAAGGTGCAGGACACAGGCCCTGGGCTGTGAGTGTGGATGCAGGCTAAAAGATGGGATGGACACTTTCATGCAGGGCTCCAGCTGAGGTGAAAGCACAATGAAACGTGGAGCCACCACATGCAGAAAGGCCAGGCAGAGGCCTTTCCCCAGCCACAGCTGGGTGTCCATGCGGAGGCTTGGCAGCCTGATGGGTGCTGACGAGGCAGCATGGCTTCTTGTCCTGGGCTCTACCCTGGTGCTATGGTCTGGCTCTCAACTGTGTCCAAAGACCACATGTTAGAAGTTTGGTCCCCAGAGAGGTACTACCTTAAAGAGGTAGGGCATAGTGAGAGCCCCTAGGTCATGGGGGTATCTCTGAAGGGGACTGGCACCCTGGCCTCTCCTCTTTTGCCACCTGGCTGACTGGTATGCTCAGCCCTGGCGCAGATGGTGTGCTGCTTCCAAAGAGTCCCAAAGCAACAGCAGCTCAAGCATGGACTGAACAGCAAACTTTTCTCTCGATTGTCTGAGGGTTAGTCACAGTGACGGGAAAGGATTACACAGGCTATGGGGGACCTGGGGCTCAGAGCTATGTACCATAGTCCCTGGAGCCAACCATGGGCTGGCACCTTGTTGGGAGGTGAGAAGTATGAGAAAGAGGACCCTATGCTCACTCCTCAGCCCCAGCCCAGGAGATGCCAGGTCCTATGCCGCCAGTTACCCATCTGTCACAAAGTGCAGGAGGAAAACGTCAATGAGCTTCCTGTTTCCGCTCACAGGATTATTCCATGAAGCCCCTCTGTGTGAGCTCAAGGCCGTCTTAGAAGAACCAAACCCAGGCAGTCAAGTGGGGGGAATCACATCCACCCACTCCTGACGCTGACCTTGTGTTCAAAGTCTCAGCTGTGGCTGTGAGCAAAGCCTCAGGCTGTTCAAGTGGGTTCCACAGTGGCTGGGAAACAGCCAGGGAACCCATGATGATCCACCTGAGCTCTGGGCAGCAGGCAGGACCTTCCCTGGACCAGAGCTGTCTGTGGACGCCGAGGCCACTCTGGAGCCACCTGGTGACCTGGCCAGAGCTTGCACAGCCAGGAACCCTGCAGGAGGCCTGGCACCGTTGGCCCTAAGAGAGAGGTTGGAGTCAGAGCTTAGTATACCAGACTGTGACTGCTGCCAGGAAGGGGCAGAGCTACACTCCGAGAGACCCGAAAGGGTATCTGCAGAGATCAAGTGACAGGCAGGGAATGACCCTCGGCTGGCCCAGGGGAAACACAGCTGGTACCACTGGGCCCCTCTCTTGCCTCCCTTTTGTAGTTCAGCACGTTTAGTTCTGACAGCCCCATGACAGGAGGTGGCAGGGCCCTTCCTGTGCTCACCTCACACACATGTCTGCCTCATACTTCTTCCCGTAGAGGATCCCCAGCAGAGATGGGTTCTTGTTCCCTCTGAAGTTTAGGGTCACATCATAGATAGCTGCGACTGTGGGGAGAAGAAACGGGACCACTGAGCGAGTGGATGGCTGGACATGCCTCTCAGTGTGACACTGCTGTCAAGTAGAAAAGCACATTCTACACTTAGGTGCGCCCTCCACACCACAAGGCACAGGGCAGTGCCTCCCTGGCTGCTTTGCCCACCAGTCCTTTCCACCATGGAGTGCTGCCACTCCCAGCTCACGGCCTTGTGTGCTCAGACCCCTTGGCTGGTGTCGCCCACCTGTCCGATGCTCTCGGCCCCATTTTGCCACCTAAGTAACTCACTACAGAAAACCAGACACACCTGCTTTCATGTTTTCCTTCTTATTTATTTATGTCTTTTTGAGACAGGGTCTCTCTGTAGCCACAGCTAGCCTGGAACTTACTATGAGGACCAGGCTGGCCTTGAACTCACAAAGATCCGCCTGCCTCTGCCTCCCAAGTGCTAGGATTAAAGGCGTGCGCCACCACGCCTGGCTTGGTTTTTTTTTTTTTTTGGTGTTTTCGAGACAGGGTTTCTCTGTAGCCCCAGCTGTCCTGGAAGTCACTCTGTAGACCAGGCTGGCCTTGAACTCACAAAGATCCGCCTGCCTCTGTCTCCCGAGTGCTAGGATTAAAGGTGTGCGTCACCACGCCCGGCTTGGTTTTTGTTTTTAAACCCACTTTTTTTCCTAATTTTTATCTAATTTATTTATTTGTTTATTCATTTATCTTTATTAGTCTTTTTGAGACAGGGTCTCCCAGTAGCCACAGCTGTCCTGGAACTCCCCATGCAGACCAGGCTGTCCTAGAACTCACAGAGATCTGCCTGCCTGTGCCTCTCAAGTGCTGGGACTACAGGCGTGTGCCACCATGCCCGGCTTATTTTTATCTTATGTGTATGGGTATTTTGTGTGTATGGATGCAATGCCCAAGGAAGTCAGAAGAGGGCATCCGATCCCCTGGAACTGGAGTTAAAGTCTGCTGTTAGCTGCCTTGTGTGTGCCAGAAACCAAACCTTTGCAGCCTGTGTTCTTAACCAGTGAGCCATCTCTCTAGCCCTTTTTTCTTTTTGAGACAAGGTCTCATGTGGCCCAGGCTGACTTCAAACTTAGTACTTTGCTGAGGATGATCTTGAGCTTATACAGCCAAACACGACCTGTGACTATAAGCTTATGACCTCCTGCCTCCACGTCCAGGGTGCTGAGATTGCAGGTCTGTGTCACCACGCCTGGGTTCTGGGGTGCTCCCCCTAAAACCTCATGCATGCCAGCAGAGCCCCGCCCAGCCCTGCTGAACTTCTCGCTGCACACAGTGGCCCAGAAGGCAGTGCTGAGCTCTAGCACCTTGCCATCAGTTGCGGTCCTACCTGTCCCCCGGAGGCACTGGACTGCAGTGGTGAAGCCCTTGGTTCGGGGAAGCAGGTGGTACTTGAGTGGGGGCAGCCCCTTGGAGGCGGCCACCTCCATGCTGACACGGTGCTTGGTCTCAGTGAAGCGTGTTCCTTCACAGTACAGGAGAAACTAGGCACAAAATGCACATGGAGGTAGAGAGGGAAGAGGGTCACCCCGGGTGGGAGGCTGGAACATTCCAGGTCTCACATACCATCCTGAGCTGCAGCAAAGCCCTTATTGCTAGATGTCTAGAAACTGCAGGGTCCCTCCAGCAATATGCATGTGGTGCCATGTGAAGTTGTGTTCTATTTTAGGGCTACAGTCTGCACTCTACCCCAGTCACACAAACCCATGTATACAGTCAGGACAGCATAGCTTTCCTGAAAGAAATCTCCAGAATGTGAAACCTGAAGGTGTCTCTGGACAGCAGCCTCTGAACAGAAAGCAGAAAACAGAAAGTGTCTGCTGTCCCCAAACAAGGGGCCAGAAATGTGATATTATGTTTCCAAGAGCAGAACTGAGAAAGGACGCGCCATGCAGGGCATGGGGAAGGCTCCACCCTCTCCCTGTATCGAGGGTGGGGACTGCCCAAGCTGGCTTGCCGTGCGGGGCACAGGTGAAAGCTGTGTCCAAGAGAAGAGGCCAAGACTGCAAGGTCAGGGCAGGGCTTGCAGGTTCCTGTGCGTGTGCACTGTGTATGTGTCCCTCTGTTCCTGTGCGTGTGCACTGTGTATGTGCCCCTCTGTTCCTGTGCGTGTGCACTGTGTATGTGTCCCTCTGTTCCTGTGCGTGTGCACTGTGTATGTGTCCCTCTGTTCCTGTGCGTGTGCACTGTGTATGTGCCCCTCTGTACGGAGGCCACAGGTCAACTTTGACACTGCTCACCTTGATTTTTGAAACAGGGTTTCTCCTTAGCCCAGAGCTTGCCAACTAGACCAGGCTTAGCTGGCCAGTGAGCCACAGGTATCCACCTGTGTGTGCCTCCCATGAGCTGGGATTACACGGGTGCTCTCCATGCCTGGTTTATTTTTATTTGGGTTCCGGGGATCTAACTCAGGTCCTCATATTTGAACGGCAAGCACTTGACCAATTGAGCCATCTCCTCAGCTGGGGCTTTCACAACTTAGAACTTGGGCTGCTTAGTAGAACTCAGTAGGGCTAAGGGGCATCTATGAGCCACTGGCATCTCATGAAACATGCACGGCACACTCACCCACATATACTCGGGGTAGTCAGCCAAGCGCTTCAGCCCCTCTATGACGGTGTCCCGGTCTTCCTCCCACTTTCGTTTGCAGAACACAATCTCCAGGAAGTACCACGTCCAGCCGATGAGAGGCACGCACAACAGCTCCCTCTTAGCCAGCACTTTGGAACTCTGTGGGGGGGGGGGGGGGGGGGGGTAGTGGCACCTGCCAGCGGTGGGGAGGGCCTGGCCAGACGACGGAGAGGCCCCCCGTGCGGCCATCACAGCATGCTTTTCCTGATTCAACGTTTGCTACAAATGGGAGCCTGGCTTCTGAGCGTGTGTTACTTTATCAGCATTCTTCAAGAACATATAGTGCCACTCTAGAAATTAGGTTTTTATGGACCAAATCCTTGGGGGAGGGCAGGATAGCAGGCCACGGCAGATGGTGCCTAGGCTCTAAGCCCCTCCATGACCTCCAGCTCCATGTTATGGCTTAGGGTCCCTCCTATGGGAAGTACTGATTTTGCTGTACTGATTCCACAGCCCTCTCAATGTAGTTTAAGTTTGTCTGAGGCCACTTAAATAAGAGATAATTCTGTAGGCCATTAATGACAAGAACTAAAGTCACAGCTGGTCTAAAGAATAAGCTGGAAACCACAGAGGGTACTGCAGGGAGGACCCTCCAGATTGGGTAGACTGCCCACCTCGAAGACACCAAGCCAGGAAGTCAACAAGGACAGTGCCTTGGCGACTGCAGACCTCAGGGGGCTTAGCCTGGGACTCTACTCTGTCCTACTCATCCAGCCCCTCCCTGCCCCATCACCCACCCCCAGCCCCTCCCTGCCTCATCACCCACCCCCGGCCCCTCCCTGCCCCATCACCCACCCCCACCCCTCCCTGCCCCATCACCCACCCCCCCGGCCCCTTCCTCCCCGTCCACCACTCCCAGCCCCTCCTTGCCCCATCACCCACCCCACCTCGCCCACACCTCCCTGCCTCCCCCATCACCACACCCCAGCCCCTCCCTGCCGCCTCCCGCCTTCACTCACCCAGCCCGCCCTCCCCTGCCCATCACCCACCCCCAGCCCTCCCTGTTCCCCATCACCTAACCCCTAGCCCTTCCTATCCTGCCATCACTCCCCAGCCATTCCCATCCCTCACATCCTCTCCACTTTACTTTCCTTATTGCCTCCCTCCCGCGCCCCCACACCCCATCCCCACACACTGACCCCGCTCCCCACCTACCCCAGCCCCTCCCTGTCCCCCATGCACCTACCCCCAACCCCTCCTGTCCATACCGACCTCCCGCCCCTCCCTGCCCCATCACCCACCCCAGCCCCTCCCTGCCCCATCACCCACCCCAGCCCCTCCCTGCCCCATCACCCACCCCAGCCCCTCCCTGCCCCATCACCCACCCCAGCCCCTCCCTGCCCCATCACCCACCCCCACCCCTGCCTGCTCCCTCCCCAGCCCCTGCCCTCACCCACCCCCAGCCCCTCCCCCCTCACCCACCCCCAGCCCCTCCCTGCCCCATCACCCACCCCAGCCCCTCCCTGCCCCATCACCCACCCCAGACCTCCCTGCCCCATCCCCCCCCACCCCCCTTCCGCACCCTACCCCGCCTCCCTGTCACCCACCCCAGCCCCTCCCTGCCCTCCCCACCCCCAGCCCCTCCTTGCCCCATCACCCACCCCAGCCCCTCCCTGCCCCCATCCCCACCCCAGCCCCTCCCTGCCCCTCACCCACCCCAGCCCCTCCCTTCCCCATCACCCACCCCAGCCCCTCCCTGCCCCATCACCCACCCCAGCCCTCCCTGCCCATCACCTACCCCAGCCCTCTCCCTGCCCCATCACCCACCCCCAAGCCCCTCCTTCCCCATCACCACACCCCAGCCCCTCCCTGCCCCATCACCCACCCCCAGCCCCTTCCCTGCCCATCACCCACCCCCAGCCCCTCCCCTCCCCATCACCCCCCCCCAGCCCTCCTGTGCCCCATCACCCACCCCAGCCCCCCCTCCCTGCCCCATCACCCACCCCCAGCCCCTCCCTGCCCCATCACCCACCCCAGCCCCTCCCTGCCCCATCACCCACCCCAGCCCCTCCCTGCCCCATCACCCACCCCAGCCCCTCCCTGCCCCATCACCCACCCCCAGCCCCTCCCTTCCCCATCACCTACCCCCAGCACGCCAAACCGCTCACACATGGTCCACCCACAAAGGAAGTCGATCTCGAAGTTGTGGTTGAGGATGATGACCACATGCTCCTTCCCGAAGTGGTCCACCGTGGCCTGGTCGGTGAAGAGAGTGCACTCCGTGCAGGACCACCACTCCAGGAGCATGACCAGCTCTGTGGGAGGGTGGGGTCAGCACTGCAGGCCACCCTGGACGCACCTTCCCGGCCACCCTGGAAGCCCCTCCCACCTCGGTTCACACTGCTGCCTTCATCTAGAAGGAAACTTCCTGCCAGAAATGAGTTCTGTGGCCTGTGTTGAGCGCATTTCCCTAGTCACAGCTACTTTGTCTAATGAAAGCTGGATGGGGATTAACAGACCCCATCGCCTCTGCACACTGCCGGTGCCCGTTCCTCTGGCTACTGTGCACCACCAGGTGTCATGTGGCCGTAGGGTTGCTGTTGGGGGTCGATGGGAGCTGTGTGGTGGGTACGCAGAAGGGCGAGTGCCCCCTACAGCCACAGGACTACGGGTTGGAAAGTGATGGCAGTGAGGCTGGGCACATGACTCCTGTTGTGTAAGGTGTAAGGCTGCTGGCACGCTCTTGCCCACTGCAGGCCTGTGGAGAGCTCTTATACTGTGTACTGGCCAGGAGGTCACAGGGCTCAGAGGCACTAATGGGGACAGTGACTGTGGTTTCCAGGAGCTTGGGGTGTACTCAACAGCTGACTCTAGCATCTCCACAGAGATGTGGGCGGTCCCCAGAACTCAAAGCCCCACCTCCATTGCCATTCTGCCTACAGCCCACAGGGGTGTGTGACTGCTTCAGGACGAACAAGGACCCTGGCATCACCTATCTCCTCTTGAAGGTTCCAGGGAAACAATCTGCATGTGCTTGCTCAGCTCAGAACTTGGATGCAAAGTCCCAATGAGAGGCCCAAGGAGGAAGCCACTCTGGATGCACGGGGGAGGGGCAGGCACTCTATGCTCTGCAGTAGGAGTCACACCTACCATGGCCAAGTATACAAGAAGGGTGACCACCCAGGGTGTAGTGTGGACCTGCAGAGAGTCCCAGGAAGCCCTGTGCTACTGGCACTAGCCACTGTTCTATCAGGGGACCTCACCGGAGTTCTCTGCAAAGAACTGGCCCCTGGGAGCGCCAAATGGGATAGCTGCTTTGGGTTACTACGAGAGGGGGGCAGGCAGCAAGCTCTTCACTGTTTCTCAAAACATGCCAGCAGCACAGCCCAGGTGTGTGCCTCAGCACAGGACACACACCCACACAGGACACACACCTGCACAGGACACACACCCGCACAGGAACACACACCCACACAGGACACACACCCGCACAGGACACACACCCGCACAGGAACACACACCCACACAGGACACACACCCACACAGGACACACACCCACACAGGAACACACACCCACACAGGAACACACCCGCACAGGAACACACACCCACACAGGACACACACCCACACAGGAACACACCCACACAGGGCACACACCCACACAGGACACACACCCACACAGGACACACACCCACACAGGAACACACCCACACAGGGCACACACCCACACAGGAACACACACCCACACAGGACACACACCCGCACAGGACACACACCCGCACAGGAACACACACCCACACAGGACACACACCCACACAGGAACACACCCACACAGGGCACACACTCACACAGGACACACACCCGCACAGGAACACATACCCACGCAGGACACACACACGCACAGGACACACACCCGCACAGGAACACACACCCGCACAGGACACACACCCGCACAGGACACACACCCGCACAGGACACACACCCGCACAGGAACACACCCACGCAGGACACACACCCGCACAGGACACACACCCGCACAGGAACACACACCCGCACAGGACACACACCCGCACAGGACACACACCCGCACAGGACACACACCGGCACAGGAACACACCCACACAGGACACACACCCGCACAGGACACACACCCGCACAGGAACACACACCCGCACAGGACACACACCCGCACAGGACACACACCCGCACAGGAACACACCCACACAGGACACACACCCGCACAGGACACACATGGCTGCTAAAGCAGCACCACCCCATCCGCCAGATAGCAGAAACAGCCGTGGCCCTCCACTGATAAGTACGCATCCCTGCGTGAGCTGCCCGGGCTCCACACAGAGCGAAGTTCTGATGGAGCAGCACAGGAGGCTCTGGAGGACAGGCTTAGAGGGGAGAGTCAGCCACAGGCACAGCTGAGCACTTCCGGCTTGGTGCCCGTCCACACGGATGGAGAGAGCACAGAGCCACCGTAAGGGTGCGGGGGTGGATGGAGCGAGCACGGGGCCACCATAAGGGTGCGGGGGTGGATGGAGAGAGCACAGGCCACCCTAAGGGTGCGGGGGTGGATGGAGAGAGCACAGAGCCACCGTAAGGGTGCGGGGGTGGATGGAGCGAGCACGGGGCCACCGTAAGGGTGCGGGGGTGGATGGAGAGCGCACGGGCCACCATAAGGGTGCGGGGGTGGATGGAGAGAGCACGGGCCACCATAAGGGTGCGGGGGTGGATGGAGCGAGCACAGAGCCACCGTAAGGGTGCGGGGGTGGATGGAGAGAGCACGGGCCACCATAAAGGTGCGGGGGTGGATGGAGCGAGCACGGGGCCACCATAAGGGTGCGGGGGTGGATGGAGAGAGCACAGAGCCACCGTAAGGGTGCGGGGGTGGATGGAGAGAGCACGGGGCCACCGTAAGGGTGCGGGGGTGGGGACTGGCTACAGGTGGGAGCCAGGGTTCCTTCGGGTGATGACAGGTGGTGGCTGCACAGTGCACTGGTTGGTAGACAGACACACGGACTCTTCTTAACCCAAGAGATAGATGGATGTTCCTGGTGAGTCTAGCATGGCAGCACCGACTGTGACAGGCCCACGCAGCCTGTGTGGAGCCTGCCCACCCCACAGAGCACACAGCAACACCTGCCCCTCAACAGCTCTCCGTTCCACCCTGCTGTGCCCATTCTGCACTCTGCTTCCATGGGCTTGGCCTCTTTAGACTGCTTGGTGGGTGGGGTTGCCACCCAGCATTTGCCTCTGCTGACTCATTTCATTTGTGAAATGGCCACACTGTCTATGTACTCCTGTGCACGGCTGACTAGTATTCTCACCCAATCCCCTGCCCTCTTCATCTCCCAGTAGTAGGCTCTCAGCTTCTTGTCTCTTGTCTAGAACACTGTGGTGACGAGGGAAGGTGGGCATCTCGGAGGGGGATACTTTACAGTGCTGCTTCATTGATGCTTTTAAAGACAGCCACATGGCTTCAACTACTACTTTACCAGGCAGGGGATTTGTGGTGGGGGGGGCACCAGCCAGAGCCTGGACCCTGAAGCCAACAGCTGGGACCTGGCCCAGGGCTCCTTCTATGAAACCGGGTAAAGTGAGAGAGAGCAAAGCCCCCTCCTACCCCCTCTTGGGCGGGTGAGAGGCCACAGAGCCTGCACAGTAGGGTGAGCAGAGCAGCAAGGCAGAAGTGGAGGTACACCAGTGGTTTAGTTACCAAACACATCTCTTAACAGGCGCTGGACCTGAGGAAGGTCCGTCTGGCCTGAGCAACGCACCCATGATATCATGAGAAATGTGTGCAGTTGGGACACCTCCTCATGTCAAGGGGCTGCAGACCACACAGGACAGGCTGGAGCCTCCCTTAACTTCTACCTCAAAATTCCTTTTTTTTTTTTTTCTATTTTGTTTTCTTTTTGAAAAACAAACGTTATATTTGCTTCTTTGATATTCCCCACCCTCCCATCATTTTGGGGATATTTAGTAGATTACCTAGATTGTCTCAAGCCCCCTGGAACCTTTGTTCCTAGGAAAGGGCAATCCCTAAAAACGATAGGGGTCCGAGCAGTGCACCTGCCTCTGCCAATCCACACTGGCAGCCGCCGACATTCCATTCTGTCTTTTTCCACCCTGAGAGATCATCTGTGATCTCACACTTGAGGCTGATGACAACCTCATCCTGTGGGCGAGGTTGGCAGTGACTCCCTCTCTGGCACCTGAGGCCCTTATGCCTCGGAAGGTTTCCGGTGTGGCAGGCGGTGACCATCTCTCCTCCCTGCTTGGTGTGCTTCTGCTCCTAGGCCATGCTCCCCCCCTGGGTTCCAGGAGCCCAAGCCCTGCTTTACGAGCCACATTCCACCCCAAGGCTGATCTGTACTTCGTATCTGCTGTTGTGCTGAGGTCCCATTGCCAGCCATCGCTAGGTCTGGTCTATGCTATGTCTAATCTGATGTAAAACTCACCAGGCTTTAAGAGTTTTACTCAGCTCCTTCTCAAACCTGATCTGTTGCAGGTCTTCGAAGTGAGCCATGGTCTGTTGTTTTTGGCTGAGGTCCACCTGGCTATGGCCAGCCTGTGGGGCTCCTTGGTCCCCCATGTACCCCACTCATCTCTGCTGAGGGTGGGGCCCCTGCTAACTGCTCCTCAGACATAGTGGCTGTGGTCAGGGACCCGCAGGTGACACACGTCTGTGGTTGGAGACCCACGGGTGACACAGCTGACTTTGGTAGTGCTCCCTTTTCTTGCTGAGAGATTTCTTTTCTTTCAGGACTTGGCTGAGTGTGCTGTTTTGGCTTAGAGTTCTAGATGTGGGAGTCTGTAGTTTAGTTGTAATTTAATAGTTGTCCTACGAATACCTCGGTTGTATGTTAGCTGATAGGACTTCTAACTCACCTCACACAGAAGCATCTTTATTTTCAGGTGAGCCAAGAGGAGACTCAGGTGGAAGCTGCTGTGGCTCTGGGTTGGGAGGGGACAAAGCGCAGGACTTGGGGCATGGCGTCTACAGAACTCTCCAGGCTGATTCTGTTCTTATTTCACCAAACAACTGGGTTAAAATGGCATCATGTAAACTGTAGGCAGCCACCTGTCAGGCTAGTGCCCATCCAGGTGGGTGTTACCCCCATGGCTCGCAGGACTCGCGTGTGGGTGCATCATGTGGAGTAGAGACAGTGTCCTGTGTGAATGTGGTCGTGCACTAGTACAATGTGAGGACAGCTATCCACATATGTGACTAAGGGATCCTTGTCTTTGGCCCAAATGTGCACAGGCCCAGGAACACAACATGCACTGCTTGGGGACTGGCTATGGGTTGGAGGCCAGGTCATGGGTCAATGAGCCATAGCTCTCCAGGCTTTGACTGGTTTGAAAATACCTATGGTACTGTGTATGTGAAGTCTGCACTGGTGGGAGGCATGCAGCCAAATGCAGACTAGTGAAGTCGGTCCCAGCACCTGTTCACACAGCTCCCGACACAGTGTGACCCAGGGAGGCTTGAGCTGCACCCAGCTCTATTCTGGGATGGAATGCAGGGTGTGGCCCTGTCCTTATTGCCCCTTGAGAACCCTGTGTGTGTGGAAGGGGTTGCACTCCAGAGGAGCCCACAATCTCATATAGGCAGGAGACACTTACGGCTCCAGAGTGAGTAGGCCAGACGGCAGTTGACACGACGGTATAACTGCTTGTTGATGGGCCAGAGGGCCAGTGTGCACAGCTGGGTGAAGTTGATGACCAGTCCACTCACCACGAAAACAAAGCCGATGAGCAGGTGCACCACGAACTGGGTCTTCAAGTAGGCAAGCAGGCCCATGGTCGCTGCTCAGGGGCGGGCACACGGTCCTTCACTGAGAACAGCCGTCCTATAAGCACAGGACACAGTGGTCAGTGTGTGCAGGGACCTGGCATAGGCCACAGGCCTGGAGAACGCTATCCTCACTCAGGTCCCTGGGTGGGATGGTGATGTTCTGCTGTGCCTGCCCAGAGAGAGCAGCTCCCTCTGGAGTTGGCCAGCACGATAACCAAGACGCAAACACTGTGCCTGTGTGCATCGCAGACACACACGGATGTACACAGGCATGCTCACACATATACACCAAACTCACATCACATGCAGTCACCCATACACATAACACAAGGCTTTCTGAGGCCAGCAGAAAGATGGCTAGGTACAACGCCCTGAAGGCTTGTGCACGGCAGGTCCCACTCTTGTGATGGAGATAATGCCTGATGGTGTGTAGGGACCCTCAGATCCAGCCAGACCTCCAGGTGACCAAAGTGTGTGGCAACTTAACTATAACTGAAAGAGCGCCCTCCCGAAAACCACTTGGCCAAGTCAATGGTTTTTGGAGTAATTTGTTAAACAGCAATAGAAGAGCTGGGCGCATTGGTGCACGTCTTTAGTCTGGCACTCCAGAGGCAGAGGCAGGCAGATCTCTTTGAGATTGAGGCTAGGTTGGTCTACATAGTGAATTCCAGGTCAGCTGGGGCTACAGGGAGACTGTGTCTCAAAAAGACCAGAAAACAAAGAAAGAAAAACAACAACAACAAAAAAACAAACCCCACAGCAATAGATTATTACACTATTCAAAGGGACGCAGAGACAACAGAAATGCTTCTCAGACACAACTGTGTGCCAAGGCTTGACAAATGCATCTCGGTCCCAAGCTGGCAAGAGCCATGAAACCCCATAGAGCAGACGTTATTAGGACTGTGGCAGGCTAGTGAGCAGGAGAACAGGAAGGTGAGTTACCTGCTCAGGGTCACACGGGGTCAGCAGGAGAGAGACCCCAGCCTTGGCCTTGAGACCAAGGTCAGCTGCCCTGGGTGGGGCCTCAGGCTGTGAGAGGGTAGGTCTCTACAGCCATCACCCGGCTCCAGCCCAGCCATGGCGGCAGGACCCAGCAGCCCAGGGAGATGGGGCAGACCTGTCGTCCCAGGCTCTTGCTCATGGCCTCTCCTCTCTCTGGCCCTGCACACTGGCTGGGTTGTTTTCCAAGCAGACGCCCAGGCTCTGTGGCACATCTGGCAATTCCATGGTCAGGGCCAAGGCACAGACTCTGATTTTTGAAAATGAACTTCAGTGGCATCTTTACATAGTCAAAAACACCACCCGAGTGACAAGTTTCAATGGCCAGATGACTTCTGCCCTGCAGCAGGCCACCCAGGCCACTCGCTCCCTGGACCCTGGCTGTACCCTTTGCTGTCTGACAGATGGGCTTTTCTTCTTCTCTAAGGAGCAGAACTACATGGCCTGGTGCCTGGCTGGCCTGCATCATGCTACTAGGCTTAGGCCTCCCGTTGTCCACAGCAGCTCAAGTGTCCACTGCCGAGCCCTCAGCTGTCCTTCACCTGATAACAGGTGCTAGGGATCAGGAACCAAGGTGCCACAGCTTTGTCTGCTCCGATCCATGAGGACAGCTTTTGTTGTACAACCTGCTTTGGCAACGGTCCATGGTGTCACATGGTGGTAGCTTCCTGCTCTGCCAAGGAGTCTTTGGACTAGAGAGCTTGTGCAGAATCCCATGGGAGCCCACGCCCACCCTCAGCATGGCATCACTACCTACCATATATCCCTCTGGATCTCTGCTGTCCCAGCTCTGAGGTCGATGTCCCTGGGTGTAACCAACCTTGATGAGGACAGGTGGGCTTGGCCAAATGCTGGCCTAGAGCTCAGCTCAGGCATGGAGACCACCGTTTTGCTTCATGCCACCTGCCTAGACCACCCAGAACCATCTAAGACAATGCCCCCTCCCAGCTGTCTATTCGGTCCCTGGACATCCTGCATATGTCTCTGCTGCGGGCCACTGGCCTGGTCGTTACTCTGTACTCCTTGGACACCCCAATAATAAGACACATGATCTCTCTGCTCACTGCTGCCCATCCACAGCTCCAGGACCGTCTTCTGGTCTCTTGCTGAGCTTCAGTACTGCATGCAGGTACTGCTCAAAGTGAAGACCAGCCTTTCTCTGCTCTCTCTCACGGCCACAAAGCTCTTGGTCCATCAGAGCTAGTACGTGTGGGCAGGGGACCCAAGTGCCACAGGCATGGTCCAGGTCCCCTCAAAGCAAGTGTAGGTCTGGGTATATAAACAGAAGTCAGAGACAGATTCCTCAGGAGCTGGAGTTACAGGTGGTTGTGAGCCACCTGATATGGCTGTTGGGAACTGAACTCAGGTCCTCTGGAAGAGCAGTGTATGCTCTTAACCACTGAGGCATCTCTCTAGCATTCAAAGCAAGTTTTTTTTTTTTTTTTTTTTTTAAATTATGTCTCCTAGGCCAGTGCCTTTAATCCTAGAACCTGGGAGGCAGAGGCAGGCAGATCTTTGTGAGTTCAAGGCCAGCCTGGTCTATAGAGTGAGTTCCAGGACAGCTGGGGCTACAGGAAGACCCTGCTTGAAAAGACCAAAAAAAAAAAAAAATTATGCCTCCTCAGACCATTTCAAGTTGACATGTACATTTTCAAACCAGAGGCTCTCTGAAGAAGGTGTAGACTACAAGGTCCTGCAAAGCAGCGGCTTTAATGCTCTAATGAGGCTGCAGATGAGGATACCCTAGAGACCTCATTCCCACAGTGGCTGTTTCGAAGCCTTCCCTGCCTGAAAGTTAACTTCCTCGCTTGCCCTGACCTCCTGTCCCAGCATAAACATGTGACATTTCAGCCTCACTTGGATACTTGTAAAACACAGGCTCAGACCTCAGATTCCACACTTGAACTATCACTGTCTGTCCTGGGAGCTGGGAGCCTGTCACCATGTCATGGCAACACTGCGAACTCGAACCCTGTTTGACAGCAGCTCAGAATGTCCACTTGCACCTCTGGAGATGCCTTACAGCACTTCTTACCCAGGGATGTCCTGGTCTTTGTTTTTTACTCTGCTCTTGACCCTGACAGTTCTCAGGTCCACAGTGGGACCTGTCACCATCTGATGTGGTCCCTTCCCCATATTCACTTTAGGTTCAATGTTTCTAGCCAAGAAAACTGCACTGGAACAGATGGGCAGCTGGCCTGGCTCACGGAGATACCTAACTCTCCTCTATTGCTGGGAATGTCAGAAATGCATGGCATAAGGAGTTACTTCAGTTCCCCCCAATCCTGCCCTGAGGCTACCCCTGACCTGAGTCTGCACAGCTGCTCTGCAGTGGGACGGTACTCTCAGACTTCAGACCTCTGCCTCATACCCCTCTTAATCTCACCATTCCCATTCTGACATCTGGTACCTGGTATGACTTCCAGGCACCGGTGTTACCTCTCATCTCCATGTGACCTTTGGGGATTGGAATGTGATCTCTAGAGCCTGGACATGGCTTCTGGTAGATGCTCAACAACTGGAGGGCAGAGTGGCTCATCCAGCTCACAGGGCATCTGTCCTGGCTTTCTCCTCATTTCATAATGGGTCTAGTGTGTTTCTGAGGCCAACCTGGCATCTGTAGATGTTCTGAGGGTTTTGAGGGAGACACGGCTGCCTCCAGGGTTACATCCCGGCACCTGAACAGGCTCTCAGGACCAGGAGCTTCCAAGGCCAGGGGACCAAGGCAGGGAAGCCTTGTCCTCCAAGGCTCAGGCAGATTGCTTGCCAATTGGCCATTTGGGCAAGAGGAAGGAATAACTCAACAAATCTGTGCTGACAAGGGTTAGCTGCCTGAGCAGCACCAGCAGCAGTCTGAATGTACCTCTCAGGGACCTTGCCTAGGCCCTTAAGTCACACCACAGTTGTAAGGAGGAAGCTTAAGATGTTGCCCCTGAACTTCCTAGTGTGACAGGGAGGACTGGGACCCCAAACCAGACCCTCCTTCTATATAGAATACCCACCCAGAAGTGAGACCCTTAGCAGACTATGACCCAGTTCAAGGACAGTAAGTAGACCACAGACTTTCCCTGAGATGTCTGGGGCTTAGGGGAGCACTGAACCAGCTCGCTACACATGAGAAGGGCCTCACCTGAGCCCCTGCTCTATGTCACCTTACTAAGAGTAAACTGAGTTGTGCCCCTCCCCCCGCGACGGCAGTGGTAAAGACCTTCCAAGGTGACTGCACTTAGAGACAAGACCTCAACAAGGTGATGAAAATAACCAGGGCTGGCTCTGATCTAAGGTGCACATGCTCAGTGGAGAAGAAAGAAGATCCAGGGAGTCAGGGAGTCAGTCACAAAGGGCATCAGCTTTGCCAGCAACCAAACCCTGGGTCTGGTCCCCTGAGTGGAGATCCTAAATCCCGGAGGGCAGCCCAGGGCCTGGGCATTCACATGTCTCTCACAAATATGCAGGCCCCCTGGCTCCCCAATCTAGGATTCAGAAAACCTGCAGGCCCTTCCCGAAGCCTGCTCCCTACCACACTGTCCCCTCCCCTGCTCCCTACCACACTCAGTCCCCTCCCCTGCTCCCTACCACACTGTCCCCTCCCCTGCTCCCTACCACACTCAGTCCCCTCCCCTGCTCCCTACCACACTCAGTCCCCTCCCCTGCTCCCTACCACACTCAGTCCCCTCCCCTGCTCCCTACCACACTGTCCCCTCCCCTGCTCCCTACCACACTGTCCCCTCCCCTGCTCCCTACCACACTGTCCCCTCCCCTGCTCCCTACCACACTGTCCCCTCCCCTGCTCCCTGGCTGCTTCCTCAAGAACCAACAATTCAGATAGTGCCTGGGGACTGCCTCCCAGGCATTCCCTCCTCTCTACCAGAGCCCTGTCTCTCCAAAAGTGCACAGATCCCCTCCCTTCATCTGCTTGGCAGAGGATGAGAGTCCTTCACAGAGAAAAGCTGACATGCAGGAGACAGTGGTTAGCAGACTGGTAGACATTTAAATATGGTGAAATGCATAGCTTTGATGTTCCTGATAGGTAACTTGAATTACAGGGTAAGGCATTTTTCATGTGGATTTCAAGTTCATAACAAAGGGCAGAAACAGCTACCACTTTCCCATCTTCCTTCCTTCCTTCCTTCCTTCCTTCCTTCCTTCCTTCCGTCCTTCCTTCCTTCCCTCCCTCCCTCCCTCTCTTCCTCCCTTCCTCCTTCCTTCCTTTTTTCCTTCAAGCCTTCTCTACTTTCTTTTCTCCCTTCCCTCCCTCCCTCTTTCCTCCCTTCCTACCCTCTTTCTTCTGTTCCATCCACTCATCCATCCACCCCTCTTCATCATCCCTACCCACTGGGCCCACCCACCACTCATTCACTCGCCCATCCACCCCTCTCCGTCATCACTGCCCACTGGGCCCACCTACCACTCATTCACTCACCCATGCACCCCTCTCCGTCATCACTGCCCACTGGGCCCACCCACCACTCATCGCACATTGGGACCTAGATGTGCAGCCTGAGGGCAGCCTGTGTGAAGGGCTGGTTGAGAGCTCTCCATGCACAGTGGCTAGCTTTGGTTTGTGTGTGGTGAGCTCACCTGGTTCGGACACACTACAAGGACACATCCTGCTCCTGAAGGGGGTTAATAGTCCATGGAGGAGGGAAACACATTTAGAAGAGTTCAACCAAAATGTATGAATAAATGCAATCCTATGCTTGTGGTTAAGGGCATACTTTCAGTCCTGTGGCCGATTCACTAGCAGACCATCTGGTCTCTCAGTACGCTGGGAAATATGCAGCAGCTCCTGGCAGCCCTGCCAGTCTCACCAGCCTCTGGAAGAGAAGAGCTCTGACAGTGGTGAAGGAGGAAAGTGGTCAGCACTGTCTGCAGATGGCAGGTGTGTGACCCCTGAGTCTAGGAGAACCCACTCAGCCAGCTCGCCACACTTGACGACAGGAGCCCTGAGCAGAGAAAAGTGCACAGAGTCCGAGATGGCAGAGGCAGACACACGATGCCCAGTGTCACAGCTCTGGGTCGGGCAACCCTGCCCAACCTAGTTGCTGCCAATGGTTGGTTAGAATGCCACCAGCCACTTAGCACCCAGCCCCAGCAGCTCTGCTGTCACCTGTACATGACTCCATGGCCACACTGGGCAGCTAGAGTCCTGGGGCCAGGGGTCTCTTCTGTAGCAAGCAGGGTGTACTTAAAGCCCGTCACAAGCAGTTAGTAACCAAGCAGAAGACACATCATCCCTTCATGTGTCCAGACAGCCAAGGACAAGCCTGTGGACGATGCATGGACAGGACACACAGAACCATGTGGTTAGTGTGTTGACTGGTACGGTCTCCAAAGTGAGCAGAGTGGGGGCCCAGGCATTGGGCTGCAGGGACCCTCACTGCACATCTTGGATCAGCCCACTGGGGCATCCCAGGAGAGGGCTGACCCGCCTGGATAGGCAAGGCATCTTATGACTTCCAGGACTATTTCAGTGATCTTGCAGCTCTCTGTGACCACTGGCCTTCAAAGAAGAAGCTTAGGTCCACCTGCTGGATGATGGGTCCACTCCAGCCCAGGTCCCCTGGTCACAGCTCTGGGGCAGCTACCAGTGGACAGGAGCAATGCCAGGGAGACCAGAAGCACCAGCGGAGCCAGCTGAAACTGCTGACACCTACTGCAAGGCTGGAGCAGGGCGGTCGAGGCTGGAGCAGGGTGGTCAAGGCTGGATGTGGTGGTTTGAATGAGTATACCCCATAGGCTTCAAGTATTCAGATATTTTGTCCCCTGTTTTGGGAGGTCTTAGAAGGTGTGGCCATGCTGGAGGAAATATGTCACTGGGGGTGGGCTTAGTGAGTTTAATAAGCCTTGCAGTCTCCAATCTCTCTCTCTCTCTCTTAGCTTCCTGTGCTCATTGGAGAGATGAACCTTGGTTTTCGGCTCCAGCCCCGGCATGCCTCCCGGTACAATGGACTCTAATTCCCTGGAACCGTCAATCATAAGCTCAAATAAACTTTTCCTTTTATAAGTTCCCTTGATCATGGTGGTTTATCACAGCAATGGAAAAGTGACCAATACACTGGAGCAGATTGGTCAAGGCTGGAGCAGGTTGGTCAAGGCTGGAATAGGTTGGTCAAGGCTGGAGCAGGGGTGGTCCTGGCTCACTCAGGCATACCACATGTAAGCCGTTACAATACATAAGCTGTTTATGAATACCATGAAGCACAATGACAGTACCCAAAGCTCCCTCGCCCCCCAGGAGCAAACAGACTCCACAGGAAAGAAAAGCCAAGCAACTATGGACAGGAACAGAACAGCTCTCCAGATGCCACACGATGAAGCCCATCATTGCCAGCATGGCTGGAGACATCAGAACAGACCAAGGACACAAGCCAAGCCTTGGGTTGAGTGTCCAGCCAGGAGCCTGCATCTCCTGCACCAAGAGCAGGGAACCCACAGGCCAAGGCCCACACCTGCCTCTCAGCATCTCACAGGTGTCTTTTGGGCTCAAGGATTTATGTTTCTGCTGGATTTTGAAACAGTTTAAAAAGTAACAAAAATGAACACAGAACCCTGGCTGAGGCTGGAATCCTGCAGCAGCCACAAGTTTTCTCAACCAGGAGATTAAAATGTACCATTAAAGCCAGGTGTGGTGGCGTGGGCCTTTAATCCCAGCACTCAGGAGGTAGAGGTGGGTGGCTCTCTGTGAGTTCAAGGCCAGCCTGGTCTACAGAGCGAGCTCCAGGACAGCTGGTACTAAAAGGGAGACCCTGCCTCAAAAATACCAAAAAAGGAAAAAACTAAAATGTAGCATTAAATGTTATAGGAACTGAAGAGATGGCTCAGCAGTTAAGAGCACTGGCTACTCTTGAAGAGACCTGGGTTCAATTCCCAGCACCCACATGGTAGCTAACGATCATCCATAACTCTAGTTCCAGGGGAACCAATGCTCTCTTCTGACCTCTGTGGGCACTGCATGACACAGGTGCACTTACACACAGGCAGACAATATTCATACACATAAAATCGAAGTAATAAACTATTTAAGCGTCATGCACCAGCTCCTCCAGTCCTTAGCAGGACTCTGCTTCTTTGACAGGGGATTATCTCAGGTTACCTGACTCGACCCAGAGCTGTGGAGAGAATGTGGCTGTGACACAGCACACATCCAAGAATGGGAAGAACAGTGCTTCAGCCCAGTGCCAGGCCATGGGTAGACACAGGACCTCGTTCTAGCTAGGGAAGAGTGTGCATGTGTGTGCGCGTGTGTGTGCGTGCGTGGGCTTGTGTACGCGCTGTCCTGGGGCAAGAGACAAACATCCCCATCATTGCCCTTCATTCTTCTTCCCTCCTAGGGAAGAAGCAGCATGCAAAGGAATGGGGTCCTGTTTGGAGCGTGAGGAGATGTCTGCTGAGGTTGAGAGGAGTCCCCTCTGCTGTCCACCTGAAGTCACAGCAGCAGCCGCTCACTTCACTGGCTGGAGTGTGGGTCTCTGCCTATCACCTTACATCGCTATCACTCTGATACAGACATTCCCATGGCACAGCGTACCTTGCACAGGGCCTGGATCACAGGTGCCTAACAAGTAACTCTGGTCTGCACAGTGACAAAGAGCAGTGAGATTTCATCCACCTGGCCTACAAGCCACCTTCATTTTGTTTCCTGAAAGAATCATGTCATGGGAGACCCTGCGAAGTGGGAGCCTGCAGTCTTGGAGAATCAAAGCCTGTCCAACTCTTATCCGGCATCAGGCCTACTAAGCAGTACTTTGCCAGGGATGTGGGAAGGGGTGGGTTTGGACTTAACAAAAATGAAACACCACTGCTTTCAATCTCAGCAGCACTGAGGGAGCACCATCCCAGGGTGCAGGGGCTAAGGAAATGGAATTGGGCCACCCTGGCCTCTGCCAGGGACAATGGAGACACCAAGGTGAGACCAACATGGCCTCGCTCTTCTCTGACAACCCTGGAGGAGCCAAGGAACCAGAGAAGAACTAGAAGCCCGGTGGGTCCTCTGGGGGGGGGGGCAGGCCCCAGGGCAAGGTCATGGTGATTGTGAGTGAGCCCTGATGGCCCCTGGGTGCTTTCTACTGTATGAGGCAGGAAGATAGGTGGTGGATAGATCTAGGCAGGGAAATGGACAGTGGGGCATGGGGCACAACTCCAGGGACAGGAGTGAGAAGGAAACCCTAGGTCCCTCACCTATCCCGAGTCCCCAGCTCCACAATCTTTGTGGCCTCCAGGGTGTTTCTGATGTTTGCCCTGCCCTGAGCAGTGGGAGGGTGGTGAAGGGAGGGAGAGGGAGGCACAAAGCTCCCAGGTCTGATGACTACACAATAGGCCTGTGACAGGCCCTGCACCCACAGGGCCAACTGCTCTTCCTACCCTAGGGCACCACCCTGCACCAGGGCCAACATCATGCTCCAAAACATGCATGCATGGATGCACATGTGTGCACAGGCATGTACAGCACATAGGTGAGCAGCTACACACACATGCATAGCACACAAGTGAGAGCCACACCCATGTACACATGCACATGTGTGGCACCCATGAATAGCTGCACCCATGCATAACACAGAGGTACGTGCCGATGTAGACACATGTCATTCATCTTACACACACTGCACATCATGAGTTTGCTCTCATAGAAGCAGGTGGATATCTACTGTATAATTACTCATTAAAGTGATCATTCATTTTCTTTTCTTTTTTGGGGGGTGGGAGTCTCTTTGAGAGTCCCAGCTGGCCTAGAGCTAGCTGTGTAGACCAGGCTGGCCTTGAACTCAGAGATCCGCCTGCCTCTGCCTCCTGAGTGCTGGGATTAGAAGTGTGCACCACCACACCTGGCCTAAGACAGTTCTTAGCCACCATGTGAGTGCTGGGAATCGAACCCGGGTCCTCTGGAAAAGCAGTCAGTGCTCTTAACCATTGAGCCATCTCTCCATCCCATAAAATGTTCATTCATTTTCATATGCTTCCAGCCTTTCCTGAGGACCAGGAAAGCTTGCCACTCCCTCCCTCCCAACAAAACTGAATGAAGCCCAGCCAACAACAAGGGTACAGCCTTTCTCTAGCCAGTCAGTGATCTGAGGTCACAGGACCACCATCCTGAAGAATGAGATGAGAGCTGAGGCCTGCTAAGGGGCAGGGATGGGGTGGCCACAGCTGGGTTGGGAAGAAGCCCAGCTGGGTGGGGTGTGACTTGACAGTGAGGGCCTCCTGTAGTGCCCCCCCCACCATGAGGGCCTCCCCTAGCGCCCCCCCCCCATGAGTGCTTTGCTCTGTGATGCTCTATCTGGCCCAGACTCCACAGGTGTCACAGGAACACTGAGGTCTCGAGACCTGAGAGTTGCTCCCCTGGGCAAACCTAGAAATGCAAGCTCTCAGTAGGCATAAAAGGCAGTGTAATCCATGCATTTAAAACTGATTTTCAGGAAGGCAGAGATTCAGAATGGATCAAACTAAATGGGTCTCAGAACAACCACAGCTCTGAGCAGTGGAAGATCACCACTCAGGACCCGTGGCTGCCCTTGGAGACAGGCTATGAGGTGCCTATGGAAGGCGACTCACTGTGGTGACTAATCTAGACCAGGATCCACCCCTTGCTCATCATGTTCCTGTGTACCTGCCACAAAGCAGTCTATTATTTGAACTTCCTGTCTGGATACAAACTCAGAAAACTTAATGGACCTGTTTTAAGTAAGAGCCAGTTCTAGCTGGTTCTAAAGTGCTGGACCACCAATAGGATGCAGTGCTGAGGGAAGGAAGGAAGGAAGAAAGGGAGGGAGGGAGGGAGGGACGGGCTATCCTTAACAAACTTGAGGCCAGCACTCTCTGTAGCGATGGTCACCATAAACACATGCAGTGGTCTGTGGTCTCCCCAGTACTCACAGAACCCAGCAACTCAGGCTGCTTTCCTGCTTCTGGCCTGTGGCCTTCATCGCACACCGGGGAGGGGAAGGGAAAAGCCCTCTGTGTGGTGGTGAGGGCCACTCCCAGCTCCACCGCCCTTCTACCCTTCCTCGAGCCACACAGGAGCTGGGGCTGCAAGGCCCAGATGAGATAAGAGAACAGGGCGGCCTGCCCTGAGGCCCCTGGGCGGGGCCAGGCTCTAGTCTCAGCATCAGTACAGGGACCCTTTGGGTTAGTGGGAAGGAGGAGGGGAGGGAAGGAAAGAGGGAAGCCCACCCCTCCCCCATTCTAAAGAGGTCAATGAAAAAAACATAAATCCACACCCACATCCCCGTCCATGTCCTGAGCAGTCACTCACCCTCTTACACGTGTCCTTTTCTGCCTTCCCAAAGTCCCCAAAGTTTACACCAAACTCAAGTTTTTCCTAAAATTTATCTTAGCAACTCCACCCCACAGAGGCCAAGGCCAAGGTCCCCAAGGGCGAGGTACCCCATCAGGCCACGGTCTTGGCTGCCTGCCTGGGAGCTGGGCCATCCTTCTCCAGGTTGAGGGATAAGCCTGGCTTTCTGTGCTCTGGGGAGCAAACTTCTCTACTCTGTGCTCAGAAAGTGAGAGGCCCGGAGTCTGTGTCAGTGGGGCCAGCCACAGAGTCGCTCTGAGCCTGTCCTCCCACCTCCCTTCCTAGTGAGCAGAGCCTCCCAGCCAGGCGGGGGCTCCAGGACCGCCCGGCCCCTCACCTACCCTTCCTCTTTCCTTCTCCTCTCTGGATTAATGACGGTAGGGAGCCAGGAGCCTCCTATCCATACCAGAGCAATAAGACTCAGCTGGCAGGGGCAGGGACAGCACAGTGACCACTCAGCTATGGCCTGGAGCTCAAAAATAGCCATTCTGCCAAGTGGGTGAAACGTCAGGGCTGGCTGTGTGGCCAGCTCATGTTCACACTTGGCACGTGAGGGAGGAAAGCACGGGTGGGAGCAGCAGAGGTTCCCAGACTGAGCACTTGTGGCAGCCCCACCACCTTGCGCCCCTCGGGGCTCAGCCCTGAGCAATGCTACACTTCCAAACCCGACACCTGGCAGGCAGGGCGGTGCCACACACGGGCACACTGGAGGGCTGGGCTCTCTTCACTGCAACCCACCTTCACCCAGAGCAGACAGCACTACCACACTCCAGGCCAGCAGAGGGCAGGGCCTCTCCCACCATCACTTCCCCTCACTCTGCACCAGGCAGGGACAACGTCCTTTTCTCTGTGCTCTAAGGGCCTCAGGCCCAGCAGTTCAGGCTTGATGAGCAAATGAGCAGATGATCAAATGACCCAGAGAGGTGTCAACTGCTGGAGAGCAGAGGGGAGAGTGGAGGCCACTGTGCACAGTGAGGCGAACAACAGACAGGCAGAGAGATGTCTCCAGGCTAGCTCGTCTGCTGAAGCACTGCAGCCCAAGAGAGAATGAAGTAGATGTCCATGCTGGCCTCTCAGTAGAGCAAAGCTGGGGATGGGGCCTGCCTGGGCTGAGGGGCAGAGGTATGTGCTCATCAATGCACCCCAAACCTGGCTGGTACCAGCAATACACGATAATCAATAACTTTGTGGGGAAGGGAGAAGAAAAGATATTTCTGGCTTGTAACATTGGACACTAAGGAACACCTGGGGCTGGTGGCCTCTGTGTCATGCTGCATGGTGCCTGAGAACTGTTTGGAAGGCAGAGTGCCAGACTACTTTCAAGAAAGTGCTATTAATAAGCAACCCCACAATCCATGGCTCCCTGATATGCAGAAGACAGGGCCATGCTGGGCCCAGCCCCTTACCTGTGTTCTCTGAGGAGACCAGCCCCAGCCACCCTGGAGCCAAGAGGCTGCCAGACTCAAGTGCAGCACAGTGACCAGAGACACGGAGGCACCTGGTGTCAGGTGCCGGAAAGGCTAATGAAGACTGGGTGGGGAGGCTGGGGTGTGCAGTAGTCGAAGCCCAGGTGCACAGATGCACTGCACACACATGTGCACTCCCTTATGATACAATGATGCCCTCCCCCTCCCCCTCCTCTCCCCCTCCCCCTCCCCCTCCCCCTCTGGCTTATGGAGCAATTAGGCTTGGGGGTACTTTTATTCTTTTCATACTTTTGGCATGAAATAGTTTCATAATTATGAAATGCTGAAAACTGAAAGGGGCCTTGAAGCCCCCAGCTCAGAGTCATCTGTGGCTCTGAGGATGGAATCCAGGGTTCTAAGCACAGTTGGAAGACGCTGCCCTGCCTTGGTGCTGTGCCCCCTGCCCGATGCTTGTGAAGTTAATCATATCTGTGCCCGGGCCACCTCAGAAATGACAACTGAAACTCCAGAGCGAACACGGTGGTCGTTTCTAGCACTCATGTGGTGGCTCACAACCATCGCAGGGCTCCACCTGCCCCTGCCCCGCCCCTGCCCTGCCCCTGCCCCTGCCCCTGCTGCCTCCTGAGAGCAGGGATTAAAGGGGTGCCCCACCACGCATGGCTCATGGTTATTTTCATGTAACTGTTTTATGTGGAACAAAACCCAGTCTTCCCCTAAAACTCCTAAAAATAATTGAGTGCCAAAATCTGTGGCCACCTCATTTTGCAATTTTTAAATTATGTGCTAAAATTATTATTCTTAGCGCACCTAATATAAAATGTGTATATAAGATTAATCCTTGGCACACAAAAAATTATGAGTGTATGTAAAATTAGGAATAGTTTTTTTGTTTTTTTTGTTTTTTTAACTGCCACTGGGTCTTTTTGAAAAACATGTTTTTTCAAGGTTCTTATCTTGGACAAGCTTAGATAAGACACAACTAAAAAATATGTTCATTTTAAAGCCTGTTCAGCCTGCTGAAGGCTTTCAAAGGCATCTTACAGTTTACAGATGATCCTAATGTGTTTCATGCTATCATAGATGTAATCTAGATTCAACTTCTCTTTCACAGCACAGTTGAAACAATGATTTTCTGTGTGCTTCCAGCTTTCCTTGAGCAATTAACACGCACACCTGCAGAGGTGAGGGACAGACACAGAACAAAGACAGAGGTGCCCAGCTTTTATCTGATCATCAAAATGTCTCCAAGGCTGTTAACATATTTCAATTATTTTTTGGATAGAGTATCTTATGTTTTCACTAAAATATAAAGTTGTTTTATTAAGAAAAAATTGTTCTAAATTTTCTAAAGGAAAATACAACAAAAAGAACTCTCAAATAAGAAAAAGATACCGGACCCACAGAGTGGTTCAGCAGTTAAGAGCACTTTCTGCTCTTCCAGAGGACCTGAGTTTGGTTCCCAGCACCAAACTGATGCTCACAACTGCTTACAACTGCTCATTATCTCCAGCTCCAGGACATGTGATGCCCTCCTCTGGCCTCTGTGGGCACTGCACTCACATGCGCATACCCTGACATTGGCACACATGCAAATACACATAATTGCAAAAAGGTAAATCTTAGAAAGAGATATAAAAGTTAGATATAAAATCTATTTTTGGGCTGGAGAGATGGCCTAGTGGTTAAGAGCACTGACCGCTCTTACAGAGGACCCGGGTTCGATCCCCAGCACCCATATGGCGGCCGAGAGCCATCTGAAACTCCAATTCCAGGAAAACTCCAGTTCCAGGGGAATCCAAGACCCTCTTCTGACCTCCCCGGCATTGCATGACACAGGTGCACAGACCTGCATGCAGACAGCACATTCATACACATACAGAAATTTAAAAAATCTATTTTTGGCAAAGAAGTTTACAGAAAAAGGAAATGTTTGTACAGAAGAATTTTATACGGTAAAATAAGGTTTTGTCTTTTTTTTTTTTTTTTTGGTATTTTTGAGACAGGGTCTCCCTCCGTAGCCCAGCTGTCCATGGAACTCATTCTGTAGACCAGGCTGGCTTGAACTCACAAAGATCCGCCTGCCTCTGCCTCCCAAGTGCTAGGATTAAAGGCGTGTGCTACCACGCCCAGGGGTTTTGTCTTTTTAAAAAATTTATTTATTTATATATATATTTGTTTTATCAAATCTACAACCGTGTCCCCCCCATCCCCCCACCCCACCATTCATGCGTTTGTTTTTCTAGGACTGTGTTACTTCACTCAGCATGATGTCCTCTAGCCCAGCCATGATGTCGTCTTTCTTTACTGGCTGCATAGAACTCCATCAAGTAGATGTACCACATTTTCTCTAATCCACTCATCAGTTGAGGGGCATTTGGTTTGGTTCCAGCTCCTTGCTATTGTGAAGAGAGATGAAATAAACATGGCTGTGCATGTATCTCTGCGGTGGGGTGAGTCTTGAGGGTACATGCCTAGGAGTGGTATATGGCTGGGTCAGGTGGCCAAGTTCATTCCAAGCTCCAAGGGTTCTCCACACTGCTTTCCAATTGCTGTATGAGTTTACATTCCCACCAGCAGTGGATGAGTGTTCCCCTTTCCCACAACCCCTCCAGCACTTGGTATCATTTGTTTTCTTGATCCTAAGCCAGTCTTATTGGAGTAAATGAATATTCTAAAGTGGTTTTGATTTGCATTTCTTAATGATTATTGATGTTGAACTGTTTTTTTCTTAAGGTGTTTCTCAGCCATCTCTATTCCTCACTTGTGAAGTCTCTGTTCAGCTCTTTGCTCCATCTTTTGAGTGATTCATTTGTTTGTTTTTTTTCTTTCTTCTTTGTTTTTTGAGTACTTTATATATTCTGGGAAATCAATGCTTTGTCAGATGTTTCTGCAGTGAAGGTTTCCTCCCAATTCTGTGGATTTTCTTCACTTCCTTGATTGTTTCTTTTGATGTACAGAAGCTTTTGAGTTTAATGAGGTCCCATTTGTCAGTTGTTGACCTTAATTATTGAGCAGCTGCTGTCTGATTTAGGAAGTCTTTTCCTATGCCTATGTCTTGTAGTCTGCGTGCCAACTTTTTCTTCTATCACCTTCAGAGTTTGGGGTTTCATGTTGAGGTCTTTGATCCATCTGGAAGTTGACTTTTGTACAGGGTGGAGGTAGGGGTTTAATTTCATTCTTCTACAGTGGTGAATCCAGTTTTGCCAACACCACTTGCTGAAGATGCTGTCTTTTCTCCATTGTGTCTTCTTGGCCCCCTTGTCAATATGAGGTGGCTGAAATTGTATGTGCTCAGATTTGGATCTTCGATTTTGTTCCATTTGTCAACAGGTTGTTTTTGTGCCAATACCAGGCTGTTTTTTGATGTAGTATATTAGCCCTGTAGTATAAGTTTGAAGTCTGGTATAGAGATCCCCCTGCGTTGCTCTTTTCACTCAGGGTTGTTTTGGCTTCAGGGACTTTTTTTTTCCAAATTTTTAGGACTTTTGTTTCCAAGCCCTGTGAAGAAACTCTTGGGGATTTTGATTGGAATTGCATTAAATCTATACAAGAGTTTCAGCAGAGTGGACATTTTTACAATGTTTAATTTTCCCAATCCATGAGCATGGAGGTTTTTTCCATCTTCTGATGTCTTCTTCAATTTCTTTCTTTAAAGGTTTAAATTTTTGTTATAGAGATCCTTGGTTAGGTTTGTTCTAGGTATTTTATTGTTTTTGAGGCTATTGTGAGTGAGGAAGGTCTCTTTGAATTTTTCTCCAGTTGCTTGTTCTTGGTTGTAAAGGGCCATTGATTTTTTTTAGGGGTTAATTTTGTATCCTGCCACTTTGCTGAAGCTGTTAATCATTTCTAGGAGTTTTCTGGTGGAGTTTTTAGCATCCCTTAAGTAACAATCAATCATCAGCAAAATAGGGATAGCTTGACTTCTTCTTTTCCAATTAGTACTCCTTTAATTTCCTTTTCTTGCCTTATTGCTTAGCAAGTGTTTCAAGCACTTATTGAACAGGAGTGGTGACAGGGGGCAGCCTTGCCGAGTTGCTACCTTTTAAGGGAATGGTTCTTGTTGTTTCCCCATTTAGGATGAATCTTGGCTGTAGGTTTCCTGTATATGGCTTTGATTACATTGAGGAATGATCCCTCCAATCCAATTCCTTTCTAGGACTTTAAGCAGGAAGGGATGCTGGATTTTGTCAAAGGCTTTTAGCATCAATTGAGATGATGGTGTGGTTTTTGTCTTTCATTCCATTTATGTTTGATGATGTTTATTGATTTCCGTATGCTGAATCCGTCCCTGCATCTCCTGGTATGAATCCAACTTGGTCAGTGATGGATGATCTTCCTTGATGTGGGTCTGTATGTGATTTGCCAGTATCCTGTTTAGAATTTGGCATCTGTGTTCGCATTAGGGAGATGGGTCTATAATCTCCTGTTTTAGGTTGTATCTTTGCCTGGTTTTTGGGTAATAGAGGTGCTGCTGGTTCATAGAAGGAATTTGGTACTAATTCCTCTGATTGTATCCTTCTAAATAATTTCAGTAAAAATGGTTGTAGGTCTTTTTGAAAATGTTTTTATAGAATTCTGCCGTGAAACCATCTGGGCCTGGACTTTTTTAGTTGGAAGGTTTTTTTTTTTTTTTTTTTTTTCATCTTCAATTGTCTGTTTAAGCTGTGGATCTCTCTTGGTTGAACTTTGGTGATTCCAGGATTTCAGATATTCATCCATTTTCTAGGTTTTCAACGTGGTAGAGTAGAGTATAGGTTTTTGAAGTATTCCCATAAGAGTTTTCTGGATTTTTCCTTCTTGTTGTGATATTTCCTTTTCATCAGGATTGTATTGATTTGGAGTTGTTTCCTTCTTTCTTTTGTTAACTGGGCTAGAGGTCTGTCTATCTTGTTTATTCTTTCAAAGAACCAACTTTTGGATTCATTGATTTTTTGTATTGGTTTTCTTTGTTTCTATTTCATTGATCTGCTCTTTTTTTATTTCTTCCGCTGTTGATTTAACGGTTCATCTGCTGTTGCCTCTCAAGTGCTTTTAGGTGCAGTGTTAATCTTACATTGTGCTCTTTCTGTTTTTCTATAAGTAGGCACCCAGGACTATAAACTTGGGGTCTGCTTTTAAGGTATCCCATAGGTTTTGTTGTGTTGATGTCATTGTCATCCAGTTCCAGGAATGCTTTTATTCCTTTCTTTATCTTTTCCTTGACCCATTCCATTATTCAAGATTGTGTTGTTTTGTCCTATGTGTTTCTTGTAGGCAGTAGGGCTTATCCTGGTGTTGATGTTGAGCTTTATTGCACTGTGGTCAGATAGAATCGTGAAATTATTTCAATCTTTTGTATTTTGTGGAGGTTTCTTCTGTGTCCCAGTATGTGGTTTATTTGGAGAATGTTTTCGTGGGGTGCTGAGTAGAAAAGTGTATTCTCTGGTATTAGGGTGGAATATTCAGTAGAGTCTATGAGGTCCATTTTGGTGTATCATGATCGTGTCAAATTCAGATGTCTCTCTGTTTATTCTTTGCCGTTGACCTATCAAAGGACTCAGTGGGTATTGAAATCCCCTACGATGAGTGTACTTGGGGTTAAGTGTGTGACTTGTGGTCCTGGAGAATTGTGTGTAATAAAGTTTGGTGCACCAAGTTTGGGGGCGCCATATATATTCATAACTGGGAAATCTTCTTGGTGAAATTGTTCCTTTGATAAAAATGTAATGGCCTTCTTTGTCTCTTCTGATTTCTTTTACTTTGAAGTCTATTTTGTCCACATTAAAATAGCAAGACACCTCTTTCTTTTTGGTACCATTTGCTTGGAATTTTTCCATCCTTTCACTTTAAGGTGGTGCCTGTCCTTGAAGGTAAAAGTGTTTCTTGAAGACAGCATATTGATGGGATTTGTTTGCTAATCCAATCTCCTAGTCTATGTCTTTGATTGGGGAATTTAATTTAAGGTTATGACTGATAGGTTTAGTGTGGCTTGCCTTTTGCTTATTATCCATTTTCGGTTTGGGTGTTAGGTTTCTACTTTGCGTTATGTTTTATTGTTTCTTTTTCTAGGTGCCTGGGTTGGTTGCGTCCCTTTCTTCTGTCCTTTGAATTGCTCTCAAGTATTTCTCTGAGGGTTTGGTTTTCCGGACATGTATTCTTTCAACTCTTTTTGTCAATGGAAGTGTTTTCTCCTTCCTTTCAACTATATGACATTTTTCTGGGTAGAGTAACTGGTTGGCATTATTGTCCTTTAACACGGGAAATGCTTTGGCTCCTGGTTCTTCTTGCTTCATAGTTTGCATTGAGAATCAGTTGTAATTCTGATAGGTTTCCCTTATAGGTACACTTGTTGTTTTTCTCTTGTGGCTTTAAGGATTTTTGTCTTTGTTTTCGGTGTACTAGCATTTTAACTATGAGTGGTGGTTGGTGGAGAATTTCTTTTCTGATCTTGTCTGTTTGGAGTTCTATGTGCTTCTTGTATTGGTATTGGTTTGTCCTTTTTTAGTTTGGGGAAGTTTTCATCTATTATTCTGTTGAAGATCTGATCAATACCTTTCTCTTGGGATTCTTCTCCTTCCTCTATTCCTATGATGCGGAGGTTTGATCTTTTCATAGTGTCCCACAGCTCCTGGTTGTTCCACTTTTGTGTATTTTTAAATTTTTCATAATTTTTCCTTGAGGTTTTTAGTTGTTCTGTGTTATCTTCCAGGTCTGATATTCTTTGTTCTGCTTCCTCCATTCTGCTTCTGAGGCTTTTTCTATTCCTTTCTTCTTGATTGGATGAGTGTTTGATTTCCTTTTTCATTTCCTCTTCTGATTTCTTTAGTATTCCTACTTCTTTTTGGAGCTACTCAATCTCTTCCTGTAGCTCTTTGCTTCTCTGGTTGGTTTCCTTATCTTTTTCAGCATGGGATCTTTTCAGTGTTTCTACTTCCTTTCCGGAGTTTGTCATTCTCTCTTCTAGGTCCTTCTTGCGTTCTTCATTCTCTTTTCTCAGTTCTTTGTTTTGCTCTTTATAATCTTGTAGTTCTTTAAATATGTTCACAATTTTGTTTCTGATATCTGTGTCCTGGGCCATCCCCAGAGGGATCCCACTGTAGGAATCTTCCATAGGGTTGGTAGAGCTCAGTGGTGGATTATCCTGCCCCTTTCCCATGTTGTCTCTTCTTCGTGTTCCTGGCATATGGGCTTCTCCTTGCCTGTATTCCAATGTGAGTCCTAAATGCCTCTTCACTGTGTTGAAGGCTTGCTTTGTTTGCCTCCTTCAGAAGCCTTCGTAATCCCAGTTGGGGGTGGGGGGCTCTTTAGCCCTCACCCTGGTACCTGTGCTTCCGCTGGTCTCAGGAGATCTGGTTTTGTCTTCAATTAGTAAGAGATCATTCCAAAATGGAACATTAAAAGTTAGAATATGTTGTAAAAAAGTCTTGAAGTGGGCTGGAGAGATGGCCTAGCGGTTAAGAGTGCCGACCGCTCTTACAGAGGACCCGGGTTCGATCCCCAGCACCCACATGGTGGCTGAGAACTGTCTGAAGCTCCAATTCCAGGAGAACTCCAGTTCCAGGGGAATCCGAGACCCTCTTCTGACCTCCGCGGTGTTGCACGACACGGGTGCACAGACTTGCATGCAGACAGTACATTCATACACATACAAAAATAAATAAAATTAATAAAAAAAATTTTTTTAAAGTCTTGAAGTTAAAACTCAAAAGGGATATGACTAAGTCAGCTATAATTAAGTTATTAAAATTCCTGAGATCAAAATTCAATACCCTGAGGTGGAACTGATGCCAGATAATGTTTTTAAATTTTTATTTCTTTTATTATTAATAATAATTGTGTTTGTGTGTGTGTCGTGTGTGTGTGTGAGTGCAGGGCTGTGCCTGCCACAGTGTACATGAGGAGGTCAGAGGACAGCTTTTGGCAGTCGGTTCCCTCTTTCCACTGTGGATTCCAGGAGGAACTCGAGCCATCCAGCTGGTGTGGCATGCGCTTTCATATGCTAAGCCATCTTGCCTGTCCAACTTTCCTTGAATGTTGATCTCTTCGTAACATTCACAGAACAGCTGCCTTAGGGAACAAGGATGTTGTCTTTGTCCTCTGACCTCTACATATCCCAAAGCAACACATAGCTGTACTCAAACACACAAAATTTAAACATATTAAAATCATTCCCATTACTTGGGGCATTCCTGCTAATTTACATACTTATCAAACTTATTTTAGTGGGAAAAATTTAAATCTGTCTGTAAAATTTGACCTGCTATAAAAAATTCCCATTGTACCTGCCATCTCCGACTTTTGGATTGCTAAAGAAATGAACAGCACTAACTCTCAAAATGACTAATGCCTTCATTAATTCTTCTAAATCCAAGATCTATCCCTTTTGTAAATCATCTATTATTTCCCTATAAAATAAATACCAGCAGTCCTACAAAAAATTAAGAATTACAGAGCTGGAGCAATGGTTCAGTGGGTAAGAGTACTTGTGGTCTTGCAGAAGACCTGGGGTTAGTTCCTAGAACTCATGTGGTGACTCATAGCCCTCTTTAATCCCAGTTCTGGCAGATCTGACACCCCTCTTCCTGCCTCCACAGGCATATATAAATGCATGCAAACACTCATACCCATACAATAAAAACAATTCAAAAATTAAAATTAAAAAAATTAAGGACTTCATGAGCCATCTCTATCAAAGGAGACATTGTACATTATCATAAGGGACTTTTAAGATGATAATTAAAGTTTTGGAAATGGTTATACAGTCTTTCCACAGTGAGCTCCTGGAAGAGGAAGGGTTGGAAGAAACAATAAAACCAACCAAACAACGACACAGCTGGAAAAAGACCTGCAGCCAAGACCTCCATCCTGGAGGGAAAGGACCGTGCCAGACACAACTATCCAGCTCTGTGCTACAAAATGTCAGATGAACTCCTGGACTTGTACTCCCCTCCTCAAACTTCTGAGAACACCTCCAACACAGACTTCTGAAATGCTGGGTGACCTCATCCTCAACAACTCGGACTCTAAGAATGGAAGCCAAGATCCCTCTCACAACTTCCCATCGACTCTCCCTTCTTATATTCCGTAAGCCCTTCAGCATTTAGATATTTAACACATTTCCAAGGCTGGTGAGATGGCTCAGTAGGTGAAGGAGCCCCCAGGACTGGGAGGAGAGAGCCTTGGATCTCCGCACACACCTGCTGGCACATATGCTCTCTTTCAGACACAGTGATAATCACTTTTTAAATCTCTGTCCATCCAGGCATGGTGGCACTCCCAGCACTTGGGAGACAGAGGCAAGCAGACCTCTGTGAGACTGAGGCCAGCTTGCTCTACATAGTGAGTTCCTGGCAAGCTGGGGCTACAGAGAAACCCTGTCTCGAAAAAATTTTGTCTAAGACATTTGAAACTTTACCTAGTATATTCTTAAATGATAAAAAAATACAAATCCTGGTTTTAGTAAAACTGCAATGAAGATATGTCCTTCTGTTATGCATTTATTTTATTGTCTGCTTACCCAGACTGCCTACCTTACCTGAACAAGTCATCGTGTTTAAGAAGATTCAACCTTTTTTCATTACATTCATAAAATAATTTTCTCATTGTTCATGTAATTTGGATTTTTAAAATTCTAGTTTTTAAATTGGTAAAGACAGACTTGATTTTAAATCTTCCAAAAGGTACACTAGGATACCTCTACTTTAAACACAAACTCTTAGAGTCCAATACAAATAAACTACTTCCTATTAAGGAAAAAGAAAAGAATATTAACTGAGTTCAACCTATGGGATTACTGTTTCTATTGATACTAAAAGTATTAAGATGCAACAAATTAAAGGGTCTAAAATGCTATGACATGCTCAAACTTCTGATTACCTTAAGAAACTTTAGCTCCAAAGATTTGGATTGGAAGGATCATTCCTCAATGTAATCAAAGCCATATACAGGAAACCCACAGCCAGTATCATCCTAAATGGAGAAATAACAGAAGCATTCCCCTTAAAGTAGGAACTTGGCAAGGCAGCCCCCTGTCACCACTCCTCTTCAATATAGTGCTTGAAACACTTGCTAGAGCAATAAGGCAAGAAAAGGAAATTAAAGGAGTACTAACTGGAAAAACTAATTGGAAAAGAGGAAGTCAAGTGATCGCTTTTTGCTGATGATATGATTGTTTACCTAAGGGATGCTAAAAACATCAGAAAGCTCCTAGAAACGATTAAAAGTTTCAGTAAAATGGCAGGATACAAAATTAACCTGGAAAAATCAGTAGCCTTTCTTTACACCAACAACAAGCAACTGAAGGAATACAAGGAGACCTTCCCACTCACAATAGCCTCAAAAACAATAAAATACCTAGGAACAAACCTAACCAAAGACACCAAAGATCTCTACAAAAAAAAAAAAAAAAAAAAAAAACCCTTTAAACCCCTGAAGAGGAAATTGAAGAAGACTCCAGAAGATTGAAAGACATCCCTTCTGTGGCATTGGGCCAATATGCTATAGTACAAAATGTTTCCATTCTACCAAACCTACTATACAGATCAACACGATCCCCCAATTAATAAATCCCCAGAGTTTCTCATAGGCCTGGGAAACAAAGTCCTAATTTTATACGGAAAAACACAAACCCAATATCCAACCACCATTAGTGAAGAAAGCACACAGGGGGAATCTCCCTATACCAGACTTCATCACTATACTACACACAGGCTATAGTCATAAAAACAGCCGGTACTGGCAAAAAACAGATCGTTGACCAACTGGAACAAAACTGAAGTATCCGAAACTGAGCACATTTTTCAGCATCTCATATGTGAACAAGGGGGCCAAAAGACCAGGGAGGAAAAACAGCAATCTTCAGCAAGTGGTGTTGGCAAAACTGGATCACCACTTGTAGAAGAATGAAATTAAACCCCTACCTCTCGCCCTGTACAAAAGTCAACTCCAGATGGATCAAAGACCTCAACGTGAAACCCCAAACTCTGAAGGTGATAGAAGAAAAAGTTGGCAGCAGACTACAAGACATAGACATAGAAAAAGGCTTCCTAAATCAGACAGCAGCTGTTCAAGAAATAAGGTCAACAATTGACAAATGGGACCTCATTAAACTCAAAAGCTTCTGTACATCAAAAGAAACAAGGAAGTGAAGAGAAAACCCACAGAGTGGGAGGAAACCTTCACTACAGATACATCTGACAAACCATTGATTTCCAGAGTATATAAACTATTCAAAAAAACAAAGAAGAAAAAAATGAATCACTCAAAAGATGGAGCAAAGAGCTGAACAGAGACTTCACAAGTGAGGAATTAGAGATGGCTGAGAAACATCTTAAAAAATGTTCAATGTTCCTAATAATTAAGGAAATGCAAATTAAAACCACTTTAAGATATCATCTCACTCCAGTAAGACTGGCTAGCATCAAGAAAACAAATGATACCAAGTGCTGGAGAGGTTGTGGGGAAAGGGGAACACTCATCCACTGCTGGTGGGAATGTAAACTTGTACAGCCACTATGGAAAGCAGTGTGGAGAACCCTTGGAAGACTCAAAATGAGCTTACTCCTGAGTAAGTCACACTACTCCTGAGTATATTCCCACAAGACTCATCTTACTGCAGAGATATATGCACAGCCATGTTTATTGCAGCTCTCTTCACAATAGCAAAGAGCTGGAACTAACCCAAGTGCCCCTCAACTGTTGAGTGGATAGAGAAAATGTGGTACATCTACACAATGGAGTTCTATGCAGCAGTAAAGAAAGATGACATCATGAATTTTGCAGGTAAATGGCTGGAACTAGAAGATATTATGTTAAGTGAAGTAACACAGTCCCAGAAAAACAAACAATGAATGATATCCCTCATCTGTGGATGCTAGTGCCAATTACCTAGTTGTAAGTATTTCTTGTGCAGAGCTCCTTGAACTTTTGTCCAAGTAGTTGGGAGTGATGCATATTGTAAAGAACAACAACAACAACAACAACAACCACCAACAGAAAAGACTGTGTCAAAGAACTGACTGAACTGCTCGAAACAGTCAACTTCTACATTGAGAATTTTGAGAACAACTGAGAAAAAGACGAAAAACATGTTTGGCAGAATGCATGAGCTCTGGTGGGGTGGGGGGCAGGGAGGGGGACATGGGTCTAGATTTAATTTATAACATAATCTTGTACAAAAAATATATATAAAACAATAAATAAATTTAAAAAATTAAAAAACACCCCCCCCAAAGCAAAGTGCATGAAACAGAAACAGTGCCTCAGTGAGGTGGAAAGAGAAACCACTCCCAAAAGTTGTCCTCTGATTTCCATACATGTACCATGACAGCCATGTACACACAGACACATACACAGACACATAGACACACAGACACACACACACACACACACACACACACACACACATACACACAAGTATATTTTAAAATCTACAGTAGGGACTGGAGAATTGTTACAGAAGTTAAGAACACTGGTTCACCCAGCACCTACATGGCAGCTCACAATCATCCATAACTGAAGTTCCAGGGGATCTGACACCCTCTTCTGGTTCCCCCAGGCATTACATGCATGGGTATCCTTCCATACATGCATTACATGCATGGGTATACTTCCATACATGCGAAACACTCATACGCATAAAAGTTAAAAAACAGTCACAGCATCTGGCATGTGGCAGATATACAGAGAAAGTATATGTCAGGAAAGTGGGACAAATTAAGAACTTACACACTAAAAAGAAAAGCATAGCCAGGCATGGTGGTACACACCTTTAATCCCAGCAGTTGGGAGGAAGAGGCAGGTGGATCTCTGTGAGTTCAAGGCCAGTCTGGTCTACATAGCAAGTTCCAGGCCAGCTAGTGCTACAGGGAAACCCTGCCTCAAAAAGACAAGAGAGGAGAGAGAGAGAGAACAAGAGAAAGAGAATCAAAAAACAAACAACAATAAGTCACACCATGAACACATGTGCAAACCACAAGCATGCTGGGCATGACCTAGGTGACTGTCCCTAAGAAGAAGCCTGTGAGCCAGTTTTGAACCAGTACACATCACTGACCTCGAAATAATAAACTACACCATGTCAGTGCATGGTGACTCAAAATTTGCATGTTAGGTGAGAATCAAGTCCTTTTGCAACCAGGACTAGCAAGAAATACCTTGCACATGTCTGCCCCTCAGTGTCCCCTTCCCCTGGCAGACCCTCTGTGAGAGCAGCCATGCCAGCCAGGTCCCCAGAAGGCTCAGGACAGGGTTCTCCCCCCTTTTCTGATCTCAGCTTACAACGCTGAGTTTGGAATCTCAGTTTCTCATGTTGAGAGAATAAGCTAGCTGCTGCTGGCAGGCCGCTGGGTAGCTTGAAGGATAAGTGGAGTGAGGGTGTCTGGACAGCCTTTGTGTGCTGAGGCAGTGCTCTGCCAACAGACAGGAGCCTAGAAAATCCCCTAAGCCAATTACGAGGTTATCCAGGGCCCCAGCAGCAAACAAAGGTGCCATTTTCCTAACAAACGGCAGATCAGTGATCATTGTAGGCATTTTAAACCTGTGATTATGCCGCTAATCCTGAGAAGGGGTGCAATACCAGGGGGCCTCACTGAAGCCTGAATTCAGGAGGTCTCGCATTCTGCCCCATCCTGTAATGAACAGTCACCTCCTCAGCTCTGAACAGCTGCTTCCTCAAGTCACAGGCTCATCCAGGAGGCTGTCTCCTATTGTGGGTGTGGCCAAGCTCCTCCCAGACAGTGTGCCTTAATGAGGCTTTAGTCTCTCTCCTCTCTTCTCTCCTCTCTTCTCCCCCCCCCGCCACCTTCCCCTCCCCCCCGGGTTCTGATTCTGGGGTGGTTCTAAGTCCTGTGTACCAGCCACAGATGCTGCTCTCACTTCAACAAGGCTTTCTACCACTGGCTTGTTCTTCTCAAAGAGATATCTGGGGCTAGAGAGACAGCTCAGTGGTTAAGAGCACTTGCTGCTCTACCGAGGACTCAGGTTCGAAGCACCCATATGCCAGCTCATAACGGTCTATAACTGCAGTTTAAGAGGACTGGATGCTTGGATGCCTTTTTCTGACCTCCATTGGGCATTGGACACATGGGAGCACTAGCATACATGCAGGCAAAATACTCATACGTGATAAATAAATAACTTAAAAAGAAATATCTGCTGTTTTGACTCAGCATAAAGCAGCAACAGGCCGACTCTGAGACCTCAGCCACATTACCTCTGACACTCATGCAGGCTTCTGGTATCTCAGTACCACATTTCAACATGGGGTTCCTAAGAGGGCGACTGACAGGTCCTATATTGCACAGGCAAGATGATAAATTGCATTTCTCAGATTCAGATGCTTCTTAGTAGAAGGAATTTTATCCCTTTAAAAATGGACAAGTGGCTGGGCGTGGTGGTGCACGCCTTTAATCCTAGTACATGGGAGGCAGAGGCGGGCAGATCTCTGTGAGTTCAAGGCCAGCCTGGTCTACAGAGTGAGTTCCAGGACAGCCAGAGCTACAGGGACCCTGTCTCAAAAAGACAAA
>VZQC01000392.1:3498755-3637655 GCA_009823505.1 Rhizomys pruinosus
AAAAAAAAAAAAAAAAAAAAAAAAAAAAAGGACAACTGGGGGCTGGAGAGATGGCTTAGTGGTACAGAGAACTAAGTGTTCTTGCAGAAGCCCAGGTTCAATTCCTAGCATCCACCTGGTAGCTAACGACTGTTCATAACTCCAGTTCCAGGGGCTCCAACGCCCTCTTCTGACCTCTATGGGCACTGCACAACATGGGCACACCAACCTATATGCAGGAAATACACTCATACACACAAAATAAAAAATAAATTCGTTTAAAAAATGGACAACTGGCTAAGTCTGTACTGCAAACAGCCACCTGATCACTCAAAGTACAAGGCATCAGGGGGCCTCAACATCTCTAAGGACTCAGGAAGCTCCGCTCCCTGGGGACGCTTTTTGCAGGCAGCTCGGCCCAGGTCTCCTCTCTGCTAGTGACAGTGGTAGGACAGAACTCCTGCTCGCCAGGGAACTGAGCCCCCAGCAAAGGGGGTGAGATATGGCTGGCAGCCAGGATGCTGAGAGGGCAAAGCTTGCATCCAACGATAACTGCAGGGAGAGGGTAGAAACCTCTATCTTCCAGAGGTGAGCTCTAGGGAGGCGGAAGGGCTTGAAGAGACATGGCCATAGTGGCTTCCTTCCCTAGATCCCAGCAAGCTTCAAGATGTAGCTTAGTGGTAGAGCGTTTGCCTCTTTCTGCTCCAGCATTGCAACAAAGAATGATCTTTCAGCTGTTTCTGCCCATCTGTGGGTCAGGCAGTGGTTTACCCAGGTGCAGTATGTCAGAAAGCCAGGGGTCAGACACAGTAGGAAGCAGTGTGCTCTGCCACAGCATGGCCAGGTCCAACCTCTAGCACCACAGGACACACAGCGTTCCCCACACACCTGCAATGGGCTCCCTGGAGCTTCCCTGTGGACTCGGTGACCTGTCAGGCTGCTTAGCGCTCACTGCCCGGGGGCCCTGTGAGGTACCGCTGTAGACTGGGGCTCTCACCATTACTCCTGCTGGCTGACCAGGTACCTAGGGCAGCCCTCCATGCTCTCAAACTATGATCATTTCCCGGGGTCTGGGAATTCCTTAACAAACCTCCTTGCCTCACACAGAGCCTGGGCTCCCTCAGTGAGGGGCAGAAGCTCTCTCCTTCATCAGGGCTAAGAGACAATAATGTCCACATTATTTTTCTCTTTTGGGTCCTCCTGGCCTCTGTAAATAGCATCAGTTGTTTTTATCTAACCCCAGGGTCGTAGGTCAGGTCTGCTGGTCTCTGAAGATGCCCCGCCGACAAACCCCATTATCATTAGAAAAGAGGAGACTGCATCAGATCTATGGGAGAGAGCTTCAGACCAGGGCAACTCGTGCCCAACCAAGCGAGTGCTGAGGCGGAGGGCCTTGGAGGGCTGTGCCACCTCCCAGGAAACCACTGGACCCCTCCCTCAGCACACCCCTGTGTTTGCATCGCCTGTATCAGGTGATGACCCTCATGACAGAGATGCTGACCCCTCAGGTCACCTTCCCATCACCGTGGTGACAGTTGCCATGGCCCTCTTCCCTCTGTTTCTCTACTGAGCCATGGCAGGCATCATGTCCCCAACTTATTGAGGAACAATGGACACATGAGGTGACACTCTGTGTGGACTGGCCCAGCCAGACCTGCTGTACCCACAAGTCTGCTGGGAAAAGTAATTTGGTGCACTCCAACTCCTTGGTCGAGGGTCTCTGTGACAGGGACCCAATTTCTGCTCTGTTTACAGATTTTTATGTAAACTCTTGTTCAGCAGAGGCCCAGGGGAGACGGCCTGGCACAACAGCCAGAGGGCAGCAGAGCAGGGGAGGACACCATGATGTATTCAGTACATCATGCATCCAAGGTCCTCAGGAAGGGCCCCAGCACCTGTGCCCCCACAGAACACAGGTGACGCCTCTGAATACCACCCAAGAATGTTCCAAGGACCCTGTAGGGTCACATGAGCTCCAGACCCTTGGCCTCTTCCCCAGGTCTCATGGTCCCGGGGTGAAGGCTGGGACGTGGAAAACATCCCAAGTTAGGAGAGCAGAGGCAGGAACAGCCACCTGGAGCCACACTGTGCCACCCACATCCGCACCACCAGCGGCCGCACCACACCACCAGCGCCCGCACCACCAGTACCCGCACCATCAGCGCCCGCACCACCAGCTCCCGCACCACCAGCTCCTGCACCACCAGCACCCGCACCACCAGCACCCACACCTGCACCACCAGCACCCGCACCTGCACTACCAGCACCTGCACCTACACCACCAGCGCCTGCACCACCAGCACCCGCACCACCAGCACCAGCACCAGCACCCGCACCACCAGTGCCTGCACCTACACCACCAGCACCCACACCACCAGCACCCGCACCCGCAGCGCCTGCACCTGCACCACCAGCACCTGCACCCACACCACCAGCGCCTGAACCACCAGCACCTGAACCACCAGCACCTGCACCCGCACCACCAGCGCCTGCACCACCAGCGCCCGCACCACCAGCACCAGCACCCACACCACCAGCGCCTGCACCACCAGCACCCGAATCACCAGCACCTGCACCCGCACCACCAGCGCCTGCACCACTAGCGCCCGCACCACCAGCACCAGCACCTGCACCACCAGTGCCCGCACCACCAGCGCCCGCACCACCAGCACCCGCACCTGCACCCCCAGCACCCGCACCACCAGTGCCCGTACCTGCACCCACAGCACCCGCACCACCAGCACCAGCACCCGCACCTGCACCATCAGCACCTGCACCACCAGCACCGGCACCTGCACCTGCACCACCAGCACCCGCACCACCAGCGCCCACACCTGCACCACCCGCACCCGCACCCGCACCCGCACCACCAGCGCCCGCACCCGCACCACCAGCGCCACCAGCACCCACACCTGCACCACCAGCACCCGCACCACCAGCACCCGCACCACCAGCACCCGCACCACCAGCGCCCACATTGCCCTCACTCCTAGCATCTACCCGCATCACACACTGGCACCCAGAACTTCGATGCTCCTACTCACACTGACCACAACAGGCCTCCCTCACCAGTAGAAGTAATAGGCCAGGGCCATGGCCAGCAGGGCGGCGCAGACCCCAGAGAAGAGGCAGGTTGAGGAGCTTGCCAGCATCGCTACCATGGGATGGAGCTTCTCAGCAGTGGTGAAGAGTGTGGCACTGAGCCAGTGAAGGTCTCCAGAGAAGATAAGGTGCAGGCTAAAGGCAGGGGCTGTGGCTGGGCGACTACCACAAACTTCTGTTCAGCAGGAGAGGTGTCCTGGGGGGCTATGTACCTCACAGTCAGTGCCCACCTTGTGCCAGAGGATGTGCTGAAGCAGAGTGCGGGGCAGTTTGTTCTCTGGGCCACTGCTGTGGGCTCTGCTCTCCGGCACACACTAATCCAATAAGCGGCTTTCATCAGGAGACGCTGTAAACATGATACAGGTCACCCGATGACCAGCATTAGCCCCAGGGTTGGAGACCCAAGAGTACCACCTGTTCCTTTCCCAGAGCTGGCTTACCTCAGCCCAGGGAAAACCCTGAGCTCAGGCCTTGGGCTGGAAAAGTCTCCGAGGTACTCCAAGCAGGAGGCTGGCCAAGCCCCAGAGTCCCTGCACCTGTGCTCCAGAGATTGTCCTTATGTTAAGAGTCACTTTTGGGCTGGAGAGATGGCCTAGCGGTTAAGAGCGCCGACCGCTCTTACAGAGGACCCGGGTTCGATCCCCAGCATCCACATGGCGGCCGAGAACCGTCTGAAACTCCAATTCCAGGAGAACTCCAGTTCCAGGGGAATCCGACACCATCTTCTGACCTCCGCGGCATTGCACGACACGGGTGCACACACTTGCATGCAGACAGTACATTCATACACGTACAGAAATAAGTAAAATAAAAAAAAATTAAAAAAAAAAGAGTCACTTTTATTTTTCTTTTTGAGACAGGGTCTCCCTATAGCGCCAGCTGGCCTGGAACTCACTCTGTAGACCAGACTGGCCTTGAACTCATAGAGATCTACCTGCCTCTGCCTCCCAAATGCTAGGATTAAAGGTGTGCGCCACCACACCTGGCTTAAAGATGGTTCTTAGCTGCCATGTGGGTGCTCAGAATCGAACCTGGGTCCTCTGCAAAAGCAGTCGGTGTCGGTGCTCTTAATTGCTGAGCCATCTCTCTAGCCCCCAAGAGTCCCTTATTCTATGGCCTGCCACAATGTATGGAAACCACAATGCTGGTGGCCTGGGCCCTGCGATTCCCAGCCCCACACTTCCCAATCCAAAAGGAAGGCTCTGAAGGTTGAAGAGAAAGAGGCTGAATTAGGGAGACAAGATGGCCTGGGACTAGAGTATCACCCTAGGGCCCATGCCTCACACAGATGGACCTCAGGTACTGCAAGCAGAACATGCACATGCACATGCACATGCACACGGACAGCAGATGTAGTTCATTTGGGCAAGTGGCTGCCTGGGACTCCTATCACTGTCTTCTCTTCCAGGGGATGATGGGAAAGGCACTGCACATTACAGATCTTCCCCAACTACTGCCTTGGCAGCACCCTTCTGCCTACAGAGTCTTGGCCTGCTGCAGCCCTGCACATAGGAAACTTGCAGCTACTCCTGAGATTACGCCACCTCCAGTGCAGGCTGGATGCTGCTCTTAGTTTTGAGAATGCTCAGCTCTTCTCTGGCACCCCAGTGAAAGAACTGAGATGATAGGGTGTCCTAGAGCCCAGGTGGCATCCAGTTCCCCTTCTCCACACATCTTCCAGTGGCTCAGCCCAGCTGACATCTTGGCCCCTCGCAACCCCAGAGACCAGCACCACCTACTAAGAGCATCTGCATCCCTGACTCTCAGGGGCTGTTAGGTAAGACATCTGTCACTGCAGCCACTGAGCTTAGGGTGACTTATGACCCAGCAATTGGTGGTCAGAGCAATGAGCCACCAGGAAGATCAATATCAGGCACTCTCCACCAGCAGCTTCATGATTATTTATAGAGCTGGAGTCAGTGTCTGAAGCTAAATGCATATTTGCAAACTCAAGAATTGCTCCCAGTCCCAGGACCTTCTGTCCTAAAAGCAGTGGAAGGGAAACTCCCTAGTGAGAAAGGTACACAGTAAAGTGGAGGGGCTTCCCAATGTCAGGTCAGGAGCCCGGAGACTGGAGGGGAGACGGCCCAGCTTTCCGCATGGCAGTAATGCTGGTACCATGGGCACCTCCTGCTGCGAGGACCTGCTCCAACCCGCCATGCTGCATGGTCTCGGGTGGGCCACTCTTGTCCCCACTCTTGGCAGATGTGACCAGCTGCTTGTGCAACACAGACCTCACACTCCCTTTCAGAAAGGCCTGGCGAGAGAAGCAGGTCCGGCTCTTGGGTGTGAACAGGACTGTTCTAATCTGGCTGCCAGGGGTAGTTCATAACCCAGAGTCTCACAGGGGTTCCTAGAACAGGCTCCAAAAAGATGCTTATGTGTGTGCCTCAAGGTTACAGCAGGGGTACTGTCCACCACAGGAAGCTAGGCCTGTTGTCTGAGCTCTGAGTGGCCCCAGGGCGTCCAATTTGGGGCAGATTCTGCTCTACCAGATGAAGCTGCACTGTCCCATCCAAAAGGCCTCTTGATATGCACACCTCCAGGGGATGCACAGCTTATCTAAGGTCTTTTTGCCTCTCTCAAAGGATGGGAGTCACGACATATGGACACTCATCTGCAGCAGCAGAGTCAACAAGGCTGGCACCCAAGTACCTCCTGTCCCTGGATTAGGGGGAAGGGGATTCTTTTATCTTAAAGCAAACACAGTTACAGCATAGACAGACAGTATGTAAAAAGAGACTACTCTAATAACAAGCCCAAAGATCACCCTTGGAGAATGGTGCTTGGGGACAGGCATCCAGGCAACCCATGGCCTGCTGCATGTTAGCCGATTTTATTTAAGGTGGAAGGAAGACGCTTGCTTACATCAAGATTTTAACAAGGTTTTGGGAAAGGAAGTAGACAAGCAGAGAACAGCCCCTCACTCTATGTGGTGCTTCCTTTCAAGGTGTTGCTGACTCGGGGCCCCCCCAGAGCCCAATGAAAGGCACTCCACCCCCAAACAAGCAATCTGTGGCTACAGATTCCCCAGCCAGCCCCTGCCCATGGCTTCTGGGTCTCACAGCACAGCGCAGCTCTCCTTGCACCATGAAGGACGTGCCCAGCTCCCACTTTCACTCCCCACCTGTCCTCTTGGGGCAGAGCCAGGATCTCAGGGTGTTCAGCCTCTTTGAGACTTGGCTCCTTTTCTAAGAAGCAGGGGGCTGGTGGAGGTCCAGGGCCTGACTGGACCCCTGGAGCTCTGGCCTGTGCCCGAGAAGCCATCAGGAAGATTTGTTGCCAACCACCAATGAGAGTGGGTAGTGGGGGTTCAGAGCGCTGAACACCAGTGTGCTGGCTAAGGCTTTCCTGACCCTAATCCCTGGCACAGCCAGAGGCTGACCCACGCAGTGTCATTAGTTCTCTGAATTCTCAAATACCGAGGGACAGACATCGTGAGTGAGTTGGCAGCCATCGTGCACCTGTCCTGTGTGCAGCTGCCTGACAAGCAGAAGTGAGGACTGATAACAATCACCATAATGAAAATGTGTCCCCTGGCCCCACCTCTTGAAGGCTGGCCATCCCGGCCTGCAGCCAAGGCAGACTGCATTCTCCTCTTGGGCACTGCAAGACTAAAACTTTTCAAACATCTTCACCAGGGCTGGTGAGATGGACTAAGACGCTTGCCACAAAGCCTGGTGACCTGATATCGCACAACCTGTATCCACTGAAGCATGGGCAGAGAAACTTCACACAATTGAGCATTAGCCAGCTGTAATAAAGGATTGAGTCTGTCATCTGCAGCAACTTGTTTAGAAATGAATAAATGCTATATCAGAAAAGTCAGGCTAAGAAAGAAATCCTACATGTTCTTACTGATCCAGAAAGTCCATCTCACAGAAACAGAGTGGACAAGTGGGTCCTGGACTAACTAGCCTGGAGGGCAGCAGCCAGAGGGCACAAAGTTTCAGCAGGACTGGAGGAAGTGGGTATGGTGGTCCCCCGCATGGCGACTACCAGGACTGACAGCACTGCTTATGGCGGCTTTATCCCACACAGCCAAACCGTGAGCAACTCACCTCCCATCTCAGAAGTGTCCCCCAGGCAGATGCCCCAGAGCTGGCCCCAATGTCCCAATGGCTCAAACTCCTGTGACAAGATGGCAAGTGAAACTCCACTTGGCTCCTTCAGGCAGGTTGGCCTCCTGACATTCTGTGCCTGAAGAAAGTGCCCTGCTAAACAGCAGTAGGCAACGCACTCCAGGACCCAAGGCTCCCGGTCACCTCTGCACACCTGGCTCTGGTGCTGGGGAGGCGCTCTGCCACGGGCCTGCACCTTCCACTTCCCGTCCTGACACTCACTAGGTCAAGGAACCTGGAATGCTATCTTACCAGCCTGCACACAAGCCTTCAGGTAGGAAGTCAGTGAGGGGCAGGACCCCTCAAGGGAGAAGCCTAGCACTCAGCTGGCTCCACCCACGCCTCTCCAGTTTTGAGCGTACCCCACCCTTTCCACTTTTCCTTTCCACTTCACAGCTTTCTCTCTCTGTTGCTGGGAGGAACAGGAGGAGGCCACAGGCAATGGCTAGGGTAGGCTTCTGGGGCCCATGTACCCATGGGTCAAGGGTTCTGTGTCCTAGGCTGAGCCTGGCTCTGAAGGGACTTGGCCATTTGACCAGATGCCCATAGGACGTGACTGTCCTCTTGCTTTTCGACCCAGCCTGCCCTCCATGACTGTACAAATGCAAGCACATGCAGAATAGAAGGGAATCCCACCCGTGGCTGGGCTTCTTGCTGCAGACAGCGGCGGCAGAGGCTCCAGAAGCGAGGCGGCTGGGGATCTCAGGGACTCGGCTGCTATGATGCCCTTCCCAAAGCATGGGGCCACGTGAGGAACAGAGTTACCATGCAGACCAAACAAAGAGTAAACAGGCCAGGACTGAGCTCAGGAGCCAGGTCCAGTCTCCAGGGCTGAAGCATATTCAGAATCCTCCGCAGGTACCGTCTGGGCAGATCAAAATCACACTGCAGCACTGGGCACAGAGGAACTGTGAGAAGCTCCACAGCATCTGTAAGGAGTGGGCTTTGCATGAAGACAGTGTGGACTGGTCTGTCCCCTGGCCCTGGCACCACATGCTGGGATGGTAGAAATGCACTTAGGCTTCCAAGAAACCACATGTCAGCACAGGCTGCACAACTGAGTCCACAATTATGTGGCCTTTTTAGGCAGCCACAGACCAGTGAGGACAGTGGGGACATGGCATGCACACAGCCTCAAGGAGTTTGTAGGGGCCTCTCACGGTGGGCAGGAAGCAGGCAGCAGGCAGGATGAGCGCTGCCTCTGGGGTGCGGACACCACACTGGACATGGCTGACCAACAGAAACTTGTCCAGGCCAGTACACCTGATCCCATGGCCACCTTGAAATCTGTCCCAGGGACTCCGGAAGAAAATGGTTCATTCAAACAAAATACTCCAGACAGGAAACCCATCTAAACACTGGTCACAACCCACAGGAAGCAGCCTGCTTTGTTCCGAGCATTTCAACCTAAGGGCTGTGGCCCATGCACAGGGCCCAGGCTTCTTCCCAGGATGCCTCCTCCTCTGCTGCTCCTGAGGCTATCCATCCTCTCTAGAGTGTCTCCATGCCAGTTTTCTTAACTCAGAACGTCAGAAGCTTGGGGGCAGTATAGCAGCTCTGGGGCTCAGGCCCTGCCGGCCTCTTCCTCTGAGCCGCACTGGCACCTGTCCTGCTTGCTGCCTGCTTTCTTGAGAGGCCCCTACAAACTCCTTGAGGCTGCATACATGTCATGTCCCCACTGTCCTCACTGGTCTGTGGCTGCCTATAAAGGCCATACAATTGTGGATCTCAGCTGGTGACAGCACCCAGGGCTGCCGCTGAGCACCAGAATCCTCCTCACCAGAAGTCGCACTACCAGTCACTACTTCGTTCCTTGGGACACACTCATGGGACCTCAGAATCACTACCTAGACTGTCTACATTGGTGGAGCAAGTGATTGCTTTCTGCAATCAGGACCCACAGGCACCAATGTGCCAACCGGCACGAGGAGGCACACTGGTGGTGATAGTGGCAGCTAGCCAGGTGAGGGTCTCCACAAAACAGTGGAAAGAAGTACACAGGAGGGCAGCGGCAGCCACCTAGAAGATCGCTTGCCTTGTCCTGTGTATAAGGAAATGATGACTCGGGGGTCAAGAGCACTGGCTGATCTTGCAAGGACCTGAGTTTGGTAACAACTGTTCATAACTCCAGTTCCAAGGGATCTGACTGACACCTCCTCTAGGTTCCATGGCCCTGTACACAGGGTGCCCTGTACATGTGGTGCTCTGTACATGTGGGTGCACTATCCATGTGGGTGCCCTGTACACGTGGGTGCACTGTACATGTGGTGCACTGTACACGTGGTGCACTGTACATGGGGTGCCCTGTACACATGGGTACCCTGTACACGTGGTACACTGTACACGTGGCTGCACTGTACACAGGGTGCCCTGTACACATGGGTGCCCTATACACATGGGTGTACTGTACATGTGGTGCACTGTACACATGGTGCACTGTACATGTGGGTATCCTGTACACATGTCAGCACTGTACACATGGGTGCCCTGTACATGTGGGTACCCTGTACACATGTCTGCACTGTACACATAGGCACCCTGTACACGTGGTGCCCTATACACGTGGGTGCCCTGTACACATGTCTGCACTGTACACGTGGATGCCCTGTACATGGGGTGCCATGTACACATGGTGCATGATGGGGTCCACCCAGCCGGCCAGGTCAAGATGGCGCTGAGGGGAGGTAGAGGAGGAGGGAACCGGGTTGTTTGCCAAAACCTCTGGCTGGGGAGAGATAAGGACAAGTGGCATGAGTTATAATTGTCAGCCATGTACACCAATCTGCCTGAGAGGGTCAGAGGGGCTGCAGGAACATTGGTCATTTGCTTTCGTGCCTAAATGCCTTTTGTGGCTGTTTTGTATATAAGTCACTGCCCTGCTTGCACTAAAGTGAGATCCTGCTTGACTAGACTCTCCGCTGCATCTGAGTGTCTCCGGGAACTGAGGAGGCTGGGAAACAGGTGAGAGGCGCACTTACCTTCCCTCAGCCCAGTCGGTTCCAGGACAGGACCCGACTAAGACCCGACACTGCACTGAACACATGGGTGCACTGTACCTGTGGCTGCACTGTACACGAGGTGCCCTGTACATGTATCTGCACTGTACACGTGGGTGCACTGTACACATGGGTGCCCTGTACACATGGTGCACTGTACCTGAGGCTGCACTGTACACAGGGTGCCCTGTACATGTGGGTGCCCTGTACATGTATCTGCACTGTACACGTGGGTGCACTGTACACATGGGTGCCCTGTATATGTGGTACCCTGTATACATGGTACCCTGTACACGTGGGTGCCCTGTACACGTGTCTGCACTGTACACATGGGTGCATTGTACACATGGTGCCCTGTACATGTGGGTGCCCTGTACACATGGTTGCCCTGTACACGTGGTGCACTGTACATGTGCCTGCACTGTACACATGGTGCCCTGTATATGTGGGTGCACTGTCCACATGGTGCTCTGCCCATGTGGGTACACTGTGTGCACTGTCCATGTGGGTTCCTTGTCCACGTGGGTGCCCTGTACATGTGGTGCACTGTATATGTGGTGCCCTGTACACGTGGGTGCCCTGTACACATGGGTGCACTGTCCACATGGTTGCACTGTCCACATGGGTACCCTGTACACATGGGTGCACTGTACACATGGGTGCACTGTCCACATGGTTGCACTGTCCACATGAGTGCCCTGTTCATGTGGGTGCACTGTCCACATAGGTGCCCTGTCCACGTGGGTGCCCTGTTCATGTGGGTGCACTGTACAGGTAAACTCTTATCACAGAAAGAAAACTCGTCCACATCTTTTCTCACTTTGGTCTTTTTAATTTTGTTGTTTTTTCTTTTTTGAGAAAGGGTCAATGCAATCTAAGCTGGCCTCAAACTTGAGCTCTTCCTACCTCAGTTTCCCATGCTGAGACTCTCAGCATAAGCCACCAAAACTGGCTAGAAAGTGATTTTTTTTCAAACCTTACAGAAAAAGTAAAAAGAAAGAAAAATACTGTAAATGATACAAACCACCGCTCTGCACAGCCATGCCAGAGGGGCTGCTGCAGCACAGTCCCAGGGACAGTCTAAGGAAAGCCCCAGCTCCAACCCAGGTCTCCCGCAGGGCTGCTGGCCTGCTCCCCCACCTGTTCTCCCCATCAAAAGCACGAAGGTTCCCACCCTTCCATCTCCTCTCTCGCCCACCTGTTCAACAGTTGAGCTGGGTCCCCACTGTTCAAGCACCCTAGTTGGGTCTCTACTCACTCCCTAGTTGGGTCTGAACTCACTCCCTAGTTGGGTCTGTACTCACTCCCTAGTTGGGTCTGTACTCACTCCCTAGTTGGGTCTACACTCACTCCCTAGTTGGGTCTGTACTCACTCCCTAGTTGGGTCTCTACTCACTTCCTAGTTGGGTCTATACTCACTCCCTATTTGGGTCTGTAGTCACTCCCTAGTTGGGTCTATACTCACTCCCAAGTTGGGTCTATACTCACTGTCTATTTGGGTCTCTACTCACTCCGTAGTTGGGTCTCTACTCACTCCCTAGTTGTGTCTATACTCACTCCCCAGTTGTGGCTTCCAGGAACAAGGCTGCTTACCTTAGTTAGGATGTGTCCAGAAATATGTACAGAGACTATTTTTATTTATTTTTTATGTGTTTAAGTGTACTGTCTGCATGTAGCTTGGTGCACCCATGTTGTGCAATGATGTGGAGGTCAGAAGAGGGCATCGGATTCCCCTGGAACTGGAGTTAAAGACGGTTCTTAGCCGTCATGTGGGTGATGGGAATCGAACCTGGGTCCTCTTCAAGAGAAGTCTGTGTTCTGAATTGTTGAGCCATCTCTCCAGCCCCCAGAGACTATTTTTTAAAGCATATTTACAAAAGAGTTTGTTCAGACCGAATAGGATGCAAGTCCAGTGCTTGTCATACCCCTGTTGTCCTTTACCTCTGGAAGCTGGGCATCTTTGGTTTTTCTAGTAAACATTTCCTAGCTTTCAAAATAAGAAGTTCCTGGACTGGAGAGATGGCTCAGTGGTTAAGAGCACCAAATGCACTTGCAGAGGACCTGGGTTTCAATCTTTAAGCTGGGTATGGTGGCACATGCCTTTAATCCTAGCACTCAGGAGGCAAACAGAGGCAGGCAGATCTTTGTGAGTTCAAGGCCAGCCTGGTCTACAGAGTGAGTTCCAGGACAGCTGGGGCTATAGGAAGATCCTATCTCAAAAACACCAAAAAAAAAAAAAAGTTCCAGCAGCAATATAATTATGATGTTTTCCTGGCACAGATTGCCTCCTAGGCAATAAAAGGCACAGCAAGAGAAGAACAAGCAGGAGGACGGAAGCCCATCCTGAACCATAGCCTCAAACCCAGACTCTACCCACACACCTTACAGTGTCACTCCATCTTGGCTAGACCAATCACTTTCAGTGTGCGCTGGCCAGAGGGCCTGAGAGCCTTGCCTGGGATGCCAGCCCTCTGCAGAAAGGCTGGGAACCAGAGACCCCCCACCCCATGAAGGGCTTGGGGAACAGAAAAGGCCACTCCAAGAATTCACACCCTAAAGTTCATGAGTTGTCTCCTGTAGCTCAGAGCTCAGATCTGTGCTTGGGAGCCCAGGATGAAAAAGGCTAGTGTGTTCTACTGAGCAAACACCATGGCCACATCTTTAAATCAGGGGATGAAACAGAAAGGCCTCGGTGTGGTACCCACCTTAGGGTCTGTCCAGCTCTGCAGCTGTGGTAACTTGCCTGAGGAAGACCTGAGGAGGGACTGAGCTCCACGGTCCTCCAGCTGGGGCCACAGGCCTCCGGCTGCAGCCACAACTCTCATTGTAGGGTGCACTCTGCACCTGTCCCCAGCACCTGGGGGCCCTCAGCTTTTCTCAGTTCAAACATCCTGGGGCCCAGAACCCTGGACACTGCTTAGAACACCCAATAAGGGGTCCCAATCCAGCGTTTTTTGAAACTGTGTGTGTGTTACTGTTATAATCTTTAAAATAAAACGGAGGGGCTTGGCAGTTAAACACACTGATTGCTCTTACAGAGGATCAGGGCTTGATTCCCAGCACCCACATGGCAGCTAACAACCATCCATAACTCCGTTTCCAGGGGATCTGATGTCCTCCTCTAATCTCCACAGGCACTGCATAACATGGGCGCACTTATACACATGTACACAATACATTCATACACATAAAATAGAAATAATAAAATATTTTAAAAGAAAACAGAAAGTGAAACAACTTCCATTAAGAAGTTATAGGAGGCAGGCAAGACGGCTCAGCAGGAAAACGTGTTGCTCTGCATGCCTCATGACCACTGATTGGAGTCCACGCTGACCTGTCTGTGCTGGAAACCCCCTCCTCTCACTCTCTCTCTCTCTCTCTCTCTCTCACACACACACACACACACACACACACACACACACAGACACAGACACAGAAATAATATTTTTAAAGGTTGCAGAGCTGAGAGGAAGTGACAGGAAAGCTGCCTTCTACCGGGGACCCCCTCCCACTAGGAGGGCTAGCATGCACAAGTTCCCTAAGGAGACGTGGTCATGGCCGATGGCCCTGCTGGAGAACTCCTCCCTCCAGCAATAGAGCCTTAACACAGAGCTGGAGTTGATGAGGAAAGACCCTGGAAGCTGTGGTGGAAATGACATGCTTAAAACCAAGCATGTCTCGAAAAGACCAAAAAAAAAAAAAAAAAAAACAAAAAAACCAAGCATGTGGCCTTGCGGAGGACGGCAGCGTGAAGCTTTAAAGGATCTGATTTGGTGAGTGGAAATGAGGAAGGACAGAAAACACTGGCCATAAGAAGACAGAGCCCTCCCCACCAGCCTAGGCTAGACAAGCAGGGTGACCTTGGCAGAGGCCACCCCGTCGCCACCCCTCCTGTCCAGCTAGACCAACGGCCTTAATGTGCTTGGTGCCTCCCTGAAGGTCACCTACTAAAAATACAAGGCTTATGGGGCGGGGAGGGCTGGTGGGTGTCCTAACTGGCAAGCTGGTAAGGTGGTTCTGCTCTCGAACACCTGCGCCATCCAGAGGCCTCTGTTCACAGAGCGACTCAGCCAGTGGGTGGGTGGAAGGGTGCACAGATGGCCTTGGGTTCTTCAAATTCAGGGCTAGTTGCTCCTCGGAGAGAAAGCCTGAGGCTGCCACGTTCTAGTGATGCCAGCAGCCTGCACAGAGATGAGAGCCTCGACTACCTGCAAGTCAGCCTAGTCTCAGCTGAGCTGCAAAGCACAGACTGGTCCCCAGTCCAGGGCCCCTTGGGATTGGCCACATCCATTCAGGGCATGTGGCTGCTGGCACCGAGCCCTGAAGCCACTAGGACGCTTATTTTCCTGATGAGGTTGAAGCTCAGCCCTGGGCAGCCAGTGTGTATCCAGGAGCACTGCTTGGACCCCCTGCCCTTTGTGAAGCTAGCCATCTGCTCTCCTGCTCTCATGGGAAAGAACTCCAGCTAGCCTCCCTGGTGAGCACTGGGAGCTCTGCCCAGGGAAGAAAGTCCCCCTTCACCTGCGTGTCCTGATCAGAAAAAGGGAGCAGCACAGCTATCGTAGGAAGGGGTATCCACAGCCTGCACAGAGTACCGAGTTCTCAGCTGCTGCAGCTCTGGTGACTCCTAGTGGCCATTCAAAAAGGCCATGTGGCCATTCTGACTGCTGCTTGTGTCACAGCTCTGTCCAGAGCTGGCCTGGCTCTGCTCTGGGATCTGTTGGCCACCAAACAGCCCGATGGCTAGGTATCCACTCATACCACAAGCTTTGTGGGAGACAGACTAACTCCCCACAAATCTCCATGGTGAAGAGACTTGAGATGTATCACTGAGAGCAGTCACAGGCCTACCCATCTCCGGGAAGTGGCCTGCAGCACTGGTCAGCACTCAAGTGCCGGCTGTGGGGCCGAGGGCTGTGTGGCATCGGCTCTTCTTCCTCCTTCCCAGGGCTGCAGGCAGTAGGCGCTCCTCTTGGGAACACTGACCAGTGCAGACCATTGCAGGGAGCCCCAGAGCTCACTCCTCCCTTCCCGGCAGCAGTCTGAGTGCATTTCTAGAGTAGACTCCGCTCATCTTTAGGTGTTTGTTAATCTAGGGCAGGGCTGTGACATTCTCCCCATTGGGGTAAATTCTATTTCTGACTCTGGGTAAGAGATCACATTTCAGGGTGCGCCCAGGCCCTTCAGTCCCTGAAGGCCACTGGCTACCTCACTGTCCCCACGGCACACAGCTGACAGACCATGGTGTGGATGAGAGGCTGGCCTCCAGGGCACATCCTCTGACTCTCACATTCTTTTGCTGGAACATCCTGCTGGCCAGTCCACTCTGCAAATGGCACACTGCTGGTACAGGGCTTGGCCGGGCAATCTTGATAGACACATTCTTCCCAAATCAGAACAAATGCTGATGCTTTTGACTTCTGTTAGCCTGGCACAGAACTTTCCTCCTCCAAGGTTCAAAACTAGGAGGGAAACTTGCCACTCAGGAGCCCCCAATCTATAACCACACCTGGCTTGTGTCTCTCCTGGTTCAGCAGAGGTCACATGACCTGGCTGTCTGGCATTCTGGATGTGGTGTGCATACCGAAGACCTCTCTACCTGCTTCACACAGTCACTGACACCTGGAGAGAGACTTGCGGTTAGTTTTTGTCAACTTGATACAAACTAGTCACCTGGAGAGACGAACCCTCAATTGAAGCACCGTTGGCCTATTGGTGGGGTATTTTCCTGACTGTTAATAAATGTTGGATACCCAGCCCACTGCAGGCGGTGCCACCTCTGGGCAGCTGGGCCTGGTGTGTACAAGCAACGAAGCTGAGGAAGCCGGGGAAGCAGGCCAGTACATAGCATTCCTCCATGGTCTGACTTCCCTGGATGATGCACTGTCACTTGGAAGTGTAAGATGGAATAAACCCTGTCCGCCCCTAAGTTTGTTTTGTTTTTTTTTGGTCAGAGTGCATTATCACAGCAATGGAACGCAAATGAGAACGGACCCTGACTCCAGTGGACGGTTCTCAACATTTTATTCAGTGCTGGCTCCTCGGCTGACACAGCGTCAGGACTGTACCTCCAGCTGTGGCTGTCCACAGCTGCCTCCCTCTGCCTCCCTCCACATCTGAGGGCCTCCATCAGCATCAGGACAAAGGTAGCCTGGGCTTAGCAGGGGTGGGTGGCCAGTCTCCTTCTAGAAACCTCTAGAACCATGTCTTTCTGTCCTCTGCTCCTGACTTCCTGTATCCCAGCAGGCACAGATGTCAGCCAGCAGCTACTTCCTTTTGTCCTTCCCAGCCTGCCTCTGCTTGCAAACAGGCTCACTCCTGCCAGCCCTGGCTCCCAGCAGCCTGTCTCTCTGGCTGAGCAGTGGGCCACCGTCCTGAGGTCCCACTTTGGCTCTGTTCTGGCCTGTGTGCACATTCCTGTTCTGGTGCACATTCCGATGCTCTGGTGTAGATCTTACACTGTTCTCATAGCAGCCAGTGACTGGTTGACATACAACACTAAGAAGCCGCATGCATCATCTACACAGTGTACACGATCCTAAGCTGACCTGCCCAGCCAGATGGAAATGCAACATCACAGTTAACAGAGATGCTGAGGCAGGATATTCCTCTGACAACACCGATAACACCTGAGATGGCAGAGGCCCGAGGGAGGGACACAGGCTATACTGGGAAACAAAACAGAACACATCAGTAGGAGCTCCACTCAGCCCCAGGAGCTCCCCTGGGAATGGGAGCTCAAACAGCACTTTAAGAACCATAGCCAAGATGCTGGGTGTGGCTCAGTGCTAGAGCAGATGCCCAGGGTGCAGGGCCCCAGACTCCAACCCAGTGTGAGAGGCAGGGACAGGAGAAGAACCTGAAGCAGGGGTGTTGGCTGCTACCCTATAGAGATTAGAGCAGTAGATGGTGCTGGGTTAGTCAGGCTGTCCCATCCCAACTCACCTGCCCCCTGCCCACTGGACACACATTCTGGAATCTTCTGGGATGGGTGTGTAGTGTAACTTCAGGAGGTTGGGTATGCTGAGTCCTGCCAGCACCCTATGCTCTCAGGGGATGGGGTGTAGCTCTGCCCCCCCATGCCCAGGCTTTGTCACCCTGCTCCTCAGGAGCCAGAGTGATGTGTCTGTGCATGCCCAGTCCCGCCATGTCTCCTGGTGTAACAATCACCAGGTACCTGATTGTGAAATGGGCCGGTCACAGAGGCCTTGTGGGAAGGATGCCTAGTGGAATTTCTAGCTCAGTCTCACACATACATACATAAACATGCCCCCTTCCTGCAGCTGACTCTCTGAAGTTTTAATTACCAATCCCAACTACAGTCCAGAATATCAAGTGCAAGAGTCTGGGTGGAACAATGCATGTTTTAAATAACCTTTGCTCCAGCTGCCGCCGTGCCCTGGTTTCTCACTGTAGCCCTGCCTGACTGTGCACCACAAGCAGACATGTGCAGGGATAACAGGTTCGGTGGGACCTGGGGCGCCAGTCATCATCAGGCCTCCAACAGGATGAGGGAACTGAGCTTTTACTTTCCCCTCACCTGGTCTGCAGCCCTTTGGTTGGCTAGCTCTCTGCCTACAGGTAGAGACATCACTCGCTGGTACATGGCACACAGGGCTGGGACCTCATTAGCCAAGGACTGTGCACTTCACCCTACAGGCCTAAGTCAAGCCTGGACCTGAGAGAGTTCAAGTGCAGCTCTGGCCCCCTAGCATGGGGTCCCCACCCAGCACCCACCCTGGCAACACAGGATTGTGGGCATCTAGGGGCTTGTCTGCTCTGCTCAGCATGACCTTGCCTCCATTTCAGCTTCTCAGAACTATCCCACCAGCACCGAAGACATGTTTTCTCTCTTAAATGCCCACAAAAACACATCCCACTGAAGGGCCTGCTGGTCTGAGTTTATTCCCACACATGGGCCCTATAGACATTTCAAGAGACAGTGAGGACCAGGCCAAAGGTCACAGCCCAAGTCCATGGGGAAGGGTACCCCTCCCTTGCCCCCACACCAGCTGATGGAGTGCCAAGAGAAACACTAGCTCAGCTGACAACAGCAAGTGACACCCATGACTGTGCCTCTGCAGGTGGAGCAAGCAGGCATCAGCTACTTGGGCAGAGCTGAACCAGCAATGCACAGCAGTGGTCCAAACACAGCAGCCACACCATGAGCCTAGACTCAAAGTTCTCAGCGCACAGGTTCAATGGAAGAGAGAAACTAACCTAAAGACAACTTCATCTGGTCCACTGTACCCTACAGGCCAATTCAGCCATGTGGTATTTGAAAGGCATGGGAACTGTCTTACTGCCTCCTCGAACCCTCTGAGTCCAGGAGGAGCTGAACTCGGAGCCTCAGTTTGGCATCCGAGGGAGCAGTGGCCACGTAAGGCAGGCAGTCATGACATTGAGGGCTGGGTTCTGTTGTCTCAGGTAGTGGATGACACCTGTCTGAATGAGAGACAAGGCATACAGGAAAATCTTGTTCCCACAAGGCAGCAGCAGCAGCAGCAGCAGCAGCAGCAGCAGCAGCAGCGGCGGCGGCAAGCATCCCATCCCTAGGTGGAAAGCACCCAGGCGAGGACAGCAGGCAGATGCAAACAAGTGTCATTCACCCAAGTAAGGGGCCTGCTTTGGAATTTAGGCAAGGAAGAACACAGGCCCAGCAACCAGTGGAGGAGGAACACTCCTCTAGCAGCCAGGGCAGAAGCAGAGGCGTTGGAGGAGGCCCCCCCATAGAGGGGCAGACCTGGAGACCAGCAGAGTCTAAGGTGTCCCCCCACACCTTCCACCCAGTACTGTGCAAGTATGCCAACTTCAACCAGGTGGGGCTGGAGCACAGCACCCTTACCTGTGTAGCAGGCAGGTCCCCAGCAGAGCTGTGGCCAGGTTGAGAGATATCCGGAGGCAGACTGGGCTGGTTCTTAACGCCCCTGTGGCCTTCCCACACTGAGAGGAGCAGGACCCAGACCTCACTAGTCCCTCTCACACCTGACCATATCAGAGCAGTCTCTAGACCCAGAGGCAGAGTAGGGGCGTGGCCTGGAAAAAGCAGCAGGAGGGACCAGCCTACCTCTGGCCCACGCCCACCAGCTACGCTCCTGCTCCAGTGACAAAAGTGGGATGACGTTCTCATAGAGAAGGTCTCATAGAGGTCGGTGGAAACTCCCTGTCTGACTGCCCAGAGTGAAAGCCATCCTGGGTCCTGGCCAAGCCTTTCACCCAAACCAGAAATGCAGTCACAGCTAAGAACCCCTAAAATGTTGAGGCTCCAGCTGGGTGTGAGGGACAGAAAATTTCTTTCTTCCCAACCCAGGGAGGCGACAGAGAGCTGTAGGTTCCTGGGCTCCTCACAACTCTGCCACATCCCAAGCCCATTCTCCATGGCTTCTGGACCACAGGACGGGTGCTGTGTCCAGGAAGGTCATGGCTCAGCGGCTCTGAACATCCTAGCCCTCTTGAAGCAAGCTAGTCACTGAGTGGGGCTTTGGGGTAAACTCTTCAAAAGCAAAAGCTCAAATGGACCTGAACCTCAGATGGACTGGCAAGGGGAAGGGCTCGTAGTGTGTAGCATCTTGAGGCTTGGAGACCACAATCAGAGATATAAATAGACCTGAGCAGGCTTGAAGGCCGGGGTCCCCGAGTGGAGAGCCGCTGCCCATCTTTGCTCCTCCCTGCCCACAGGAAGTACATCCGTGACTCGGGAGGACTGTCAGAAGGCGTCCCACTCCTCAAGGAGCAGACTCCAGGCTGTGAGGTGAGAAATGAACCCTTTCTGTCATAGTCCCCGGATGTGCACAGTGACTGAATCCCTCCTGACTTCTGGGAACAAAGCTCCTGATACCAAGTGATTCCCATTTAGAAGTGATGGGCATGCCTGCTGCTGTTTCTGACCAGCTCTTCCGGCTGCAGTCCAGACATGCTACTGAGGCTTGGGTGCTGTGGCCACCATAGCCTTGGACGGGGGCTGGTGACCTGAAAGGCCAAGGAGGACTTTGAGCCCGCAACAAAGCCCAGGGGCAAGTTTCCTGGGTCCCTGCTCCCATGTGTGGGGACCTTTGGACCACCCACTAGACCTCCACCCAGAGGCAGGGCACCTCTGTCAGGTCGCCTGAGTCCTGTGAGTATTAAAGCAAATGAAGGAGCCCCAGGAGGCCGTTGTGGGAATGTAGATCTATGGCTGGTCCACAGAAGCACCTGTCACAACCTAAGGCTTGAGACTGGAGAGTGGGGTTGTCAGGGACCTGATGTTCCCTCCAGGTAGAAATGTCAGCACTGAACAGGATCAGAGGACACAGCTTATGTCGCTGCAGAAATCACCTGCTGTGAGGGCGAAAGCACTAAAGACCACATCCCGAGGACTCTAGAACACGCCCCGATGCACCTACTGATCGCCTGCTTTCCTTCTCAATCATGTCCTTGCAGCAAAAGAGCAGGTGTACACAGGCTAACTTGGTGGGTGTGCAGGTCCCAGGCCATGCTTCCCAGCTGCCAAGGCTTCACCCACTAGGCCTCAGCTGAGGCCAGATTCATCCCCTCAGGTGCCCAGTGCACCCTGGTCTTTTTTTCTCTCCTTTTTGAAGATTCATTTTACTTATGTGTCTGTACACAAGGGTGTGAGCAGAGGCTGGAAGAGCGCCTCCTATCTCTTGGTGCCGGAGTTACAGGTGCTTATGAGTCACCTGATGTGGGTGCTGGGATACAAACTCCAGTCCTCAAAGCAGTAAGTGCTCTTGACTGCTGAGCTATCCCTCTAGCTCCTATTTTTGTTTTTTTGAGGCAAGTCTCATATAGGCAGGTTGGCCTCAAATTTACTACATAGACAAAGCTGGCCTTGATCCTCCTACACATACTCCCCATGCTGGGATCACAGGTGTGCACCACCACACCCAGCTTGTCTTTTTCACTTTATGCCAATGTAGAACCTGCAGTGTAGACACATTCACAAAGTCTGGACATCCTAAACAAATCTGGGAAGGTAAAGTGGAGACTCCAGACACAGAGCCGATCTTCTCAGGCACAGCAGAACACCACCTCCCTCTTCCACTTGTGACTCTTCCCATCCACCTGCACTGCCCATGCCACCAAAACTGGCACAGCTGAGGCCTGCCGGCAGCAACACCGCTGATGACACAACAACACTGCTACCTACCCTGACCTGACTGTGCGCTCACCTGGAACTCAGCCTGAGCTGCCACCCTCAGCATCGCCAGGAGCTTCCTACGCCCTGGCTTAGCAAGAGTTGATGAAAAAAGACCACACCCCCACCTGCATTTGGCTGAACGGCTGTCTATCTGCTTTAAAAGAAACAAAACCGTGTGCATATGGTGTGTACTTGTGTGCAGCACACACAGTGTTCGTGTGTGTAGTGTATACAGTGTGTATGTGCATGTGTGTGATGTGAATACATGTAGTACATATGTTATCTGTGATGTGTATATGTGCAGAATGTGTGTGCTTTGTGTCTGTGTAGCGTGTGCAGATGAGAATGTACGTACATGCTGTATGCAGTGTACACAAATGTGTACAGGTATACAGTATGTATACACTGTGCAAATGTGTGTGGTGTTTGTATACGTGGTAGGTGTGTGTATCAGAGCACTGAGAGCTGTTAGGTGTGTGTGTGTGTTCCCGGAGAGTGACTCTATGGTCAGTGTATCTGGAGAGCAGATGGCTCCAGCCTAGCTCCTCCCTGGTCATATGCTGCACAGGGCTGGGTGTGGCCACCTCCTCAAGGCAACTGTCCCCATCACACCTTACTCAGTGAGGTCTTTTTACCACTCACGGTCTTACAAGTGATGACAGTACCAGCTGATCTGGTAATGGCCCTCACCATGCTGTCCCTGTCACCTACAGGAAGCTGTACTCCAGGGCAGGGCTTCCTCTTCCTGGTCTGTCATAAGTCCTCAAGTAGGAGAAGGACCCAGCAAGCCTAAAAGCCAGTGCAGCTCAGGGTTTTGTGACCCTTTCCTTGTCCCTTGGCACCACTGAGCTCTTTCTCTAATGCCAAGTAGGAGACCTGCCCAGAAATTAAATATCCTCATGCTCCCTGCCAATTTTTTTTTAATTTTATTTATTTCTTTGTGTATGAATGTACTGCCTGCATGCAAGTCTGTGCACCCGTGTCGTGCAACGCCGCGGAGGTCAGAAGAGGGTCTCGGATTCCCCTGGAGCTGGAGTTCTCCTGGAATTGGAGTTTCAGACGGCTCTCGGCCGCCATGTGGGTGCTGGGGATCGAATCCGGGTCCTCTGTAAGAGCAGTCGGTGCTCTTAACTGCTAGGCCATCTCTCCAGCCCCTCCCTGCCAATTCTTATGGTCGGAGTGACATGCATGCTCCAGGGGGAACGAAGGTGTGACTGGAGCAGGTTGTCCCAGGGGCTCCCCTCTGATGGTCCTGCTTTTACTGCTGTCCCAGGGGCCTTGGTGAAGGCCAAGGAAACTCCGTCCTCTCTGTTCACACACTGAACACCGAGGCTCCCCTCCGATGGTCCTGCTTTTACTGCTGTCCTGGAGCCTGCAGTTCAGAGTCTCCTCTGAAGCTCTTTTGTGTCCAAGGCAACTTGACTGTGAACTGAGACACGCTACCCAGCTTGGTATCTGGAGCAGGGCTGGGCCCACGAGCGAGGCCCCATGATGCTCCAGCAGCAGCCGTGCCACCCACTGGCCCCTCAGCTAGCCTGACTGTGCACCTGGATCACAGGAGCTGGTGGGGGGGGTGTCAGGGAGAGTTCACAACAAGCACAGCCGCAGCTCTCCTAGAGACCAGCAAACTCAGCCCGTGCTGCCCAGGGCCGCCCTCGCTGCTTCTGAGCAGGAAACTGGCTGTTTGGGCATCTCTGGGAGGCCCACCCAGGATCTTGTAAAGAAGAGGAGTGCTTCATCCTCAGCAGATTAGCTCAGAGAACCAGCACAGTGCAGCTGGCTACTGATATACACACACATGCACATGCATGAGAATATACATGGATGCACACATGCTTGTGCACACACACTTTAGTATCAACTGAAAGCAGTGCCAAAGACACCAAAGAGCTAAACCCCAAAGTCCTGCTGCCAGGACGAGGCCCGAGCCTCCTAGTGCCAACGTCCCTCCTGTCCTGTTGTCCTGCTGCCAGGACGAGGCCCTGAGCCTCCTAAGCGCCGACGTCCCTCCTGTCCTGTTGTCCTGCTGCCAGGACGAGGCCCTGAGCCTCCTAAGCACCAACGTCCCTCCTGTCCTACTGCCAGGACGAGGCCCCGAGCCTCCTAAGTGCCGATGTCCCTCCTCCGCTCGTGGAAGCTCCTTATGTGGCTCCAGCCCCACTGTCATGTAGGTGTCTCCACCAACGTAACTGCAGTGTGGTGGGCAGTGGGCATACATTCTCTATCTGGCTCTGGCTGGCTCTGGCTCTCTCTGTCTCTGACTCTGTCTCTGTCTCTCTGTCTCTCTGTCTCTCTCTCAGCACATTCATGCCATACATCTGCCATATTCACTCTACAAGCATACACCCCACACACATTCCTTCACTGTATGCAGCATGCAAAAATACCATACACTCTCATACACATGCATGACACACTTATACATCAGACACTACACAGACAATGAACACCACACAAACACACAAACACACATACATACACATACACACACACATACACACACACACACACCTGTAAGTGGGCCTCTGTGTCCCCTTGCCAACCTTGGGAGAGAGGAAGGCAAGGCCCTGTGTTCCCACCCTGCCACACCTCTGGGAGGAGCATATGTGTGACTGCCATCTTGCAGGGCCCCGGCTCTGAGCACCAGGCGAGTCTGCAGTGGGTATCCCGTCCTGTCCCTAGACCCCTGAGGACCCTATCTCAGAGGCACTCTGAGTTAAGTTTGGAAATAGTGGGCACCAAAACTGTACCAACAGGGTCCGCATACTGGGAAGCAAACAGTCAGCAGAATGCTTCTCTGACGACGCTTCTCTTGGTCTGGCTCAAATCCTGAAACCGTAAGAAGGGCACACCAAGGGGGGGGGGTGCATGTGAACACAGGTGGTATATGTATGGTGTGATTATACTATAGTGTGCATGGTATGTCTTATGTGTGTGAGTGTATGGCTACTGGACAGTGGTGAGGTGGGCAGAAGTGGAAGAAGGTCGGGAGGGGGGAACACCCAACAAGACCCACTGAGGAAGCAGAGTGGTGGACGTGGTGAGGGTGTATGGGAGGAGGGGGCAGAGGGGGGTACAGCAGAAGGGCACAGGGGCAGAACTCCAGAACACGATGCCACAAAGGGAACGAGCGGGCAAACCAGACACAGGTAGCAGCTAAGTGAAAAAGGGAGAGCCCAGGGTAGGAGGCAGGAAGCAGGCGACAGGGCCAGAACGATGGGGAGGGGAGGGTTAGGGTGGTTAATGCTGGTGAGGAGGGCTAGGGGCCAGCAGAAGGGGACAGGAGGCTCCACCCCCCCCCACAGGACAGCAGAGTGGAGGGGGCAGAATGAGGTAATGATGAGCTTCAAAGAGGAGCTGAGGCAGACAGGGTGATTCCTGGCCTGTAGCCAAAGGTAAGGGCTTCATGGGACCTGTGGAGACACTGTCCAGCTGAGGGCAGCAAATGGCCTTGTGTGAAGATCATCATGTAAATGAACACCAAACATATGCTCCAATCAGCAGGTGATACCACCGAAACCCAGGCCGAAAATAAAGTGGAAGACTCAGAAAGGCCTGGAAGAGACGGCTCCAAAGGGAGCCGCTAAGGGGCTGAGTGAGCACTTTTCCCAAGCTACGGAGTGGGAGCAAGTGTCACTCAGCAGCACATCCAGGTCACCCCAACCCGCCAGACAGCTGTGCTCAGCTGACAGCACAAGAGAAACTCCTGAGCTAGGTGCTGGGCCGAAGGGAAAACTGAAAAAAAAGGTCATCAAAATCGAGTATTGGAACACAGAGCATTAGGATTGAGCAAGCCCGGGAGGCTGGGCACAGGCACAAGCTTTGCTGAATTATATGCACACGCACACATACATGTATACACATGCACATGAGTACACACAAGCACATGTGTGTACACACACATGTGTGTACACATACACACACGAGTACACACAAGCACAGGCACACGTATGTGCACACATGCGCACACACACATAGGCACATGCACACACAAGTGCACACACACCCACACCCCAACAAAAAGATTTAAAAACAATTTGTGTAAAGCTCAATTTCTTAAAGATGACTTTAAAAAAATAATGCAGGCCAAGCGTGGTACCCCGCATTTAATCCCAGAACTCAGGAGGCAGAGGCAGGTGAATCTCTGTAAGATTAAGGCCAGCCTGGTCTACACAGCAAGTTCCAGGCCAGCTGGGGCTACAGGGAGACCCTATCTCAAAAAGTCCAAAAACAGTAAAAATAAAAATAAAATAAATAATACAGGGCTGGAGATGTGACTCACCGAGTTAAGAGCATGGCTGCATTTGCAGAGGACCTGGGTTCGGTTCCCAGCACCCACATGGCAGCTAACAACTGTCCCTAACTCCAGTTCCAGGGGAATCTGAAGCTGTTTTCAGGCCTCCTCAGGCATTGCATGCACAAGTGTGTGGGAAAACTTAGTTAAGATGGGTTGGATTCTAAGCCAATGGTACCTCCCTGGCCACACCCACGGGGTGGGGTGTAGTGACGAAAAGATTTAGCATTCGGCCCTGAGAACTGAGTCATGATGGATATTTAAGCAGACATGTTGGAATAAAAGCTCTCTCTGCATTTGAATGTCAACCTGCGTACACGTGGTGTGCTTTCCTGTGCATATTTTCCACATGGGTCGTCCCAGGATTAAGTGGGCCCCGCCACAAATCTTGGTGGCGACACCACACAAGTGCACCTCCATACATCCGGGCAAAACACTCATATACATAAAATTTAAAAAAAATTTTTTAAGTTTAAAACTACAACATAAAAAGATAAGTATCATCGTTAGAAAAATTAATTTTTAATTATGAAAATAACTGCATATTTTATGCAAACAAATGTGAAAATTTGTGTGAAATTGATTATTTTCTAGGAGAAAATTATTATAAAATGTGATCAAAGAAAATGGAAAGTCAAACAGGTTTCTTTTGGTAGAATTGAGAACTATAGCTGGGCGTGGTGGTATACACCTTTAATCCTAGCACTTGGGAGGCAGAGGTGGCCAGATCTCTGTGAGTTTAAGCCCAGCCTGGTCTACAGAGTGAGTTCCAGGACAGCTGGGGCTATAGAGAGTCTCTGTCTCAAAAAGAAAAAAAAAAAATAGAATTGAGAACTATTTACATAGAATAAATTGCCCGAAGAGGTTCTATGTGGCAGAGTTTTCTGGAGACAGCTGACTTTTCACTCAGGTGCTGAGAAAGAAGACGTCACTGGAGCCTCCAGTGAGGCCAGTGGCACTTGGGACGCAGACAGGACCAAGTTCTCAGACAGCTGGAGATGGGCCCAATCAGCTCCCCCCGCCAAGCTGCTGTGGACACACACTTTCCTCATTTATTTACACCAATGACAGGACAGGCCTAACGCAGACGCACACCTGTTGTCTCTGCTCAGCTTTCTGTCTGTGCAGGCGTGCACTGAGCACACGCTCCACGCTGGGCCCAGCCCTCTGCTGCTGCAGACGCACACCTGTTGTCTCTGCTCAGCTTCCTGTCTGTGCAGGCGTGCACTGAGCACACGCTCCACGCTGGGCCCAGCCCTCTGCTGCTGCTTTCCAGAGCTACCAATCAGGCTGTTGGTGCTCTCTGCTGGCTTTCCTGAGGCAGTGTGGCACTCTGACCCTTTTGCGGGGTCACTCACATGCAGGGCTGGCTCTGCCCACAGGATGCCAGTGTCCACTGCCTTCCACAGCACTGCCAAGAAAAACCACCTCCAGGAAGTTGCCAATGTCTGCCAGGGACAGGGGCCTGCCCTGGTTGAGAATAATAGATCTAGTTCACAAAACAAAAACTTCTGCAAAGAGGCCTAGGCCGGAGTCTTGCTCTCAGGAATATAAATGTGAAGTCCCTCCCAGGAGCTCAGCCAGCCAGCAGCATACTGGGTCAGATGACCTCAGGGCCATGAACTTCCCAAAGCATTTCTTTTTTGTTTTTGTTTTTGTTTTTGTTTTGTTTTTTGGTCTTTTCGAGACAGCGTCTCCCTGCAGCTCTGACTGTCCTGGAACTCACTCTGTAGACCAGGCTGGCCTCGAACTCACAGAGATCCGCATGCCTCTGCCTCCCAAGTGCTAGGATCAAAGGCGTGTGCCACCACACCTGGCATTTATTTATTTCTATATGTGTATCAATGTACTGTCTGCATGCAAGTTTGTGTACCCGTGTCGTGCAATGCCGTGGAGGTCAGAAGAGGGTCTCGGATTCCCCTGGAACTGGAGTTCTCCTGGAATTGGAGTTTCAGACGGTTCTCGGCCGCCATGTGGGTGCTGGGGATCGAACCTGGGTCCTCTGTAAGAACGGTCGGCGCTCTTAACCACTAGGCCATCTCTCCAGCCCCCCAGAGCATTTCTTCAGCACGCACACTGACTGGTCCAAAATTCAGCCCCAATTCCTGATAAAGCACAGTGAGTGTGGCAAATTTAAAATCGTCCAGATGTTTGTTACACATATCCATCCCCAAGGTCACCTGCCTGGGCAGCTCAGCCCTGGTCAGCGTGTTAGCAAGGGGAGGCAGAGCAAGGTCATGAAAGGCAGGAAGGTGAGGCCGCCAGGAGCAGCAGCTCACAGGAGCCTCATGTAGGCTGACGAAACAAACCGCAACACCATCCAAGTTGGTCTGCCCAGGACACAGGAAGGTGTACCAAGACAGTCACGGTAACTACTACCAACAAGAGAGAAAAGGAGAAAAATAACATGAACGTTTCATTAGATGCAGAAGCAGACACTGAAGTTCAATGCCCTCAAGAATGTTGAAAGCCACCTGTCCCAGAGGCTTCTGCTCCGGGGTCCTTCCTGCAGTCCCTGTGCAGAGAAGGGACAGAGAAAACAACTGCCCAGCATGCTCACCGCAGTCTCAGCACCCAGGAGCCTGCGGCAGGAGGATCACGGGAGCGCACCGCGTGGAGACCAGCCTGGGCAACACAAGACCTCAGAGGTCACAGCAGAAACATTCTTTGAATGTCTATGTACGTAGGAAATTCAAGGCATTCTCCAGGCCAGTGTAAGATAGAGCCCAAGGTGCTTGAGGTGGAGTGTTGTCCTCTCTACAAAGGTGACCTGAGCCTCCTAGGTCACACAGCAGCCAGTGCCCCTCATATGGGAAAATCATCTTTCCTTCAGAAAGACAAGACAGAACAGTGTGATGCTGAAATGCAGTGTGGCTGCATATGCTGGCCGTTTGCCTGCATGAGGTCAGGTCCTGGGCTCACGTGCTGGGCTGGAGGCCACGTGCTCCTCTGCCTCTGCCCCCCATGTTCCTCTGGACTCACCTTCTGGTTCCGGCCCATGCTGAGTGATTGGGGAAAGGCAAGGGCCACAGCGATGAGGATGACCAGGATCTGTCTCAGCTATCACCATCCCTGAATTCACTCAGACTCCCCAACCCAATGTACAAGGCCCAACGTACAAGGCCCAACATAGCCAGATGTGTTGGGGCCACAGAGGCCAAGTCCAGATGCTGCCTCATTGTGACTTACACTTACTGTGTGACTGGGTGAGCCCAACAGATGGTAGCCATGAGCCAAGACCCATGACAACTGGGCACAGAGCTCGTGTGAGCAAGAACAGAGGACGGAGCCAGGAACCATCTTATCTGCTGACCTGAAGAGCCACAGGAGGAGGCATAGCTGACGAACACCAGTCAACAGATCAGAAGCATGAGAAAGTCCACACACACACACACTTTACCTGCGTTCCACCAACAGGAGCACAGAGCAGAACGTTCCAGATGACAGATGCTCTGTGGTAGGAAGGAGTTCACAGACCAGACGACTCTCCACCTGAAGCCACTTGTCAATTTAGAAACTTAGAAACAGCACCAGCTGAAGGGACAGACGAAGAGAGCTGGCTTCACACCACAGGACAGGCAAAGTCCACCTTCCACGGAGGCAGCCACCTGGGCAGCCCGCAGGCCGTGAGGCTGTGTCTGCTGCACTTATCTGGACAGGTGGCCTCTGACCCGAGCTGACCCCTCATCTGAGTGTGAGCCTGTCAGCTCTCTGCCTCCAAATGACAGGCCTGGCTCAGAGCTGTCCACTGGACTATCCTGAAGCCAACAGAGGCAGGCCTGCAACTCACAGGTGTGTAAAAGTGTGCCCACACATAGAGGTGTGTGACCCAGACGTGCCCACATGCATAGCCTTATGCACTGCAGCATGCCCACACATATGGTCCTGTGTGCCCAAGCATATCCATATGCTCACGTGCACTTTATGATGTGAACAAAGCAAAGAGGGCTTTTAAAAATGAGGCAACTCCATGCATAGGAAATGTTCCAACACACTACAGCCCAGCTGCAGAGCAACGCACAGACACACAACTGGAAACAGTGTGTTTAGATGGGTTTTTGCTTATTTTTATCTGTTCTGTTTTGGGGTTTGTTTTGAAAAGCCAGTCTCATGGAGTCCAGTCCAGGCTGGCCTCAAACTCAATACCCAGCAGACGAGGACCTTGAACTCCTGATTCTCCTGCCTCCTCCTCCTGAGTGGTGAGATCGCAGGCGTGCTGACCATGATTGTGCACTGTGCAGAGCTGGGAGCAAGCCCAGGACTCCACGCATGGTAGCCAGGTAAATGCTCTGCCCGAGCCCCAGCCCAGCTCTGTGGACATGCTCCACACATGGTAGCCGGGTAAGCGCTCTGCCCGAGCCCCGGCCCAGCTCTGTGGACATGCTCTCACTGTGAGTCATCCCTCAGCACTCTTGGTGGACCTTCCCAGAAGGGTGAGCTGGCAGGTGGAGGGAACTTTACTGCATAAATTTGGTTCTGGGTTCAATACTTCTTCTATAATTAAAATGTAAATATCAAGAATAAAGTTAACTTGCTTCATATCAGGCGTCTTTCTACCTTTTGTCTCTTGGGTAGTTCTGACATCTAACCAAGCACCCAGTACTGATAAGCCTCGTCTCTTCTTTCAAGAAAAGTGCTTCTCTCTGCAGGATGTCTGCGGTTCCTAGACACAGCTGTGTAGGGTAAAGTCCGAGCTCTTTGCTCTCCCCTCACGAGTGCAAAGAAAATCAGTCCCTGCCTCCCACACCAACATGTGGGTCCTGCACAGTGGCCCAGGGTGCTCTTCGCTTGTCCTCGTCAGCACTTCACCAAGCTCCTTTCTTTACTTTCTGAGGAGCATCGGACCTCCAGCCATCCAGCCAGCACCTGCTCACCTCCTGCAACCTCGCCCAATCAGGACCTCTGTCACCAGGCAATGCACTTGAGCTACAACAGATGAGTTACCTAAGGCTCATCCCCTATCCTTTGGCATCTGCCACCACCTGCTGCCCAGGGAAGCTGTCACAGAAGCACAGAACCAGCCCACCACAGACACTCAGCCCAGCAGAGGCTCAGCCATTGTCAGGCTAAATGCTCCTCCCAAGAGAAGCTGAGAACATGTCAGGAGCCACATATGGGCCAAGTTCTGAGTCTCCATGGTGCTCTGAAAGGTGGACCTCTGGGTTTCTGTTGCTAGGACTCTGGGATTAGGGGGTCTCAGCCCAGGGTATACTTGTAGGAGTAACGATGAACAACCCACACTTCTCAGGCTTATGCCACCTCCTTAGAAGGTCCTGAGCAACCCGAAGTTCTTTGGCTCTGACAGCAGCAGCACAGACCCACTCCAAGCTTGGCTTCACCGTCTTGCTCCCTCTGGGATCAGGTTCCAAGGAGACTGCAGGGCAGCAGTGGCTTCTTGGGGAAGAGGAAGCCTTGCCTCTTTGCTTCAGAGTACCCTCAAACCTGGGCTCCATGGACAGCAGTCAGTAGGACAAGACAAGCTCTTAGTGAATCAGAGACACTAACTAGTGTCTTTGACTTAGTGAGTCAAAGACACGAGTTAGGTCTCATGTTCTAAGAGACAAAAAAGAAGACTGAGATCCTCCAAATAGACAGAAAAGCCAGGGGACAGATGCAAGCCAAAGGCTGGGGTGGGGGGCAGAGGTGCCACTGCTCTGCCCTGTGTCCCGGCAGGGGCCATGCACCGCAGTGAATAGATACTGCAGAGCCTGTGTATGGACATCTTCCATGCCCTGAAGGAGCTCCCAGGAGCACTAAGATTACAGGGCTTTGGAGACAGCCAGCAATGGACTCCCACTCCATGGAGGTCCTTCCTGGCTCACGGAGGCTGACCAGTGCCAAGTGCCAGGTGTCTACTTGGACACAGAGCTGCCGCAGGGAACAGGATATACCCAGAGCTGCCCTCAGGGAAGGGGACGCACATAGAGTCTGCATGGTAGAACTTGTTATGAACCTGATTTCTCATCTGAAGAATGTAGATAACAGATTTTATTCCACAGCGACTGAAGAGTAAGGATGGCCAGGGATTTCAAAATGCAGAAGCAGAGAGTGCTCCCTGAAGTCGGCTATATCCTTCCCATCCACACAGCCCAAAGCCACTGCTAGTGTCCAGGCAGCTAGAGGCATGAGGTCATGCTGGGCTTTCGGACCAGACGGCAGGCCTAACCAAACCTTCTTTACACACAGAGGCTTGGCTCCCGCTGCCCCTACTGTGAGGACTCAAGGGGTTCGGAAGAGCACAGGCCTTGCTGCATGCGCTACAAGCCACAAGAACCAGAGTTCTGTCCCACACAGCAGGAAGTGGCAGGGTGAAGGGCCTCTCTGGAAAGCTCTGCCTACTCTAAAAGCTCCAACCCTCTGGGAATTTCTCCCCCTTCTCCTGCCTGGCTGGTAACACCCTAAGTTCCAGTCAAAGACCTGGGTGGCAAGCAGCTCTGCCCCTTGTGGCTCTACTCAAAACACACCACACTTCCTAGAGTCCTATGTGTTCACACCCTGACCCCCACCACACTTGCACTGAACCCACACCCTTCCTCCCCTGACTCTCCTGATGCTAAATCCCTCCACTTCCTGATAGTTTGGGCTGTTAGGTTACAACACTCGAATGTCAAAGGCCCCGGGCCTCAGTATTCTTCCACCCCTGAGGCTCTCTGAATGTCCAGTTTCCAGCACCCCACAATAAGGCATATCCCTGGGGTGTGGGTTATGCACCTTTTCGGGCATTTAATATTTGAACATCTTCAGTTATTATTATTATTGTTATTATTATTATTATTAGTTGGGGAGGAGTGTGTATGCTACTGCACATGTGTTGAGATCAGAGAACAACTTTCAGAAATCAGTTCTCTTTCCACTATGTAGGTTCTAGGGATCAGGTCATCAGCCTTGCTGGCCAGTGCCTTTACCCATTGAACCACTTGTCTGACTCTGAACAGCCTCAGAGAGGTGCCAGCTCCCAATGGAGGCAAGGACATTGCCACTAGCTCAGTCCTGGTGACAGCTAGAGGGCAGGCTGTGGCCCAGGGCCATCTGTGGCTTGGCTCCTGTCCTGCCTCTCTGAGAGTTGAGAATCACTGTCTGGGATCACCAAGCTGACCCCAGAGGCCGTGTTACAGATCCAGCCAGGGAATCACTCCTGACTTTGGCGTCTAGCAGTTCCCAGGTCCCCTCCCACCTGTTTCCTGACCTCGGTTATGAACTGAACCTGAATTCTGGTCCCCACACTGATGTGCACCATGCTCCTCTCATGGGCTTCCTTCTACAAAGCTCTGACTGACCAGACACAGCACTTGCCCTGGCCCAGGCTCTCCTCAGCCATGGCCCTGCCCATACACTGCCAGCCTGGATTGAACCTTAGGATAAGGTGTTTGGTTTTCTCTGGTGGAGAGCATGGCCTGCAGCAATGCTACTCAGGACAAGTGAAGTTTCCACTAAGCATGTGTGTGCACTGTGGGAACTGTGGAAGAGGACTAGTCAGCCAAAGCTGACATCTATGCCACTGACCACTTCAATCTGAGAGCTCAGGAGGGGTTTCGGGCCACACTGACAACAGTACTTTCAGGAAGTCATGACTACAGAATTGGTACCTGGTTATAGTGACTCAAATTCTGTTTGGGGGGAGGTTTAATCCAGGGCCTCACTCTGTAGCCAACATAGGCCTTGAACTGTGTCAGATCTTCCTGACACAGCCTCATAAGTGCTAGGAAAGCAGATGCCACTACTGAGGAGGAAAAGGTGTATATTTTATAACTTTTGATATAATCTTTTACGTTTCAATTGCTTTGTTTTACTTACTAGGTAGATACCATGAAATGCAACTCTAAGATGCTTGGAGCTGTTATGTTTGTATTACCCAGAGATGTTTGATTACTCTGCAAAGTCTTGAAGCTCTGTACTAGCTATGCCTGGCTACTGATAAGGATGTAAGTTAAGGAAATAGAAAGTTCACCAAATGGTTTAGTCTAGGAAAAGCAGATCAAACATGCCAGAAATCTAAACTGTGGATGATATCTGATTTTGTAAATTGACAAATGACCATTTGACCAGGTTCCAGTCTAATATGCCTGGCTGAGTTATAGATCAAAAGGTGGTAGCTGCCCTGACCCTGCCTGGGGTATCTACTTTAAAAACTATGTTGACTGAGTGAACGCAGGAATTTCTTGACATAACACGGCCCACCATGAAAAGAAACAAAGGGGGCTGGAGAGATGGCCTAGCGGTTAAGAGTGCCGATCGCTCTTACAGAGGACCCGGGTTCTGAAACTCCAATTCCAGGGGAACTCCAGTTCCAGGGGAGTCCGACACCCTCTTCTGACCTCCGCGGCATTGCACGACACGGGTGCATACACTTGCATGCAGACAGTACATTCATACACATACAGAAATAAATAAAATTTAAAGAAAAGAAAAGAAACAAAGGGCTCAGGTGCTAATTATAAAACGATGTAAAAATAAAATAAAATAAAATAAAATAAAATAAAATAAAATAAAATGATGATGTAGCCAGGCGTGGTGGCCACGCCTTTAATCCTAGCACTTGGGAGGCAGAGGCAGGCGGATCTTTGTGAGTTCCAGGCCAGCCTGGTCTACAGAGTGTGTTCCAGGACAGCTGGGGCTACAGGGAGACCCTGTCTCAAAAAGACCAAAAAAAAAAAAAATAATAATAATAAATAAATAAATAAAATGATGATGTAAAATTGACTATAAAATCCTCATCTGTACCATAGATCGGGGCCCAGCTTCTAATAACTTCTGCTGCTTCTGGGATCCTGATGCCTGAGTAATAACTGAGCTGCCACTTCCAGGGCTGTGCTGGGGCGCTCTGCTCTTTGAGAACTTTTCTGAAACATTACCACACTGGCTCTAAATCAAATTTGTGCTTTGTGATCACTGTTAATGTTGTTGTTCCTTAAATAAAATAGTAGGTTTCAGCCTACTCTTGGCCATAATTTCAACCCCAAAACTGGGACTCTGACCTGAACTGTGAACTTATATTCTAAACAAAGGGATTTGTTCTGTAGACAGCACCTTCCAGGCAGACGTCTCAGACGTCTTCCACATCATATAAGGGATTTGGTCTGTAGGCAGCACCTGCCAGGCAGACGTCTTCCGTGTCATATAAGGGATTTGGTCCGTAGGCAGCACCTGCCAGGCAGACATCTTCCGAGTCATATAAGGGATTTGATCTGTAGGCAGCACCTGCCAGGCAGACGTCTTCCGTGTCACATAAGGGATTTGGTCTGTAGGCAGCACCTGCCAGGCAGACGTCTTCCGTGTCACATAAGGGATTTGGTCTGTAGGCAGCACCTGCCAGGCAGACGTCTTCCGCGTCACATAAGGGATTTGGTCTGTAGGCAGCACCTGCCAGGCAGACGTCTTCCGAGTCATATAAGGGATTTGGTCTGTAGGCAGCACCTGCCAGGCAGACGTCTTCCATGTCATATAAGGGATTTGGTCTGTAGGCAGTACCTGCCAGGCAGACGTCTTCCCTGTCATATAAGGGATTTGGTTTGTAGGCAGCACCTGCCAGGCAGACGTCTTCCGTGTCATATAAGGGATTTGGTCTGTAGGTAGCACCTGCCAGGCAGACGTCTTCTGCATCATATAAGAAAGGCAGGGGCCGTCTGAGCCAGGCTTGACATTGTGGATAGACCTGTTGCTCAAGCTCCTTCACTGAGGGACCCTGGCAATAACGTGGTACCCCAAAGCAGGAGGACCCAGGAGCAGGAAGAAATGCCCCACCCTGAGGTCACACAGTGGTTCCAGCTATGTCCTCAAGCCTGATGACTTGTGACCCACTGCCTGACTGACCTTCACAGTAATTCCTGCTCTCCCCACGTACAGGGTCCGGGGGCCTCCTGTAGGAAACCACGCCCATGTGTCAGGCCACCAGACCACATGCTCTCAGCTCCCAGATGGTCTCAAGGAGACTGGTGGGCTTCTGGGGCCATCTGCCTGGGGGTGCCAGGCGAGTGGTCCTAGCAGCCACTCAGCCCTACATCCTAGCTCAGTCACCCCCCACAGGAAGACAACAAAAGCATCAAAACTTCACACTCAAACGAGTGACCCAGCTGTAGTAGACAGGCTCTGACCACAAGAAAACATTAAGACACACGGCCTTTAAGAAAATCACCAGCCATGTCCATGGCCCAGGTGGTCCGACCAGCCCCATCCAAGCTGGGTGGGCACTCTGAGGTCAGACCAATGGTCTTCCATTAACCAGAGCTGCCCGTGTCACTCAGGGGACCCACGCCCAAGGCTGTGCCCAGGACACACAGACAGACATGCAGGCTCACTGTGCTCTACTCACTCACCAAGGCACAGGTCAGCAGGGCCAGGCAACCGCTATCCTCAGGGGTGTCCCACCTGCAGGACCTGGAGGTGAAACACAGTCATGAATGTGGTACATAGATTCAGGGAAACTGAGAGCCACACAGGAACCTTCCCACCTACTACAACAGGAATTCAAGCCAATGCTAGGGCACCCCTGCAGTGGGGGGAGGGGTGGCAGATCCACCACTTCCTGTCTTATCAATGAACCAACCTGAGACAGCCAGTGCTCACACCCCAGGACACGAGGGCCACTTCCCTTACCTATAGGCCCTTCGGCAGGGGAGGCAGCCATACCTGCCCTGCACAGCAGAACAGCCCTCCTGGCCCCCAAGACTGTCGTGCTTGGAACTGCTGCCCTGCCCACTACGTGCACCCTGCCCCTTCCCAACCCCACAGCACCTCTGCCCGCCCCGGCGTCACACAAGCCAGCAGCCAGGGTCCAACACTGCAAGACCCTCTGTTAGCTCATTTTAAATTGCAGCAAAATGTGTGTAACATAAAACTGACCATCTTAACCATGTTTGGGGCATGAGTCAGTGCCGTCAAACATACCTGTGTGGCTGTGTGCCCACTGGCACTATCCACTTCCAGAACTTTCTCAACTTCCCAAAGGGATGCTCTGGGCCCACTACACACTAACACCCTGCACTCCACACCCTGGCACCTAAGCTGCAACTTCCTATCTCCACAAATCTGACACTCTAGCAGCTCTTGTAAGCAGAGTCATACAAGTCATCTTTCTGTGACAGACTTTTCCATTAATTGTAACGTCCTCCTTTCACCTATGTTGTTACGCATTACAATCTCATTCACGTTTAAGGCCAAAGAACATTCCACTGATGTCCACTGCAGACAGGATGCCTGTGTCCCTGTTCCTCAAATTCACAGCTTGAAGTTGACACCCAAGACAGTATAGGAGGTAGTACCTTTGGGTTGTATTAGGCTTGGTGGTCTTATGAGAGGATAGGCATGCATTAGCACTATGAACAGCCAGTTTCTGTGGTTTGGCCCTGGGAGCCTGAGGTAACCTGATCTAGATGCCCAAACTTAACACACAGCACATTTTCTTCTAAGGCTTTCTAGGGTCTATTCTTTTCTAATGTGATCTGAAGCAGAACAGCAGTTATTTCTTGGTTCCTAGCCAAGACCATGTTTCAGACTTGTGTTTGTTTTTGTTTTGTTCTCGTTCATGGTACTAAAGGTTGAACCCAGGTGCTGAGCATGCACCACTAAGATTCATCCTTAGTCCTTTGTCTCTCAACATTAATTAGATTTTTGGAGACAGGGTCTCACTATATAGTCCAGACTGGCCCCAAACTCACTAGAAAGCCCAGGCTGGCCCCTAACTCACAATCCTCCCGCCACACCACCCCCAGTGCTGGGACTACAGGTGTGTGCCACCGGTCTGGCCATCATGCAGTATTTTAAGCTTCCCTGACTGGTCCTTGGTCAACACAGCTGCTGAAGAGAGGACTTCCCACTTTGAGCTCCGTCCCTTTGTCGTAGCAGGAGCTTACCCAGCTCTGCTGGGGCTGCACTGTGTTGGCGCTCTCGCTGGGGGGCTGTGCAGTAGTTTCTCTGCTTCTTCCACACTGGTTAATTAAGCTTTTTGGATATAAGTTTTTACCATATTTGGAAAGTTTTCAGACCTTACTTTTCTCTCACCACATGCCCTTTTCCAATAAATCAATTCCCTGTGCTGTCTCACCTGACACAGTCCACCAGAGTCGTCCCACCTGACACAGTCCACCAGAGTCGTCCCACCTGACACAGTCCACCAGAGCCGTCCTGACGCAGTCCACCAGAGCTGTCCCACCTGACACAGTCCATTGGAGCCGTCCCACGACCTGATGCAGTCCACTGGAGCCGTCCCCCCACCTGACGCAGTCCACCAGAGCCGTCCCACCTGACACAGTCCACCAGAGCCGTCCCACCTGACACAGTCCACCACAGCCATCCCACCTGATGCAGTCCACCAGAGCCGTCCCATCTGACGCATTTCACCAGAACCGTCCCACCTGACGCAGTCCACTGGAGCCGTCCCCCCACCTGACGCAGTCCACTGGAGCCGTCCCCGCACCTGACGCAGTCCACCAGAGCTGTCCCACCTGACACAGTCCACCAGAGCCATCCCACCTGATGCAGTCCATTGGAGCCGTCCCACCACCTGACACAGTCCACTGGAGCCGTCCCCCCACCTGACGCAGTCCACTAGAGCTGTCCCACCTGACACAGTCCACCGGAGCCATCCCACCTGACGCAGTTCACTGGAGCCGTCCCCCCACCTGACACAGTCCACCAGAGCCATCCCCCCCACCTGATGTAGTCCACCAGAGCTGTCCCACCTGACACAGTCCACCAGAGCCGTCCCACCTGACGCAGTCCACCGGAGCCATCCCCGTCCCCCCACCTGATGTAGTCCACCAGAGCTGTCCCACCTGACGCAGTCCACCGGAGCCATCCCACCTGACGCAGTCCACTGGAGCCGTCCCACCTGACGCAGTCCACCGGAGCCATCCCCCCACCTGACACAGTCCACCAGAGCCGTCCCCCCACCTGACACAGTCCACCAGAGCTGTCCCACCTGACGCAGTCCACCGGAGCCATCCCACCTGACGCAGTCCACTGGAGCCGTCCCACCTGACGCAGTCCACCGGAGCCANAAGCTTTTTGGATATAAGTTTTTACCATATTTGGAAAGTTTCCAGACCTTACTTTTCTCTCACCACATGCCCTTTTCCAATAAATCAATTCCCTGTGCTGTCTCACCTGACACAGTCCACCAGAGTCGTCCCACCTGACACAGTCCACCAGAGTCGTCCCACCTGACACAGTCCACCAGAGCCGTCCTGACGCAGTCCACCAGAGCTGTCCCACCTGACACAGTCCATTGGAGCCGTCCCACGACCTGATGCAGTCCACTGGAGCCGTCCCCCCACCTGACGCAGTCCACCAGAGCCGTCCCACCTGACACAGTCCACCCAGCCTCCCCACCTGATGCAGTCCACCAGAGCCGTCCCACCTGAAACAGTCCACCGAGCCGTCCCACCTGACCAGTCCACCCAGCCATCCCACCTGATGCAGTCCACCAGAGCCGTCCCACCTGAAACAGTCCACCGGAGCCGTCCCCCCACCTGACACAGTCCACCACAGCCATCCCACCTGATGCAGTCCACCAGAGCCGTCCCACCTGACACAGTCCACCAGAGCCATCCCACCTGATGCAGTCCATTGGAGCCGTCCCACCACCTGACACAGTCCACGGAGCCGTCCCCCCACCTGACGCAGTCCACAGAGCTGTCCCACCTGACACAGTCCACCACAGCCATCCCACCTGATGCAGTCCCAAGCGTCCCACCTGACGCAGTCACCGGAGCCGTCCCCCCACCTGACACAGTCCACCAAGCCACCCACCTGACACATCAACCCCCCCAACCTGATGTAGTCCACCAGAGCTGTCCCACCTGACACAGTCCACCACAGCCATCCCACCTGATGCAGTCCACCAGAGCCGTCCCACCTGACACAGTCCACTGGAGCCATCCCCCCACCTGACACAGTCCACCACAGCCATCCCACCTGATGCAGTCCACCAGAGCCGTCCCACCTGACACAGTCCACCGGAGCCATCCCACCTGACGCAGTCCACGGAGCCATCCCCCCACCTGACCAGTCCACCAGCCCCACTGACCAGTCCACCGAGCCATCCCACCTGACCAGTCCACCGGAGCCTCCCACCTGACACAGTCCACCGAGCCATCCCACCTGACACAGTCCACCGAGCCATCCCACCTGACACAGTCCACCGGAGCCTCCCCCACCTGACACAGTCCACCAGCCATCCCACCTGACACAGTCCACCAGAGCCTCCCACCTGACCAGTCCACCGGAGCCATCCACCGACACAGTCCACCAGCCACCACCTGACAAGTCCACCGAGCGTCCCACCTGACGCAGTCCACCGGAGCCTCCCCACCTGAACAGTCCACCGAGCCCCCATGCACGTCCCGCGCCCACCTGACACAGTCCACCACAGCCATCCCACCTGATGCAGTCCACCAGAGCCGTCCCACCTGACACAGTCCACCGGAGCGTCCCACCGACGCAGTCGCCAGCTCCCACCTGACACAGTCCACCACAGCCATCCCACCTGATGCAGTCCACCAGAGCCGTCCCACCTGAAACAGTCCACCGGAGCCGTCCCCCCACCTGACGCAGTCCACCGGAGCCATCCACCTGACACAGTCCACCACAGCCATCCCACCTGATGCAGTCCACCAGAGCCGTCCCACCTGACACAGTCCACCACAGCCATCCCACCTGATGCAGTCCACCAGAGCCGTCCCCCCAACCTGATGTAGTCCACCAGAGCTGTCCCACCTGACACAGTCCACCAGAGCCATCCCCCCACCTGACGCAGTCCACTGGAGCTGTCCCCCCACCTGACACAGTCCACCAGAGCCATCCCACCTGAAACAGTCCACCGGAGCCGTCCCCCCACCTGACACAGTCCACCACAGCTGTCTCACCTGCCACAGTCCACCGGAACCATCCCCCCACCTGATGCAGTCCACCGGAGCCGTTTTTTTCATTTACTTTCCAGTTTCACTTTATGCAGCTCTGTCTGTGTACACTCATCTCTCCTGCAGTGTTTAACTGACCTTCAGCCCACACACTTCTCATCCTGGAATCCAAGTCGGTTGTGCAAGTGTCTGCATTTACATGTGCACATGCACATGTATGGCCTCATTGCGTGTGTGTGGTGTGTGTGTGTGTGTGTGTGTGTACTCATGAGTGGAGTACAGAGGACAAGTCCGTGTCAGCCTCAGAAATGCCACCTACCTCCTTTGAGACAAGGTCTCTGGCTGGCCTGAAGATCAGGCTGGCTGGCCAGTGAGTCCCAAGGATCCTCCTGCCTCTGCATCCCCAAAGTTTTGTTTGTTTGTTTTTGTATTTTTGAGACAGGGTCTCCCTTTAGTCCCAGGTGGCCTGGCGCTCTTTATGTAGACCAGGCTGACCTTGAACTCAGAGATCCACCTGCCTCTGCCTCCTGAGTGCTGGGATTAAGGAAGTGTGCCACCATGCCCAGTGCCCCAAGGCTTTTATTGTAGGCATAACAGGGCACCACACTTCCTACGTGGGCTATAGAGACTGGGCTCAAGCCCTTGTGCTGCCAAGGCAAGGACTTTGCCAACTCACAGGTCTGGTTTTCCATCTTTCATGTTCTCTTCATCTCTATTTTTTTCCCTGAACATGGGGAACATGGTCATCGTGGTGCCCTGGCTTCTGAATGGTTGGACACACATGGCTGTGCCATGGCAGTTTCAGGCCATCTTCTCCTCTTCCACTGTTCAGCCGGTGAGTTTGGGTTGGCTACTGGACTTGAACTCAATGCTAGATGCCAAATTGCTAAGATCTACAAATTCTTCCCAAGTCCTGAACAGCCCGCATCCCCAAGACCAAAGCCCAGAAGGTTGTGAGGTCTTTGCCCTGGCTGTTGAACACGGACTTGACCCTAGTCATGTGAAACCCAAGACTCACCAAGACTGTCCTGCTCACAGCCCTTCTTTCCCTAGCTCTGTGGCATGGCTCTAGCTCTTCTCCAGGCTCTGCCCCAGGCTCCTTCTCCAAGCCCTCCCCAACCCTCTTCTTTCCTCAGCAATTCTAACCTACTCTGTCTCTACCAGATCTCGGCTCCCTGCCCTGGGGCCAGGGCTGAAGCTGTGCAGCTGATGTGCTGGGCTCCAGGTCCCTTCCTCATATCCCTGCAAGCAGCAGCCTCCTGCAGTGCTGGGTTTCTGGATGATCAAGGCAGGACCTCAGTCTGACCCTGCCAGTCATGGCTAGAGCAGGATGGGGATCTCATTTCAGCTGTAATTCAGTCTCCATAAGTCAAAGCATATCTTCTGAGGCTAGACAGGACCCAAGCCAGGAGAGGCCTGACTGCTGCTGCCCGTCACTTGAAGACTGGCCACCTCTGCCCTTTCCTTCTGCTCTCAGATCACTTGCTTTCTAAGGAAAGGTCTCACTATGAGGACACTTTTTACACAGATGGGGACAGAATCTATCTTCCCTGGTAATTTGGAAGGCAAACCCACCGTTTTCTTAAGAAAAAGAACACAGTACCCCAAAGCTATACCATGCCCCAATGATACTTTTCAGATGCTCAGGGCTTCCTCTTCTCAATCAACCCTCCCTCCCAATTTATCCAACACAGCCTGCTCACCAGCGTTCAGTCAGGAGTGGCCCCACCCTCGGTCCCCTTTTCTCCCCAGTCCTGCTCAACCCCCAACCAAACCTGGGTTGGGGCAGAGACAGCAGTGTGGTGAGTGACATCCACAGGGTCTCCTGGTGACCCTCCAGCCACAGTGCAGGTGGGTCACAGAATGCATGGGACCCTGGTGAGTGGCTGCCATGATGCCTGGCTGAGTGTGTCAGTGGGCAGCGAGCAGTGGGCAGCAGAAAGCGCCAAGCAGCGAACAGCCAGCAGTGAGCAGTACACATGCCTTCCTCCCCTGCAGGGACTCCAGAAGGGCAAGGGTGTCAGCTGGCCACTGTAGCCACAAACCTGCAGACCTTTAAATTTGTTCTAGACACAAGTCGCTGTCAGTTGGTAACTAACAAATATTTTCTCTAATTCTTTAAGCTGTGTTTGCATGTTGGCACTCTTTGAAGCATTACAGTTGGCTTGGAACACACTCTGTAGACCAGGCTGGCCCTGAACTCACAGAGATCGGCCTGCCTCTGCCTCTCGAGTGCTAGGATCAAAGGCGTGTGCCACCACGCCCAGCTTAAAGAGGGTTGTTAGCTGCCATGTGGGTGCTGGGAATTGAACCCAGGTCTTCTGCAAGAGCAGTTGGTGCTCTTAACCGCTGAGCCATCTTTCCAGCCTATAGCTACACATTTTAAGCATAGAAATGGCCAGAGGCAAGATGCTTGTGAGGATTTGAATAAGAAGTTGGTTGGTGCTGTTGGGGAGGATCGGGGACCTTTGGGAAGGGAGGCCTTGCTGGAGGCAGCATTTCTAGGGGAGACCTCTGGCCACGCCCCATTTCCAGTTTCACTCTCTCTGCTTGAAGATGTGAGCTCTCTGCTTCCGGCCTCCTGCCATGACCCATCCACCATGATGAATTCTTCCCTCATTCCCTCCCTCCCTCCCTCCCTCCTGTGGGTCACCACACCCAGCCCATGGTGGATTCTTATTCCTCTGGAGCAATAAACCTAAATAAATTCTTTCTTCTGTAAGTTGCCTTGGTCATGGTTACAGAAAAGTAAGTAACACAGGGCTGATCACCTCTCCCAGAAGAATGACCTGGACCCAGTGTCTCATGCCAAAGGCTGGGAAGGCTGGGGGGAAGGGGTCAGAGGGTACCATCAGTGTGCAGGAAGGACAGGACTGACTGCACCTGGAACTCCTGAACACCAAGTGTTATGTGAGGACACAGGGAAAAACAAAACCATTTCAACCACTAGCAGGGTCTATGGTCCCAATGCGGGAGCAGCAAGGAATACGAGATAAAGAGTGTCTTTAATTCCAGCACTCGGGAGGCAGAGGCAGGTAGATCTTTGTGAGTTCAAGGCCAGCCTGGTCTACAGAGCAAGTTCCAGGATAGCTGGGGCTACAGAGAGACCCTGTCTCGAAAAGACCAAAAAATTAAAAAAGAGAGAGAGAGAGATAAAGAATACCGCCTATCCACATTTAAGCGAGAGTCACAATCATCATAAGCCTGGCGTGGTGGTGCACACCTTTAATCCTAGCACTCAGGAAGCAGAGACAAGCTGATCTCTGTGAGATCCGATCTAGTCCAGCCTGGTCTACAAAGAAAGTTTCAGGCTAGCTGGTGTTACAGGGAGATCCTATGTAAACAAAACAAAACAAAACAAAACAAAAATGGGAAAAAAAAATATAAGATCTGCAGTGCAGCTAAATGCCAGAGCTCTCTGGGTGCACACGGCCCTGGTCCAATCCTCGGCCCCATAAAAATAAAAATAATTGGGGCTGAAAAGATGGCTTAGTGGTCAAGAGCACTGGCTGCTCTTGCAGAGGACCTAGGATCAATTCCCAGCTCCCACATGGCAGCTCACAAACACCTGTAACTCCCATTCCAGGGGAAACAATGCCCTCTCTGACCTCTATAGCCACTGCGCTCACACATAAACTAAAATTAAAATAATTTTTTTAATTTTTAAAATTATAAAAGCATATAAATAAGAAATGAGGAAAGGTAGAGTGTGATGCCCTGTGATCTCAGCCAGCTCTCAGGAGGCAGGAACGGGAAGGGCCCTGCAGCCCAGGAATTTCAGACAACACAAGACCTGCTCCCTGAAAAAATACTAATCATAAGTAAAATATCAAATAAATAAAAAAGAATTAATTACACAGCAACATGTAAGTTAGGAGAGTAAACTGATATAGAGAAGGGGGTTCTTAGGTCCTTGTCTTCCCAAACAATAAAGTAAGTCACAGTCCTTGTGGCCTTTTTGATAAGTAAAGCTGCCATTATTGCAGGGAAAATAGAGTAGAGCTTCCAAACTGGCAGACAGGGAAAAAAAACTGATAGTCACTCAAAAATCACACAAAATGGCTGGGTATAACGCAGTGGAGAGAGCTTTCTAAATAGTTAAGGGCCGAGATTAGATGCCCAGCACCATGAGAAGGAAGGAGAGAAGGGGGAAGGGAAGGAAAAGAAAACAGCACATGTGCACACAAGTCAGCCAAAGACAGCAGATTTCAGGCCAAATATACCTGTAGCCAACATATAAATGCTCTAAATTTTTTTTTGTTAAGCTGGGCGTGGTGGCACATGCCTTTAGTCCCAACAATCAGAAGGCAGAAAATGGCAGATCTCTGCAAATTCAAGACCCTCTGGAACTATAACTCTAGTTCCAGGGGATCTGACGCCTTCTTCTGGTCTCTGTGGGCATTGTTCACACAGGTACACTTACATACATGCAGGCTAAACACACACACATTTAAAAAACTTTGTCAGGGGCTAGAGAGATAGCTCAGCAGTTAAGAGCACTGGCTGCTCTTGCAGAGGACCTGGGTTTGGTTTCCAGCACACATGTGGTGACTACCATCTATAACTCCAGTTCTAGGGGATTCAGCGCCCTCTTCTGACCTCCGTGGGCATTGCACGACATGGTGCACTTACATACATGCAGGCAGTAAAGGAAAATCAGCCTGATAAATGACTGAACTGACCTTCCACCCTCTCTGCTTCCCCATTCCAGGAGGGGGAAGCTTCTATCTCCAAACACACGGCCTCTGGCTTGGACATCTGGTTCCTTATCAGACTCCTTACCAAACACCTTGTAGAATACACCTAGTTCCACTATCAGCCAGCCTCCTTACCAAACACCTTGCTGAAGACACCTAGTTCCACTATCAGAACTCCCCATCTCTGCTTCCCAGATCCCACATGGCACCACCCAAGAAGGTAGACCCCATTTCTGGGATTTTTCTGGGCCCATCTATAAATCATAGATGCCCCAGAGACCTGATGCACAACCTCCATTCCCTTGGGAAGGGTGCTTGCCTCTCATGGCCAGTAAAGCTGCCCGCACCTGCTGGGGCTGGATTCTACTCCTACTTCACCTGCTGGGGCTGGGTTCTGCTCCTACTGCACCTGCTGGGGCTGGGTTCTACTCCTACTTCACCTGCTGGGGCTGGGTTCTACCCCTACTTCACCTGCTGGGGCTGGGTTCTGCTCCTACTTCACCTGCTGGGGCTGGGTTCTACTCCTACTTCACCTGCTGGGGCTGGGTTCTGCTCCTACTGCACCTTCTGGGGCTGGGTTCTACTCCTACTTCACCTGCTGGGGCTGGGTTCTATTCCTACTTCACCTGCTGGGGCTGGGTTCTACTCCTACTTCACCTGCTGGGGCTGGGTTCTACTCCTACTTCACCTGCTAGGGCTGGGTTCTACTCCTACTTCATAACACGGGGCAAATAGGCTACCATTCCAAGTAAGAATCCGCACAGGAGCCTAGCGGAGAAGAACAGAACCCAGAAAGAAACCTTTTCATTTCTAGGCATACTTACTACATATCACTAAAAACACACGATGAACAGATGACAGGTATGAAGCAGAAGAAGGAGGGATAACCAGAGAGTCATGATAGGCACCAGAAGGGATAAATTTACCCAAAACATTGAACTGTTTTAAAACAACAACAATTTTAACATAACTTATAACCACATTAAACATTAGGCCAAAGACAAATAGAACATGAAATGACAAGGAAAAAAAAAAACAGGAAATTTAACATTGGCTTTCAAAAATAAACCTGCGTGGTGAGATTGACTAGGCTCTAGCGGTTAAGGATACTCGACGCTTCTTAGCACGAGGTACTCACCTGGTTTTGATCCCGAGCACCCACATGGGGGCTGGGGATCAAAACCGTTCGGTGTCATGATCTTCCCTTTTACTTCCAGTCGGAAGCTACTACTGCTCGGAGTTCGAGGGAACTTCCGAACGCTGCGTTCGACTTTCCGCTAGGCTCATTGGCCGACATGGGGTGGCACAGACCTCCGGCATGGCAGTCACCTTTACATTCATTCACACCACTAGCTAAAAATTAATGAAATGACATAAAAGAATAAAAGATGAAAAGGTTAAAAAAAATATTTTAAAATAACAACTTTGTTATTTAATAGTTTTCAATTTTCCGCCCATAACTCCTCGCTAAAAGGAACAGAAGGTTTAGATATTTTGAAACTAATTGAACATGGTTCCTAATTTCTTTATGCTGACCTTCGCTCCGCAGCGACATTGGGGAACCGAAAGCGATTCCCCTAGATGGTTAAAGGGGTTATTATCGGTTCTGGCTCAAACCCAGGCTTATCTCACCGCTGTGATACCCAGGAAGAGAAAATATGGGGTCTCTCCGTTATATCAATGGCCAGGATAGGAGAACATAATCTATTCCCTCGTAGCTGACATTAAGCAAGGTGGGATCATGAATCCGATGTCTTGGGAAACCTATACATGCCTTTCAAAAAATCACACTAACTCTTGACAGGACACTGCGTACGAGAAGGACCAGTAAGAGAGTTAGGAGCAAATCTTCAATCCCTAGAACCTCATGAAAGGTCATTATCAACCCTTGCAACTTGATTTTTGGTTAGTGAAAATCCACTGGAGCTTCAATAAAGAGACTGGTGGCGCTGTAATGATAATTCGGTATGACCTACACCACCTCAGGCTCGTTATGAAGGATGGCAAAAATTTTCCCTATCATCTTGCCTATAACTGATGGGATGAAGCAACGCAGGCGGGTTAGACTTATGTTTTATAATAGAAAATAACATTAGTTAGTATTTAAAGTCACCTTTTTCTATCAAACAATGCTGAGAGAAGAGAATGGGGTGGTGAACTCTTATCTTGCCGCAAGAGTATCAGGAATAGTAGATTCACCTAAAATTTTTCACACTAGAAAGAAATCACTATACGAGCGGATAGACTAGTGCATATAGACCCGTAGTTCATCTAACTTAAGGTCCTTGAGAGCACTTTTTAACATTACTCCATTACCTGTGCGACAACAAGAACAGACAAGTCATCTGTGGAAAAAAAAAAAAACAACAAACAAATTTAAAAAATTAAAGAGTGTATTTACTACTCTAAACTTGAATACTCACCTGGCCAATCTTGTAGAGGACTATTTCATCCACCTCAGCAACTAAGAAGGAGTGAACTATGTGTCTCTCAACAACTCAAGGACCCTTCGAATAATATATATACATCTACTTTATACCTATTCAAATAACCTAAATAGCATACATGTTAGGATGTGCATTTAGGGAGATATTTGGAGAATAGACTTTCTGTTCTCTACCTTCATCATCATACAATATTCATCACCCATTACTAGGTTTAAAAGAGCTCAGTAAGCAAGGAAGATAGATTCGCAATTCCCACATGGTTCAAAAATAAGTTTAAATATACTTAACACATTAGGCCTATACTTCACCTGCACACCAGTGGAAAATGAATGGAAAACTCAGTTCCTGCGGGAAAGAGGGTTTAGTACACTGGTAATAGTGGGGCTGGAGAGCTCGGCTTTTATTGTGGTGGCCATCTCTATAGCAGGCATGCTTGGGGGCGTGCTGCTTGTGAGGCAAGAAGGGGCCTTTGCAGTTTCTCGGAGCTCATAGTCACAACATGGGCAATCCGTACTCACGCTGAACAACCATCGTGAAGAGCTTATAGCATTCCGAGATAGGATCTGATCTTACCCCTCCTCTTCTGAGGCCTCACTCCCTGCACTGGTCGTTCCATTGTTAGCAGGCATTTGAGCAGCTGTTACTATACTCACATGGATCGTGCACAATTACACACACTTCTGTTCATAAAGACGATAGGTAAGACATTAAGTATACCTAACTTACTAATGCTAACCTAAAAACTATATTAATAGTACAATAGACCACTAAATGAGAAGACACCCAGAAGATGAAGAACGGTTGTTCGGAAAGTATCACGTGGAACTGGATATGTACATCGTGCCACACCTTCATACTCCACTCGCTGGCTGGGAGTGCTTGTTACTGTGCAGGATTTCTCATCACATACCTTCACGTTTTGACGGTGTCACCGGAGGCTCCTAAGTTTTGGAGGCGAGCTGCCGGAGAGATTTTCCTTGAGTTTGTTTGTGGTGGGCCATAGTCATACAATATGCTCTCTGGCATCTGGGTGCAATTTCTGTTTTGAGAGGTGTAGTTCATATTTCTCTGTGAGATCTTGACCTTAACATTCATACTCTTTCTCGTGGCGTTGCTGGAACCAGATACAGACCCCCTTCTGCGCAGAAGAGGCAGTGAAACCGAGACTCGTTTAACTGAATCCTGAAGCCCACTTACTCCTTTAGCCCCCCTATCTGATCTCATAGACGCGTTATGATATTTTTACAAGATGTGGTCTGTGGTTCTACTCGCTGTAACTACTTATCTATCAACTAAATGCTTGCAGATGTCTCGAATTATTTTAGAGATGGAAATGCAGGTAATTAAACTACTACACTTCAAATTCCACTCTTATTCAATAATCCATCCTCCAGGTGCCCTCAGAATGACTGTTCATTAGGGGTATAAACAGAGTAGCGGCATTTAGAGAATAGTGACAGTTCTAGGACAAACTTGACTTTGCCTCTTTTATATAAAAATGAATTTTTAGGACACATACTTCAATCTAGGCTCCGGAGAGAGATTCTGGGACGAAGAAAACTTCTTTTCCAACTTACCACTATTTAACACTTGCGGAATAGTCAAGCGACTTTTTTCCTGTGGGATGAGCAATAGTGTTTTACTCGTGGATTCGTAATATCGGATTCCCAGGGATACAATGGAATCACCAATGGCTGGTCGCTGATGGATGGTATTGCGCCACCACTTTTTAGGAACTGTGTTTCTCCTAACTTCACCTTGCGTGGGCTGATTGGACAGTTGTTTCTCATACTTATTTTACAGCCTTTACACCACTCATCCAACCCTGCGGATAGCCATCAGGGGCGTGAACATGGGCAGTAGATATGGTTTCTAGAGACAATCTCTAGCCTTTCGAAGCGGTGACGGAGTGGCCTCCAGGGACCCAGGCTAAGTGCCAGGCTCTCTTGGTCATATCTGTGAGACCTTATGATTTTGTATCAGACTTCTGGAACTGGTGGATGATGGATTTGAAGTTATGAAATTCTTGGGAACGCAGTCTTTCCTCTTATTTCTCCTCAGAGCTGGCCTGCATAAGAGAGCATGGGCAGAGGATGTATTCAATTATTACTTTTACTTCCCCTGGCGTATCATCATCCGTTGCCCTTATGCTCAGGACTAAGCTACTTCCATGAGCGATCATCATCCATTATGTGGCAAACTAACTAAGTCACACTTTTACAAATTTCATCCCTTGGACATCGGGCGCTAAATGACTTTCTGGTTGTGGATCATATTTCCTCTCTTTCGTGCTCACCACCTAGACATGAAGGTTTAAACTGGAAAAGAGATCAGTTAAGTCTTACTCTACGTCATAATCTCACATATCCAGCTATGCTTAGTGTGACTGAGAAAGGTTATGCGCTCAGTACCACTTAACTAACTACCTCACCCCAAATATCTTTGCACCTAGCCGTCTGCGGGATATCTGTTGAGAGATCCTATTTTATCTTTAATGAATGGATGAGCTAACGCAGAAAGCTACGGTTCACCTTTGGGCCTCTTCTCAATTGTTCTGTCCGGTGCTCATGTTGGTGTCCAATCGGTGATAACCCAGTTTCTGACCCAACCTTGTCCACCTTCCTTTTTTAGCTAGGGTGGCAGGTAGCGCCTCAAATAGCAAGGCATTTTTGCGCTGGCAGCCTAGCTTTGGACTTTCCCTGTATGGTTGAGTTCTCTTGGGTTTCCATTTTGCATGGCTACTCTCACCTTTCTGACCCAATAGCTTCGACTTTGGCGTGGTGCTGTGTTGTGAGTAAGGCCCTTCACCATACCCTCACCTTACGTTTCACCTTGGTTGCCTTCGACCGCTACCACAGGCGCATTTGCAGAAGAGATGAGCTGACTTTACGTTCAGCCTACACTAGGGTATAGCAACGGGTAAGCCATTTAGGGAAGTACGTTTGCATACTGGGGAGGAGGACTATCACGAGTTTCTAGCTTTTATATGTTACGGTAATCGAACAGCATTTCTGGAGGGGAGGTGAGAAGTATCGAGAAACATATTTTCTCTTTTAGGTACGTTGCATTCGTTGTTGAGAAGGCACGAGAGGAGAATTATATTTTTTGACGTTTTTCCACATTACTATCAACGGCTCCTCTGGCGGCCTGTAGACTAAAAGATTTTCCTCATGTTTATTTCCTATACCTATATCAACCCTCGCAATACTCGAGTGGCACTGGACAGACTTAGCCATCACAGGGTGTGCTTTCCCCGTTTTTTATTCATAATCCTATAATCATTCTTTAATGTTTTTTTTCAGCGGATTCGGTGGTGGAACCAACTTCCCCATATGAGAACTCGGTTTTACATGCGTCTGGAATATCATTTAAAGCACCAGTCCAAGAAGAAGAGATTACCAAAAATTTTACTCAACTTCAAGCATTAATGCATTACGTCAACCAACCTTTCAAATTCGGTTCATGGACACCACCACGCACTAAGTTCCTGAAGAAATAAATGTGCTACCTTTGTTTAGTTTTAGCCTAACAGAGGCTGTTTCCTGCTCATATTGAGTATTGCTCCTGAGGATTAACGTTTTTTTCGGGAACATAGAACAACTCTAGATGTTACCAGTTTTTATGCAGGAATCTCTTTCTTGAAGGGGACCATCCTTCAGTTCACCATATCCAGGACCCGAGTTTCAGATAACAAGTTTTACACGACAGTTATTCTTTGATTGCCTCCCAGATCTTTCTGATTCCTTTACGACTTAGACATCTTCTTCAAAACTCCTGGGAGGCTTTGGTCTAAAGAAATATGGTTCCATCCACTCAATCCTGGCTTTTCCTGGTTTTTGATGAGAGAAGCGCGACACTGGCCAGACTGAACCCATTAGAGTGCTGCCACAGTTAATTAACCATATCCATTTTCGATGAAGAGCTCATCGCATCTAATGCCCCACTCTACGAGCCCAACTTCTATGGGCAGGACAACTTATATCTGTGTTATCACTCACTCCACTGAGGTCGGTTGTGAGTAATCCCTCCTGCCCTGACTTGCGACTATGCCAAATTGGTGGTAGAAAGCCAAGAGGACTTAAAGGCCATCCACGGACTACCACCAGTAGATAAGTTGAGAATTAAACTGGAACTGTGGGAAGTGCGAGCACCGGAAAAAGTGCATCAGGAAAATCTGGCCCAAGAGTTTATTGGACACACCAGACCAAGTAAGGGTGTAATTCCCCACATGGACTTCATAAAGCAATATACACTTAACACTGTGATGATGTGACAACGTGATCCTACACCAAGTGTTGTGCAGGACTGCCCTCCAGGTCCAGCAGACAACATCTGCCAAAGCTCAGATGTGACCACTTACCAATCATTACTGCTGGGCTTGATGACTGCTGACGCCACACACAGAAGAGACAGGGAGCATTAGGACCCTCAGAGTACCCAGCCACACTGCCCAACCTATGGTGGGCAATTCGGCCCTCGCAGCATGTAGCCTGGGGGAAGGGCTGGAGTATGTGGGTTGGGGAAGACTAAGGGAGGGACCATCGCCATTTTATGAAGCTATGAGTAAGCCATCATCCATGCTAGTGAAGATGTCCTGCTGTAGCCTTAGGCAGGAGCACCCTCACTGCTGTAACAACCCCTCACCCACTGCCCTGTACCTAAGCCCAATACACACATTGATTCCCAGAGTGCACTTGGGTGGAACTATACCTTGGTTTGTAGGTACCAAGGGAGGAAGGGGCAGATGTAATTTACCTCTCCCTCCTTGGGGAAACAACCAACTATCATTTGCTACCTGGTGTGTCAAGAACTGAGGACTCCCCAACTGTTCCTTCAGCTCTGGCTAATCTCAGCCTCTCAGTGTTCAAGTGGCCTGCTCCACTGCCTGCCTATCTGCCTGTTTGCCTGTCTGGACCAGATCCTGTTTCCTGCCCGAGACCCAGTTCAGTCTTTCACCCCTCAGCTGGACTCTGAAGCTTTGCTCTCACATCCAGACTTCAGCAGCTCTAGCAGTAGCTCCCCCTGCACTGGGCACCAAGCAGTAGCACTGGGCAGGTTCGTTATCAATAACTCTCAGCCTACTTCTGAAACCGCTTGAACTCTGCCAAAGTCTCTTTAGCCCATATCATTCTGTAGACACACATCATATGCATCCAAGACTATATAGATGATTTACTGTGTGCTGAGTGATATGGGGAGAGTTAATGTTAGTAATTAAATTGGAGCTGGGCATTGGAGGCATTACACTTTAATCCCAGCACCTAGAAGGATGAAGGGGGCAGACCCCTTGAGTTCAAGACCAGCCTGCGACTACAATGAGTGAGTTCCAGGCCATCTAGGGATACATGGAGAACGTCACAAAAAGGTGTGGGGGTGTGTGACGGAGAGATGGGTCAGTGGTTAAGGAGCAACTGCTCTTTCAGAGGACTTCAGGTAGATCCACCACATGTGGCTAACAAACCATCTACATGGTTCTTGGGCAATACAATACCCTCCTCTAAACCTCTCACAACATTTGCACATAGAGACAACTTACATACCTGTGGGCAATACACTCATACACCATAAAAGAAAAATAATAGCAGGCAGAGAGATGTCTCTGCGGTTAGAGCACTGGCTGCTCTTGCAGAGGACCCAGTGTCAATTCCCAGCACCTACGTGCGTTAACAACCATCTATAAATCCAGTTCCCCAGGTTACTCTGACGCACCATCTTCTTTTTTTTTTTTTTTTGGTCTTTTCGAGACAGGGTCTCCCTGTAGCTCCAGCTGTCCTGGAACTCACTCTGTAGACCAGGCTGGCCTTGAACTCACAGAAATCCGTCTGCCTCTGCCTCCCAACAGCTAGGATTAAAGGTGTGCGTCACCACCTTGCCTGACGCCATCTTCTAACTCTGATGGCATGTACAACATGGGTGTACTTACATACATGTAGGCAATACGCTCATACACATAAAAAATAAATAATTAAATTAAAAAATGGATTTGTTTTAAAACTTGGAATAAAGACCCTGCATTAACCTCAGGCAGGCTGCCAAGGTAGGGTTATGACAGGCTGCTGTCAACAAAACCACTAAGCCTTGAAAATTTCTTGTTATTCAATAAATTCTGACATTGTGGAAAGACACACACGTATGCATTTATGTTTCTGACATGGTGTGCTCACAACATATAGGCAGCTGTTTGCAAAAGACATGTATTAAGTCATGAAGATAAAAAGAGTTTAAAAAAAAAAGAGTAGAAAAAAATAGAAAGCAGCATCCACAGCAAACAGTAGCAGTCGAAAGACTGCGGCTAAGTATTTTAGATTACTCAGCTCAGATCATCTGTAGCACAACTCTTCCCCTCTGTAAACAGCAGTGGAGAATGCAGAACTGAACAAACCCACATCGAGTCACAAAAGCAGGTGTGAGCTGAGTCGGCCCTGGGCTGAGCTTTACTCACCCTTGACACAGGTTAGAAACTTGATCTAAGAAATCTACACAAAACACGGCCCCACCACTCCAGATACAACCTCTTCAGAGGTGTGCAGAGCCACACAAGGCCCACCGCACACTGGTCACACACTGAACCAGAAAGCAAGTCTCAAAAAGTGTCAAAAGACAAATAACCAACAACAGCATTCTCTCTGAGCTCAAGACACATAACGCTGGAAATAACAGAACAAAAAGAAACTTGTAACATCCTCACAAGTACAGAAACACAAGTTTCCACAGCCAGAGATGAATCAGAACTGAATTAGGAAATACACAAATAAGCTGGGTGTGGTGGCACACACCTTTAATCCCGATACCCACAGCACCCGGGAGGAAGAGGCAGGCGGATCTCTGTGAAATGGAGGCCAGCCTGATCTTCATCAAAAGTTCCAGGCCAGCTGGGGCTACAGGGAGACCTGTCTAAAAAACAACAAGGGCCGGGTGTGGTGGCACACACCTTTAATTCCAGCACTCCGGTAGGCAGAGGCAGATGGATCTTTGTGAGTTCAAGGCCAGCCTGGTCTACAGAGTAAGTTCCAGGACAGCTGGGGCTACAGGGAGACTCTGTCTCGAAAAAGACCACAAAAAAACAACAACAACAAAAAAAAACCGTAGAGCACTGGGCTGGGTATGGTGACACAGGCAAGCCGAGCTCTGAAAGTTCTATGCCAGCCTGGGCTATATAACGAGTTCCAGGGTAGCCAGGGCTACAAAGTAAGATACTGTCTCAGAAAAGAAGACAAAAGTGTGCTCACTTCACCTGCAGGTGTGCTAAAATTTGAAAGGCACACAGGTCAACGATCCTGCTCAAGGAAAACACATGCCATGTTGTGAAGTGTCCCATATTTAAAATGAGTTAAAATCTTTGCATAAATGATGCATGGTGATTTGAATGAGAAATGTGCTCACAGGCTCCAAGTGTCTGAATACTTGGTGGTGCCATGTGTGGAGGGTTAGAAGATGTGCCCTTGCTGGAGGAAGCGCATGGCTGGGGCAGGCTTGGTCCCATTTTTGAGCCGCTTTCTCTGCATGCATGAAGATGTGAGCTTGGGCTTCTGCTCCAGCCCCCTTGGCTGCACGGCCCCCTGACATGGTGGACTCTCACCCCTCTGGAACTGTAAGCCCAATAAACTCTTCCACTCTTCCTTATATAATTTGTCTTGGTCATGGGTTTTATCACAGCAACAGAAAGGTAACAAATACATGGAGGAGTAGAAGCAAATTTCCTCAACTTGATAAAGAACTTTGCAAAGTTGCAAAGAAAACAAATCCAGGTTAGGCTAGCTGGCCGGGGGGGGGGGGGCTGGGATCCTCCTGTCTCCCCCTCCCCACTCCCTGCACTGCTGACTTTACTGAATCATCTCCCAGTCCCTTTTTCAGTTTTTTAAAACAAAGTCTCATGTAGCCCAGGCTAGCCTCACACTTGCTACGTAGCCAAGGCTGGCCTTGCTGTCCTGATCTTCCTGATCCTCCTGTCTTAGCCTCCCATGTGCTGGGATCACAGGTCTGAGCTTCCACATCTGGCTCTCTCTCTTAATGAAAATTCTGTAGAGTTGAAATAATCATACAATAAATATCTGGGTATGAATATCTAAGCTAAATTTAGCAGTCTGACAAATGTCCTGCACGTTTGTACACATCTTTGCGTGCTTTCTCTCCTGAGCCACGTGAGAGCAACTTTCAGACTCCATGTGCTTCGCACTACAGACTCAGCACGTGTCCTCAGCATACGTTAATCATAATCACAACACGGCCAGCACACTAGAACCAGCGGCTCGCCTCTAATACCATCAAGCAGCTAATCTACGTTCACTTAGAAACACTTCCAGGCCTGACTGTCAAGCACCTCTGCCAGGCTCATCCCGGGCACCTGGCTGTTTTGCCAACACTCTTCTCTGGAGCTGAGGTCAGCATCCCTCTCGCTATAGAGAAGACAGTGAGAACCTGGGCCCTTGGATCACGAGGTCTGTTCCAGCTCCTCCAAAGCACAGGCAGCAAGAAACCAGCAGTGTAGCCGGCAACACTCGGTTTCCACATCTGTGGGAAATGCACGCTGTTTCAGAAGGAAAGATAAAACATGACTACTAACTGGATGCTGGGAGTAAGGGGAGCCAAGAAGAAACAAGTTACATAATTATCCAGATATCCCTCACTCAAGGACAAATTGCACCGTCCTCTGTGGCCAGCACCAGACCTCCCACCTAGCACCCTGGCTACACAGAGCCACTGGGAGAACAGGCTATGCCAGGAAAGAGTCCACCAACAGAGATCCAGGTAAGCCAGGCCCCAGCAGGCCAGTGGCCACAGCTCACTGAGCTTGGAAGGATGTGCTCCACCAAGCAGAAAGTGAGGTTGGTGGAGTTGGTCACTAGAGGCTTACTCATTGACAAGCATTGCTCAATGCCCCAGGGCCAGAACTCTCCAGAACTGGGAGAGAAGGGGGTGGGGCAGGGTCAAAGAAAGAGTCAGGGAGGGGATGGGGCCAGTAGCTAGGGACCAGACATGTGACCTGGCCCCAGCCCCCTGGCTGTTTGGAACTGCCATTCAGCTGAACTGAACACAGGGACAAGCCCATGCCTGCTGAAGCAGCTCCTATCCCAGTCTTGCCACACTTACAAGGAGGGGGGCACCTGCTTTTCAGTAGGAAAGGCACCAAGACCTCCTCCTCAGGGCCTGGCCGCAGGAAGTGGTGCCCGTATCACACGCTATGGAGTGAAGCAAGTCAGAACTTTAGGCCCTGGGCTATAGCCACTTGCAATCTGACTAGTGGTCAGAAGGCCCAGACCGTGCCTGTCCTTCAGAGGACGGGGCATGGCCTCTGGGGTGGTGGCCCTCAAGATGGCTCTCTGAGCATCTGCCAATTGGACCCTGAAAGCTTTAGGTCCCTGACCAGAGGCAGACATCATAGCCGGGAAGGAAAAAGGAACAGGCCGTGGTGTCCCAGCCTCATACTTAGCGCCTGCCTTCTCCTGTCTGTGTTGAGAAACACCAGAGAGGGGAGGGGTCAGCTCAGCGCCTCACAGGTAAAGAGGAAGTGGGCCTCATTCAGTTCAGGGCCGTTATGTAGCTGTAGACCAGAGCTGCCAGGCAGGGGCACAGCTGTCTGACACTCAATTCTGATCTGAGTGCCAGGAACCCACATGACAGGAGTGGCCTATAGGACATTCCCCCGGGACTAGTTGGCCACCTCAGGGCCCCAAGGGCAGAGACAGCAGCCAGAGCTAGGCAGCTGCCTCCCCCTAAGCCCATGCAGACCACACCACCAAACACCATGCAGGATCCTATCACAGGTGCTCTGGGGATGACAGCAGGGACACAACTATCACAGGGAGGAGACACATGACAGCAGGGACACGACTATCACAGGGAGGAAACACATGACAGCAGGGACATGACTATCACAGGGAGGAGACACATGACAGCAGGGACATGATTATCACAGGGAGGAGACACCTCTTGAAGGTCTACCTCATTCCTCCCACTTCCCAGACACTGGCTCTTCAGGAACACCTTCCTGCAGCACACACCATCAGCAAGATGCATTCTCCCCTGACCACCTAGCCAGGGGTGGTGGCCACCCTCTTCTCCATCCTCTTGGGGCAGCTTGAGCCAAAGGGGACCATTGTCCATCCCCAACAAGGATGTGTCTCAAGAATTTCCACATGGAAATGGGTGCAGTTTGAAGTCCACTCCCATCTGTATAAGGGTTAGTACAAAAGAACATACTGCAACTACAGTTACCAAGCGCCTATCCACGCCATGCTAGTGGCCTGGAGGCAGCAGGTCGTCCACCTACACCATGTCCTGTTTTTTTATAGATGCAGATGGAGGCATGACTGGCAAAATCACTGTTAACAAACTCGGTTCACATGAAAGTGACTGTAAATTTCTCAGTTTACTTTCACAAGGCCACAGATGTGTGAGCGTCTCCAGTCCATGAGCTGGGGGGATTCTCCCAGGCCTTCCATTTCTCCCTGATGACGTGGAGCTGGAGGCAGGACTGCTTGCTCCTGCACTGCTCTCCAGTCAAGGCCCTGCCTCCTGGCCCTCCACAGGGCGCAGAAGCAGAGCCCTCACACAGCATCCTGGGGAAGCAAGTGAGGAGAGGGATGCGGACAGGTGTACAGGAAGGCTCACCCAAAGCCTCTGAGCGTCTCAGCAGAGAGCCAGACTCTCAGCTGTCACTGGTGCCCAGACTAACATGGAGTGCCATCTCAGACACAAGGAGCAACAGGGCTGGTACTCTACTCTCGTGATGGGCGAATACCCAGGAGGCAAAGGGCAATGGATGGTGGCAAAGCTAATGTCCCTACAGCAAGCTCCTGCAGCAATCCAGGGCACACCAAAGACCTGCAGGTAACGAGGTGCCCAGTGGGGGTATGACCTGCCCTGCTGCTCCAAGGACACAGTCAGAGTAACTGCCATTCTCTTCAGCTGCCTGTGGAAGGGGTGGGAAGGAGCCAGGCCAGAGGAAGGTGCTAGGACCCTCTGGGAACGCTGGCCAGTTTGGACAATCCCTGTGGAGCTCAGTCCTAAGCAGCTGCAGTCCACAGTTCAGCCATCACTTCTCCTACGGGTGCCTAGCCAGGACTCGCTGCATGCAGTGCATACACATGGAGCAGCACGTGTGCATACCACTTTCACACAAGTGACAGGCCATACATGCACTGAGGCTGCTGCAGTATGAAGGAAGCAGCATGCCTGGCCACGCCACCCATGATCCAGCCTTGAGCTGGGGTTCATCCCAAGCTGGCCCTGAGGAGAGAGCAGGCATGAACCCACACAGGCGTGAACCCACACAGGTAACCAGTTGCTGCCACCCATCCTCAAGTACTGCACAGATGCTGCTGCTGAGGGATTTCAGTGAGATGTATCTACAGCAAACCTTGACATGCTGGCTTTCAGAACTAGAAAATGAACAGAAATAAAAACCATGAAGCAGGGCTGGAGAGACAACGATGCTTACGAGCACTGGCTGCTCTTGCGGAGGACCCAGGTTTGATTCCCAGCACCCACATGTGGCCAACCACCATCTATAACTCCAGTTCCAAGGGATCTGATGCCTTCTTCTGATCTCTGTGGGCACTGCACAACATGGTGCACTAACACACATGCAAGCAATATACTCATACACATAAGATAAAAACAATAAATACTAAAATGAACCCTGAAGCTCCCGCAGCAGTTTTGTTCCTTTAAACCTTTAGAAAGAGAAAATTAAAAATTAAAAAAAAAAAAAAAACCTCAGCACAGTGACTGGAAGCAGGTGAGACCTGCTCGTGAATCTGCTGGCAGCACACATCTGCTCTCCGAAGTGCCCAGGCCCTTCACTTGTGGTGTGCTTATGAAATTCATGAAATTAGCAGAGACCACCTGTGCAAGAATGCCCACCACACTAATAACAGGGAGGGTGGAGACAGCATCCGTGCCCAGCACAGGTGGCCACACCACCCACCGTAGGGTCGAGTCAGTCGTCCTGCTCTAATGTGATGACCAGTGCAGTGGCGGGGTGAACATGAGAAGAGGGCTGCAGAGATGCTGAGCAGGTGTGCTGACGTGTGTGTGTGTGTGTCCATGTGCATGTGCATGTGCGTGTGCGCACGTGCGCGTGTGCAGGTCAAAGGACAACCTTGCGTGTTCAAGAGCTGTTCACCTTTTTTCTTTTTCTTTTTTGAGACAATGTCTCCAACTGGTCTGAAGCTTGTTGGGTGTGTTAGCCGCTGGCTGGCCAGTGACCCCACCCCCAGGGATCTGCCCATCTCTGCCTCCCTAGTGCTGAGATCACAAGCTTATGCCACCATGCCTGGCTTCTCTACATGAATTCCAGGAACAGAATGCAGAGTCTTTTACCAACTGAGCCATTTCCCCAGCCTCGTGTTTTTAAAAAACACACTTTTTTTAAACATTATTTTATTTTTTATGTGTATGAGTGTACTGTCTGCATGCAGGTTGTGCGCCCGTGTTGTCCAATGCCTTAGAGGTCAGAAGAGGGCATCGGATTCCCCTAGAACTGGAGTTAAAGAGTTCCTAGCCACCATGTGGGTGCTGGGAATCAAACCTGGGTCCTCTGCAAAAGCGGTCAGTGCTCTTAGCTGCTGAGCCATTTCTTCAGCCCCTAAAAAACACTTTTTAATTATTATTACTCGATTTTTCAAAACCTACCTCACAGGGCTGGAGAGATGGCTCTACAGTTAAGAGTACTTGCTATTCTTTAAAGGACCTGCATCAGGCAGCTCACAACCACTTGAAAGTCCAGAGAAGCTGACACCCTCTTCTGGACTCCACGGGCATTGCACTCATGTGCACACACACATACAAGCACATATTCATGCAAGCACCCACACATATACATCAATAAAATAAATCTTTTTTTAAAGCATGCTCATAGCCAGGTGGGAGACACCTGTAATTACAGCTCTTGGGAATCTGAGATGGGGTAAAATCACACAAGTTCAAGACAAGCCTGGGCTACATAGTGAGACCTTGTCTCAAAAAAAAAAAGAGGTCAGGCTATTAAGCACATGGGGGAAAATGGAGGAGGAGTTTGATGGAAGAGGATGGGAGAGGATGAGTGCTCTGCTGGAAGAGGATGAGTGCTCTGCTGGGAGAGGATGAGTGCTCCTCTGGGAGAGAATGAGTGCTCCGTTGGGAGAGGACGAGTGCTCCGCTGGGAGAGGACGAGTGCTCCGCTGGGAGAGGACGAGTGCTCCTCTGGGAGAGGACGAGTGCTCCACTGGGAGAGGACGAGTGCTCAATTGGGAGAGGATGAGTGCTCCTCTGGGAGAGGACGAGTGCTCCTCTGGGAGAGGACGAGTGCTCCAATGGGAGAGGATGAGTGCTCCTCTGGGAGAGGACGAGTGCTCCAATGGGAGAGGATGAGTGCTCCTCTGGGAGAGGACGAGTGCTCCAATGGGAAAGGATGAGTGCTCCAATGGGAGAGGATGAGTGCTCCTCTGGGAGAGGATGAGTGCTCCTCTGGGAGAGGATGAGTGCTCTGCTGGGAGAGGATGAGTGCTCCTCTGGGAGGGGATGAGTGCTCCTCTGGAAAGGGATGAATGCTCCAATGGGAGAGGATGAGTGCTCCAATAGGAGAAGATGAGTGCTCCTCTGGGAGAGGACGAATGCTCCAATGGGAGAGGACGAGTGCTCCTCTGGGAGAGGATGAGTGTTCCGCTGGGAGAGGATGAGTGCTCCAATGGGAGAGGATGAGTGCTCCAATGGGAGAGGATGAGTGCTCCTCTGGGAGAGGATGAGTGCTCCAATGGGAGATGAGTGCTCCAATGGGAGAGGATGAGTGCTCCGCTGGGAGAGGGTGAGTGCTCCGCTGGGAGAGGATGAGTGCTTCACTGGGAGAGGGTGAGTGCTCCGCTGGGAGAGGGTGAGTGCTCCGCTGGGAGAGGATGAGTGCTCCAACGGGAGAGGATGAGTGCTCCAATGGGAGAGGGTGAGTGCTCCACTGGGAGCGGGTGAGTGCTCCTGTGGGAGATGGTGAGTGCTCCAATGGGAGAGGGTGAGTGCTCCTGTGGGAGAGGGCAAGTGCTCCAATGGGAGAGGGCGAGTGCTCCTCTGGGAGATGAGTGCTCCTCTGGGAGAGGATGAGTGCACCAATGGGAGAGGGTGAGTGCTCCGCTGGGAGAGGATGAATGCTCCTGTGGGAGATGAGTGCTCCTCTGGGAAAGGATGAGTGCTCCAATGGGAGAGGGTGAGTGCTCCGCTGGGAGAGGATGAATGCTCCTGTGGGAGATGAGTGCTCCTCTGGGAAAGGATGAGTGCTCCAATGGGAGAGGGTGAGTGCTCCTCTGGGAGAGGATGAGGACGAGTGCTCCGCTGAGAGAGGACGAGTGCTCTGCTGAGAGAGGACGAGTGCTCCGCAGGGAGAGAAAGAGTGCTCCGCTGGGAGAGGATCAGTGCTCCAATGGGAGAGGATCAGTGCCCCTCTGGGAGAGGATGAGGACGAGTGCTCCGCTGAGAGAGGACGAGTGCTCCGCTGGGAGAGGACGAGTGCTCCGCAGGGAGAGGACGAGTGCTCCGCTGGGAGAGGATCAGTGCTCCAATGGGAGAGGATCAGTGCTTCTCTGGGAGAGGACGAGTGCTCCAATGGGAGAGGATCAGTGCTCCTCTGGGAGAGGATCAGTGCTCCTCTGGGAGAGGATGAGTGCTCCTCTGGGAAGGGACGAGTGCTCCGCTGGGAGAGGACGAGTGCTCCTCTGGGAAGGGACGAGTGCTCCGTGGGGAGAGGACGAGTGCTCCGCTGGGAGAGGATGAGTGCTCCTCTGGGAGAGGACGAGTGCTCCTCTGGGAGAGGACGAGTGCTCCTTTGGGAGAGGACGAGTGCTCCTCTGGGAGAGGATGAGTGCTTCTCTGGGAGATGATGAGTGCTCCAACGGGAGAGGATGAGTGCTCCAATGGGAGAGGGTGAGTGCTCCGCTGGGAGAGAGTGAGTGCTCCTGTGGGAGAGGGCGAGTGCTCCAGTGGGAGAGGGTGAGTGCTCCTGTGGGAGAGGGCGAGTGCTCCAATGGGAGAGGGTGAGTGCTCCGCTGGGAGAGGGCGAGTGCTCCAATGGGAGAGGACGAGTGCTCCTCTGGGAGAGGACGAGTGCTCCGCTGGGAGAGGACGAGTGCTCCTCTGGAAAGGGACGAGTGCTCCTCTGGGAGAGGACGAGTGCTCCTCTGGGAGAGGATGAGTGCTCCGATGGGAGAGGATGAGTGCTCAGCTGGGAGAGGATGAGTGTTCCGCTGGGAGAGGACGAGTGCTCCTCTGGGAGAGGACGAGTGCTCCGCTGGGAGAGGACGAGTGCTCCGCTGGGAGAGGACGAGTGCTCCGCTGGGAGAGGACGAGTGCTCCTCTGGGAGAGGACGAGTGCTCCGCTGGGAGAGGACGAGTGCTCCTCTGGGAGAGGACGAATGCTCCGCTGGGAGAGGACGAGTGCTCCGCTGGGAGAGGATGAGTGTTCCTCTGCGAGTAACCAAGAGAGAAAGTGAAGACCAGGCCACCTGTCTGCTGAAATTCTCAAAAAACTCAAAAATTAAATTAAAAAGGAGTCAAACCAAACAAAACCCCACAAGAGCATTTAACCATCCTGGTGTGTGCTGTGTGTAGCACGTGCTGGGGGTTTCAGCTGATGAAAAGCTGACTGAAGAGAACCCATTCAAATGGCAACCTTGCTTGCCCAGTCGACAGCAGAGACACAGGCTGAGGAAAAGTGAGGTGTAAGAATAAAAACATCCTAGTCGTGCTCTGCAGCTGTGCCCAGGCTGGCTAACAGCCCTCAATGACCTCATGCTGGCAGAGGGGAGGCCTTTCCAGCTTAAACTCTCTGGAAATTGTCTTTTGTCTTCCCCAGGCAGTTTGACACAGGATGAAATGTCCCCTAAGACAGCTTCGTGTTCCGCCATTCCAAGCTGTGCTCTTCCTTCAATGGCTGCTTGCTGTTTTACTCCTAGATTTACAGAGACTCATCCACACCCTTAGTAGCCTCTCTACTCTCAACCTCCACAGCAATGCCGTGTCCACTTCCTTGTGAGTCCAGGACAGCTGTGGCTGAATTCCACTCCTGCGTCTCCAGGGAAACGTTACTCCTATGAGCAAGCCTTCCAGGAGTCCCAACAAGCCCACTCAAATGTGCCCACAGCAGGCTAGCAATGAATGGCTCAATGGTAAGGATCTTGCCTCAAAAGGGTGAGGACCGGAGTTCAGACCCCCAGAACCTACATAGAAAAATGGATGCAGGGGCTGGAGAGATGGCCTAGCGGTTGGAGCACCGACTGCTCTTGCAGAGGACCCGGGTTTGATCCCCAGCACCCACATGGCGGCTGAGAACCGTCTGTACCTCCAATTCCAGGAGAACTCCAGTTCCAGGGGAATCCGAGACCCTCTTCTGACCTCCGCAGCATTGCACGACACAGGTGCACAAACCTACATGCAGGCAGTACATTCATACACATAAAAAATAAATAAAATTAAAAAAAAAAAAAGAAAAGAAAAACGGATGCAGAATGTCTGCCTGTAATCCCACAGATGGTGAGGGGGAAGCAAGCCGATCAAGTGGACAGACCAGATAGCCTGGCCTACACAGCCAGGTCCAGGCCAAGAGGCCTGGTCCCAAACAACAGGCAGAATGACCCGAGGAATGATCTTGCAAGCTGAGAGCTGAGGCAGCAGGCAGGGAGGGGTCTGCGAGGGAAGACTGACAGCAAAAACAGGACAACAGGTCCGAGGCCTACGGGCCAAGCCCAGAAAGCAGGGGAGAGGCAGGGCCACACAGACCAAGTCTCTGTGAGGGACAGAGCTCCGTATGACTAAGGGTCACAGAGGAATAAGAAACTTCAGGATGCTTAGGATTAAATGGTGAAAAATCCTACATCCCAAAGCACGCAGGGCTTGGCACGGCACGGCAGGTGGAGCCCGCATCAGGAGACTGACCCAGACATTTTCTTTTTTTTTTTTTTTTTGTCTTTTCAAGACAGGGTCTCCATGTAGCACCAGCTGTCCTGGAACTCACTCTGTAGACCAGGCTGGCCTTGAACTCACAAAGATCCACCTGCCTCTGCCTCCCAAGTGCTAGGATTAATGGCGTGCGCCACAACGCCCAGCTTTTTTTGGTCTTTTCGAGACAGGGTCTCTCTGTAGCCCCAGCTGTCCTGGAACTCGCTCTGTAGACCAGGCTGGCCTTGAAAGGCGTGCACCACCAGGCCCGGCTGACCCAGACATTTTTTAAAAAAGTTAAGCTTTGGGCCGGGCGTGGTGGCCCATGCCTTTAATCCTAGCACTTGGGAGGCAGAGGCAGGTGGATTTCTGTGAGTTCAAGGCCAGCCTGGTCCACATAGTGAGCTCCAGGCCAGCTGGGGCTGAAGGGAGACCCTGTCTCAAAACAAAACAAACAAACAAAAAAGTTAAGCTTTGGGGCTAAGAAAATGGTTCAGTCAGTGTGGTGGTTTGGATGAGTGTTCCCCATAGGCTGTAGGTATTCAGACATTTGTCTCCAGTTGGTGGCGCTGTTTTTGGAGGTCTTGGAGGGTGTGGCTGTCCTAGAGGAAGTGCGTTGTTGGGGGCAGGCTTAGTGAGTTTTAACAAGCCTCCTGGTCTGCAGTCTCTCTTCTCTGCTTCCTGTGCTCTTTGCGAGATGTGACCCTCGGTTTGTTGCTCCAGATCCAGCCGCCACGCCTCCCGCCACAATGGACTCTAATTCCCTGGAACCATCAATCATAAGCTCAAATAAACTCTTCCTTTTTATTTTATTTTATTTTTTTTTAATTTAAAAAAAATTTTTATTTATTTATTTTCTATGTGTATGAATGTACTGTTCTTATAAACTCTTCCTTTTATAAGTTCCTTGGTCATGGTGCTTATCACAGCAACAGAAAACTGACTAATACAGTTATTGGTACCAGAGAGTGGGCTGTTGGCTGTGAAGAACCTGACCATGTGTATGTTTGGAGAAGTGTGGAAGACTTTGGAACTTTGGGCTGGAAAGGCTGTTGACTATTGTAAGCAGAGCTTAAAGGGCCATTCTAGTGGAGGCCTGGAAGAAAGCATGGCTGCAAAAGATGTGGTTCCAGGGGAAAATAAAGACTTAGGCAGCAACCAGGATATTTTGATAAACAGTCTGGCAGCAGTTTGCCCACAGCCCAAATGCTTGCCTGATGCTAAGTTGAAAAGCAATGGACTGATGTCTTTGGCAGAGGATATTTCAAGACAGCCTAATGTAGAAATGGTGGCGTGGCTTTTAATGGTGAATATTATGCAGATCTACAGTGAAGAAGAGCAGATGGGGCAGAGAGAAATGCAGAATGTACACTTTGGATCTGATAACTGCACTAGGAAGATTAAAGGTGGTGCCAAGGCTTGTGAAGGAGAGTTTCCTTTGGTAAGGAGATTAAAGTGCTTAAGGAAGGGCCTGGAGATTTACAAGTAAACAAAAGAATCAGTACCTTCAGGACAAGACCACACCCAGCTAATCCTCCAGCTAGTCCAGGGCAGAGAAAAATGGCAAATGTGGTTAAAGTAGGAGAGATTCCATCCCAAAATTGCAGCCAAACTCGGCAGTTTCATGTGGTGCTGGCTTTAGAGGCATGAAATTTGCAAGAGTGAAGGGGTCTTCAGTTCTTCCTCCACGGTTTCAGAGAGCTGCCAAGGCCAGGCAGAGTACAGCAGGGGCGTCCCTGCATAAAGTAGGCCCTGACAGGCCATTGTGTGAAGCTGTGAATGTGAAGCCTAGTTGGCAGTGGAGACTCCAAGAAGACATTCGAGATGCCAGACCTGTGAGATATTTGCCAAGGAGAGCTGCATACAGGGAGTGGTACCGGCCTAAGAAAGAGATGTATGTTGCAAGCAAAGCTGGAAGAGCTGAGCCATCTAAGCCCTTTGGAAGTCAAGTCCCAGAAGTTGCACATGGAGCTACTGGACTTGGTTTTTGCTCTGCTGGTTTTCGGTCTTGTTTTGGTCCAGTATTTCCTCACTATGCCTCTATTCCTCCCTTTTGGAATGGGAATGTGTATTCAGTTCCACTGTACATTGGGAGTATGTAATTTGTCTTTTGATTTTACAGGAGCTTACAGTTTGGGAAATTGGCCTGAGTCTCAGAGGAGACTTTGGACTGTGGACTTTTGAATGGCATTGAAACTGGTAAAGACTATGGGGACTTTTAAGGTTGGACTAAATGAATTTTGCATTTAATATAGTCAGGAGCCTATGGGGGCCAGGGAGTGGAATGTGGTGGTTTGGATGAGTGTCCCCCATAGGCTCTAGGTATTCAGACATTTGCCTCCAGTTGGTGGCACTGTTTTTGGAGGTCTTGGAGGGTGTGGCCGTCCTAGAGGAAGTGCGTTGTTGGGGGCAGGCTTAGTGAGTCTTACTAAGCCTCGTGGTCTCCAGTCTCTCTTCTCTGCTTCCTGTGCTCTTTGTGAGATGTGACCCTTGGTTTGCTGCTCCAGATCCAGCCGCCACGCCTCCCGCCACAATGGACTCTAATTCCCTGGAACCGTCAATCGTAAGCTCAAATAAACTCTTCCTTTTTATTTTATTTTATTTTTTTTTAATTTAAAAAAAAATTTTTATTTATTTATTTTCTATGTGTATGAATGTACTGTCTGCATAAACTCTTCCTTTTATAAGTTCCTTGGTCATGGTGCTTATCACAGCAACAGAAAAGTGACTAATACAGTCAGTAAAGTGCTAAGCAAGCTTGAGAATCCACGTTCAGTCCCCAGATGTAGTTAGGAGAACCGAGTGTGGTTCGTACACTTACAATACCAGCCGTGGGTGGGTAGGCCAAGACAGGAGGACCCTAGGGTCTTGCTGGCCAGTCAGCCTCACTAAATCAGTGAGCTCAGGTTCAGAGGAGGACCCTGTCCCAAAAAAACAAGATAGAGACAACACCCAAGGTTGATCTCATGCAAACACCCACACATGTACAGACACAGACACAGAGAGAGAGAGAGAGACAGACAGACAGACAGACAGAGAGAAGCTTCACATTCAACCTAGCAAGGGGACCAGGATAATCAATCTAGGTGTAGAAAAGAATGACACATGCGGAGCTAAGTGACTGAAAACATGCAGTGACGGCCAGCAAGGCTGCCAGTCCTCCTGTGCACACTTGGTGAGACAGGACTTCTGTGTGTAACCAAGAGAGAGAAAGGTGAAGACATGGCCAGATGGAGAGGGGCTGCCTAGCAAGGGAAGGGAAGGGAAGGGTCCAGCCTATGTACCAAGAACCTGGGGAGAGCCCAGGCTGAGGACCCCAATGCTGCACCCCAACCTCTGGCAGAGCTGCATGGAGACAGATACAGGGGAGGACAGTTTGTTCCACAAGAGGAGATAACTGAGGTGCAGGAAAGCAATGCCTTATCCAACAGGACAGAGAATCTCACTATAGTATTAGAGCCAGACTTTAAAATGTATCTCTGAAAACACCAGGATCTGGGAGGGCAGCTCGGTGGGAAGGCATGTGCCGTGTAAGCTGTGGTGGGCTAAGCTCGGTGGGAAGGCATGTGCCGTGTAAGCTGTGGTGGGCTAAACTCGGTGGGAAGGCGTGTGCCATGTAAGCTCGGTGGGAAGCCGTGTGCTGTGTAATCCTGAGGACCTGAATTTGATACCTGGAACCATGTGAAAAGCCAGGCTTGGCAGCCTATGCTCTCCCCTCAACATCAGGAAGGAACAGGATCCCTAAGTCTTGACAGCCAACTCATTGACCAATTAGTGAGCTCCAGGTCAGTGAGAGACCCTGTCTCAATAAGGTGGACAGCAGTAGAGGAAGACACTGGACATGGACCTCTGGCTTCCACACACATACATATATACATGGACATACCAAAATGTACATACACACACAATTATAAGCCAGGCCCAAACTAAGATCATCCTTAAGAAACACATACTTCCATCCTCACAGGAGCTCTTCTGTGAACAGAAACGAGCCTCACAGCCCTCTGCTGTGGAGTTAGTGTCATCCAGATGCTGAAGGACACAGGGAGCAGGAGCTGGGAGCTAGGTGCGGCTCAACAGATGCAAAAGTTTCAAACAAAATATTAACAAACCTACAGCAGAGCACTCATGACTACCACAGCTCCGGGCCAGCTAGCCGGATGATCCCAGTAAAGCAAAAATTCCACACACGCTCACCCAGAGCACGGGTCGAAGGAGTCCTGGGACCAGCTTGGAACACAGAGAAAGCCTCTGATACAACCAATGCTATTCAGTAAGAATGTCTTAGAAACAAGAGGAAAAAAAAAAAACAAACTGTGACAGGGTAATATCATGTACCCTAAAGCCGACCTGGAACTTGCCACCTCCTGCCTCAACTTCCCAAAATGCTAGGATTATAGGCACATAATACCCAGCCAGCTTGACACAAGAGAACTTCCTTTTCTGCAAAGCAAGATTTCTTTCTTGTATTTCTGTGTCCCTCCAGCCCACCCAGCCCTTTCTGAGAAGTAACCACTTATTCTAAGAATTCTGAAAAGTTGTTCTCTCCCTTTCCACCCCGCCTTCTTCCTGTCTCAGGAGCTGTACAAAGAGGCTCCTCCTGAGCACACAACAGCAGCCCCTGCAGACAGGCCACTGGAGTCTCACTGTGGCCATGGCTCCTCTGCTCCCCCAAGGCGCGTGCACCCTCTTCCAAGGAAGTGGCTCCCATGCACTTGACTTCAGTCCCTGTAGCTGAAATGCTCCTGTAGATGTGACTCTATCCACATCTCTCCAAGGCACCTCCACCCTTCCCCTGTGCTAGGGAGCCCAGGGCCTTGTACACACAAAGCCCAGTGTCAAGGTGACCCCAGGCTACATGGCCAGGAAACAAGCTCCTCTCCTTCCTGTCCCACATCGGGCAACCTCTGGCCAGAGCGGTCCCAGTTGGAGGCCATCCTGGCTCTGTCTACACCCACGTCACCTGTGCAAGGCTCCAGTGCTTTCCTGACACACCTGTGTGTAGTTTTGGCCATCCACCACAGGCCAGGATGTCACCTGTCTGGAGGAGGAAGGGCAAGTTGCTGGTTTTCTGTCCCTCAGGGTCAAGTGCCTCTTTGTCACCCTGTCTGGGCCCAGGGAGACCCCTCCAGCACAGCCAGCTCTCCTGTTCCAGCAAAGCCTCTGACCCATCAGTCGACTGACAACATAGCGATTTGGGTCTCTGATCAGGAACGTCTCGTGTTCTAATTATACAGACATGCCTGTCTTCTATACTGGCAACCTCTCTAATTCTATTTAAGTACAATACGCAAGAGGGTACACACACCTTAGTAGCGTGCACTGAACACCCAGCAGCCAGCACTGAGACCATCAACTAAAGTCTGCTGGTCCACCCAAAGCCTCCTGCCTACGAGGCCACCCTCCTACCATCTCCGTCACTATGGGCCTTGCCAGGGCATGGCCTCTGTGCATGGATCTGTGTGCACATGTATCTGTGTCTTAGAGGCTGTGTGAGTGGAGCCCAGTGCACACATCTGTGTCTTAGGGGCTCTGTGAATGGAGTCCAGCGCACATGCATCAGTGTCTCACTGCCTTTCTTTCCCATTCATTAATTTTGTGTGTATCTGTGGGTGCATGTGTCATAGCTTGCATGTGGAGGTCAGAGTACAACTTGTGAAGTCAGCTCTCCCCTTCCACGTGTGGGTTCTAGGAATCAAGCTCAGGTCATCGGGCTTGGTGCCTGGCACCTTTACCTCTGAGTCATCCCTCTGTCTCCTCACCTCCTCCTCTAGTTGGTAGCCACTGCACTGACTTTCCCACCGTATCGATGCAGTCATCCCTGTCATCCACAGGGATGCATTCTTTTTTTTTTTGGATGTGTATGAATGTACTGTCTGCATGTAGGTTTGTGCACCCGTGTTGTGTGTCGTGCAATGCTGCGGAGACAGGGATGCATTCTAAGACTCCCCCAAAGATGCTTGGAACTGTGGATGGTATGGACTCCAGAACCGTTGCTGGTTTTCCTGAAATCCCCCAGCACTCCACTCAATACCAGACTATAAATAGCTAAAACCACAAAAGCATACTGTACAGAACGGGGAAACCACTCTTTGCACTAATACTCTTCCATTTGTATTGGAAACAGGAATTTAGAAAGCTGGGAGGGGGCAGGGGTGACCCTACATGACCCTACTAAACAGTCTATGACGACTTCGGCATGTGTCTCTTAGGAGGTACAGTTGGTGACACGCTGACGCAGCGTCCCCACAGCCTCTGCGGGTCCCGAGAGGCTGCAGCAGGCAGGTGCACCCAGCACACTGCTGTCCCGCAGCACTTCCAGCACTGACTTCAGGTGGCCCCCCTACAGTTTAGCCATCCTGGTAGGTACCAGCCTTTCCAATGGTTCCATCTCTGCATCTTACAAAGGTGGACCTTTAGTTCATCTTTGAGTGCCTTAATTTCGTATCAATTTCTCTGCAGTTCCCACTGTAGCCTCCGTGTTCTAAAGAGCAGCAATAGAAAGTTAAGAATGAAGCAGTGCTGTGTGTGAATCAATACCACAGTTTAGGGTCACTCCTAAACTCAGGCATTAGACAAGGATGCACCTCGCTGTCTACTTGGTGCATCCTGAGGCCCTGAGCTGGACAGAAATGGAGGGAGGGGACTACTACTAGCAGGAGGAAGAAAGCAAGTCCGCATCACTCCTGATGACATGATGTGTGCGCAGGAGATTCCAAATAAATAACTATGAGGGATGGCTGGGTGACTGGCCATTACATCGCAACCTGAGGGACACTGGGCTGTGATACAACACAAGCAGGCCAGAAATGTGAAGAATAAAAGGTAAAAGCACCATTTGCCCAAACAACAAAGATAATAAGGCCACCTGGGAATAACGGAACATGGTGTGGACCATTACACACTCAGTGGAAAGATAATATGCAGGGACTGAGGACAGGATGGAAAGTGGACTGTGACTAGGCTTGGGAAGGACTTGAGCAGCACTACCCAGAGAAGGATGGATGCAGTCTGTATCGAATTAGAAGCATGTGTTCCTAGCTGTCATGGGAGAAACCAATGAGTGGTCCTCCCCAGCTAGAAAGCCTATTAAGCAATGACCGGTCCAGCAAACTATCAATATTGGTGCAAGTGACACTTTTGTCTTGGGTGTAATCAACAGGTGTCTATTAGGAATTAGACAGCTCAATGGGAGGGAACTCATGTGGTACTGTAAACATAGCCAAATACACATGGCTGGAGAGTCACAGACTCTAGAGAAAAACCTACCTTTGCCACATTCCTAAATGTAATCTCTCACTTTATTCTAAATATGCATCCTCATATTTACAGACAAATATACCTTCCACTTCTCATCAAAGAAGCTTCTTTTTGCAACAGATGGAGACTATTACAGAGTTTCAGAACTGGTCAAATGCAGAGAATAAATTGAGATGCTTAACCCTAAGTGACACATCTATAATGCAGCCTCTACACACAGGATTACTGCATCTCTCAGCTGTCACCAGAGACGTTTCCTAATGCAGCGGATGGTAATTAACACAGACATGCACAATTAGCTGACGTGCAGAGAACAAGAGGCGCAGAGTGCTCACCCTGAATGGGGGGGATTTCCAACCTCCGCTTCCCAAAGGCTCAGGGATCATTTGGGAAGAGACAGAAAGATTTTAAGAGTTAGACAGGATTGGTGACCACAGGTAAGCAGTCTTCCTGACAGCTGGTCGTTTACTCATACAACTCACAGCAATGGTGACAGCATGCCCAAGGCCTACGCACATAAGATTAGACTAAACTCAACACAGACATGGGGAAGTGGATAAGAAATCCATGGTTGCTGGGAAGGAGAGAGACAGTGTCTTGCAGGACTGGGCCTCTTGTCCTCTTGGCCCAGTGGATGGGTCCACAATGAAGGACATTGGGGAACACGACTCATCCTCTATAGGTTATATTATATATATATGAGAGTTCACTGAAGGGGGCAATGAAGGGAGGTATAGAGAGGGGAGCAGATCTAAATACCATCAAACTACACTGTATGAAAATCACAAAAATTCCATTTAAAGTATCTTTTCCTCAAAATAAAATTAAGTAGAAAGCTAAACCCCGGTGGGTCAGGTGTCAGTGGGCCTAGACCATGAAAAGCATCCTGGAGAACCAAGGAAGTACAAACACAGGAACAAGCAGGAGGGGGTATTCTAGATTCTCTTCAGTTGCTATGACAAAATACTCTGACCAATTCCAACTTGGGAGAGAAAGAGTTTATTTGTCTTACATCTCCCAGGTCACAGTTCATCACTGAGGGAGCCCAACGTTAAGAACTCAGGGTAGGAACCTGGAGGCAGGAGCTGAAGCACAGGCCATGGAGGAATGTGCTTACTGGCTTGCTCCCCTGACCCATGCCCAGCCTGCTTTCTTATACTATATATAACAATCTGCCCAGCGGTGGCACCACCCAGGCTGGGCCATCCCACATCATTCAACAAGCAAGACAATATTCCACAGACGTGGCCACAGGGCCAGTCCAATGGAGGCAATTCCCCAAATGAGGCTCCCTCAACCCAGGTGTGTCAAGTTGACCCTAAAGCTATCCAGCACAATTGACCCCTTGTCAACTTGACATGCAAAACACATCACTATTAAAGCATCACCTTTCCAGTTCTTGTCCCCAAGGTATGATGTTAACATTCATATCACAGTGTAAGATAGTACAACCTTAAAAGCCCTACAGTCCTTAAAAATCCAAACACTCTTTTAAAAGTCTCTTAACTATGGGCTCCTGTAAAATCCAAAACAAGTACTGTCTTATTTCAAAGGGAAGAATCAGGCACACCTAAGCAAAACCCAAGTCCAGCAGAGTAGCTCAAGGGTGGACATCTGGGATTCACCCATGATCTTCCGGGCTCCCAAGGGTTTTGGCAGTTCTGCTTCCCCGACTCTGCCATCCACAGCACACACAGCTCATCTTGCAGGCCCAAGCCGGCTCCATTCCACACCTGCTGCTGCTCTTGGTGGTCAAAAAGCTGGGGTCTCCACTGATATTGAGGTTGTTCCTTCACCAATGGGCTTTCTGGCCTCTCACGGTGCCAAGATTCAGCTTCTCTTCATGACCCCTGCAACACTGTGTCTTCCCTGCAACTGAGGTACTGTTACCAATGGCCTTTCCTGGCCTCTCATAGTGCGAGCCTAGGCTGCTCTTGGTCCCTTCACATTTCAACACCAGAACCATATAGGAGACTCTTACACATTACCAAGCCCCACTTCTGGCTTGAGATGGAGGCTCAGGCTCCTCTGGACCATAGCTTCTGTGTGCTGACCCTGATGAAAATCTTTTTTTTAATATTTTTTAAATTTTTATTATTTATTTATTTATTTTTATGTGTATGAATGTACTGTCTGCATGTAGTTTGGTGCACCCGTGTCGTGCAATGCCGAGGAGGTCAGAAGAGGGCATCGGATTCCCCTGGAACTGGAGTTAAAGACAGTTCTCAGCTGCCATGTGGGTGCTGGGGATCGAACCCGGGTCCTCTGCAAGAGCAGTCGGCACTCTTAACTGCTAGGCCATCTCTCCAGCCCCCCTGATGAAATTCTTACCAGAAGATTTCACCACAGTGATGCTGGTCTGTTGTTATTTACAGCTGATTTTTCAGCCCCAGCTAACCAGCATCAATTGTCCCAGTAAAACAAAGGTTTCACTTCAGGTTCTGGTCTCTTGTTACTTACAGCCACTTCCAATCAGAACCTATAGATTTTCAATTCAATAATATCATACAAACAGCTCTGATGGTCTCTGCTTCCCTTTGAAGCTTCACAAGCCAGGCCTCCATCATCTACTGCTATAGCCCAAAATGATATAATGATAAATGATATAATTTAAAATAATACGGAATTCAGGAGTTTCTGAGCTAGCAATTCAGCCTAGACAGGGAAATGGGCTACCGAAACAAGAGCTCGTTTACAGCCCTGTTACTGGAAAATGGGATGGGATGCAGCTGCTAAGCCTTAAATTCCTTGATTCCATGGGAAAACCATCCTGAGACAGTTTCCATTTGATTTAATATCTCTCTCTCCTCCTAGTTGGTGCTTTTCTCTTAGTTACTGTACACCTTAGATTAGGACTTGAGTACATCATGTTATTGCTAGACTCTCTTCCTTGCTTTTACCAGGATTTATGTATGCTCTTAGGTAACCACTAAGCCTTATCCCTTGGAGTTCTCTCCCCTCATCTCCTTTGTGTGAAGCACATTCCTTAGAATCCTAGCCCTTTTGGGGAGCTTTCTGACAGCCATATGTTTCTCCCTATATAAACTTGTATAAAAGGCAACATAGTGAGATTTGCCATAAGAACCTGTATGAGACTTGCTGTAGAGATTTGCTCAAGAGAAACTTAGAATAAAGAGGTTTGCTTGAGACTCATACAGGACTTGCATGATGCTTGCTTAAAGAGGTTTTGGTGTAGGGGCAAATCTCCCAGAGGCTGCCCTAATGGCCTTCAAACCACTCTTGCTGTGACTCACAAGTGGGCCCAGACCCCCACAATCTACCACTCTTTCAGCATAATTGTATCAAGTTCCACAGCAACAAACTCTAAGCACTCAATGGCTTTTCCAGTCCAAAGTTCCAAATGCTGCCACAATCCTCCCCAAAACACCAAGGTCAGGTCTGTCACAGCAATAGCCCACTCTCTGGTACCAATTTCTGTTCTAGTTTCTCTTTAATTGCTGTGACAAAACACTCTGACTAATACCAACTCGGGGAGGAAAGAGCTTGTCTTAAATCTCCCAGGTCACAGTTCATCACTGAGGGAGCCCAAGGAACTCAGGGCAGGAACCTGGAGGCAGGAGCTGAAGCACAGGCCATGGAAGAATGCTGCTTACCAGCTTGTTCCCCTGTCCCATGCCCAGCCTACACAACCTGCCCAGGGAGGGCACCACCCACGGTGGGCTGGGCTCTCCACATAACTCAACAACCAAGACAATACCCTACAGACGTGGCCGCAGGCCAGTCCAATGGAGAAAATACCCCAATTGAGGTTCCCTCCACCCAGGTGTGTCAGGTTGACACTAAAGCTGTCCAGCACAAGTGTGTAAGAAAAGGATGCACTGGCAAGGGCAGGAGATGGAAAAGAAAGCACAAAGATCCAAGGAGCACAAAGAGATAAGCAGCAGGGAGGACAGGGGGAGCACAGAGGGGAGCACAGGTGGTGCTTCTCGTCAGATAACAAGCTAGCTTGAATGGACCACACTCTACACCCACACTGCTCTATTGCTCTGCTTGCAAAAAGGTGATGGTAATACCATGTACCCTGCCTTGCGCTTGCTGCCCCATCCAAGGCCTTCTGTACTGAATGTTGAAGGGCCCTACACATGCACAGGACTCAGGATAGAGCTGGCTCAGGAAAGGCACAGGACCCAGGACAGAGGTGGCTCAGGGGAGGAAGGCTCAGACCAGTGCCCTTCTGCAAACATGGAGGCATGGAGGCGTATCCTAAAAACATCCTTTGACCCATCTGATCTTTACTAAACTGTAGACACAGGAGTTACTTTGTTTCCCAATTGGCACCTATCCTCTGCAGCCAATCTGTCCATAAACCCTCATCTGGAGCCCTGTCCTGTTCCCAGAAGGCAGGTTGGACAAGAGACATACTCTTGAAGTGGTTTGTTTGTTTGTTTGTTTGTTTGTCTGTTTGTTTGTCTTTTGGAGACAGGGTCTCCCTGTAGTCCCAGCTATCCTGGAACTCACTCTGTGACCAGGCTGGCCTTGAACTCACAAAGATCCACCTGCCTCTGCCTCTCAAGTGCTAGGATTAAAGGCGTGTACCACCACGCCTGGCTTAAAAATATTTTATTGCTATTTTTATTTTATGTGTATGACTGTATTGCCTGTTGTGCAATGCTGGCAGAGATCAGAAAAGGGTGTTGATGTCCTGGAACTAGAGTTATAGATGGTCGTTACCTGCCAGGTGGGTACGGGGAACTGAACCCAGGTCGTCTACAAGAGCAGCCAGTGCTCTTAACCGCTGAGCCATCTCTCCAGCTCCCAAGAGACATACTCTTAGCTTCCATCTGCATGTCAACTCTTGGCATCATTTGCTGCATCTCTTGTGTGTATTACAAGTGTCATCTGGGCCTCACTTTATTAGCTCAAGTACTTTACTTTAAAAAATGAAGCCGGGCGTGGTGGCACATGCCTTTAAATCCTAGCACTTAGGAGGCAGAGGGAGGTGGATCTCTGTGAGTTCAAGGCCAGCTTGGTCTATGTAGCAAGCTCCAGGCCAGCTGGGACTAAAGGGAGACCCTGTCTCAAAAAGACCAAAATTAATTAATTAATCAATTAATTAATTAATTTAATTAAAAAAGATCATGCCAGGTTTGGTGGCACACGCCATCACCTTTGATCACAGCACTTGGGAGGCAGAAGCAGGCAGATCTCTGTGAGTTCAAGGCCAGCCTAGTCTGTATAAGGAGTTCCAGGGTAGCTGGGACTACAGGGAGACCCTGCCTCAAAAAAGACCAAAAAAAAAAAAAAAATCATTGGGGCTACAGAGATTCCTCAGAAGTTAAGAGCATTGGCTGCTCTTGTAGAGGACCCAATTCAATTCCCAGCACCCACGTGGTGGCTAACAACCAACTGTAACTCCAGTTCCAGGGGATCTGCCAGCCTCTTCTGACCTCTTCAGGTGCTGCACCACAGAGATGCACTTACCCTCATATATGCAAAACAGTCATACACATAAAAAATAATATATTTTAAAATAAAATAAAGACCACTAGGCATGGTAGTGCAGTCCTTTAGTCCTAGCACTCAGGAGGCAGAGGCAGGCAGATCCCTGTGAGTTCATGGCCAGCCTGGTCTACACAGCCAGTTCCAGGGCAGCTGGGGCTCCAGGGAAACCCTGTCTCAAAAAGAAAAAAAAAAGTTGCTAAAAAGGAAAAAAATCCAGATTTCCAACTTTCCTTAGACAAAGAGCTTTATTCCCATGTCTACCTGGCCACACTTGGCTGAGGTCAGTGGGTGGTGGTCAGGCGAGCTGGACCCTTGTCCAGACACACTTCTCACACCTACACTTCACTGTCTTCCCTTGCTGCCTGACCCATGTTGGAATGTCTTCTTAAAATCTTCATACATAACTTTGCCCATCAAAAGGAAACATTTTATAGCCAATAACTCACCAACATATAGAGTAAAACACAGGTGGGGTATCAGAAAAATAAATACAAGTTTGAATCAGGCCTAAAACAGAAGCTACCATGTCACTTTTAACAACATCCAGAACTCAGGTTGCAGTCACATGCTCGCTGACTTAGAAAACTGCAAACAGGGCTGGAGAGATGGCCTAGCGGTTAAGAGCGCCGACGCTCTTGCAGAGGACCCGGGTTCGATCCCTAGCACCCACATGGCGGCTGAGAACCGTATGTAACTCCAATTCCAGGAGAACTCCAGTTCCAGGGGAATCCGACACCCTCTTCTGACCTCCGTGGCATTGCAGGACACGGGTGCACAGACCTGCATGCAGACAGTACATTCATACACATAATAAATAAATAAAATTTAAAAAAAATTAAAAAAAAAAAGAAAACTGCAAACAGCCTCTGCACAGAAGTGCACAAACCCTGACCCCCAGGGTTATACAGAGGCGTGCCCACTCTGACCCCCAGTGTTATACAAAGGCATGCCCACTCTGATCCCCAGTGTTATACACAGGCATGCCCACTCTGACACCTAGTGTTATATACAGGCATGCCCACTCTGACCCCTGGTGTTACACACAGGCGTGCCCACTCTGACACCCAGTGTTATACACAGGCGTGCCCACTCTGACCCCCAGGTTTATACACAGGCGTGCCCACTCTGACCCCCAGGGTTATACAGAGGCGTGCCCACTCTGACCCCCAGGGTTATACAGAGGCATGCCCACTCTGACCCCCAGTGGTATACACAGGCGTGCCCACTCTGACCCCCAGTGTTATACACAGGCGTGCCCACTCTGACCCCCAGGGTTATACACAGGCGTGCCCACTCTGACCCCCAGTGTTATACACAGGCGTGCCCACTCTGACCCCCAGTGTTATACACAGGCGTGCCCACTCTGACCCCCAGTGTTATACACAGGCGTGCCCACTCTGACCCCCAGTGTTATACACAGGCGTGCCCACTCTGACCCCCAGTGTTATACACAGGCGTGCCCACTCTGACCCCCAGTGTTATACACAGGCGTGCCCACTCTGACCCCCAGTGTTATACACAGGCGTGCCCACTCTGACCCCCAGTGTTATACACAGGCGTGCCCACTCTGACCCCCAGTGTTATACACAGGCGTGCCCACTCTGACCCCCAGTGTTATACACAGGCGTGCCCACTCTGACCCCCAGTGTTATACACAGGCGTGCCCACTCTGACCCCCAGTGTTATACACAGGCGTGCCCACTCTGACCCCCAGTGTTATACACAGGCGTGCCCACTCTGACCCCCAGTGTTATACACAGGCGTGCCCACTCTGACCCCCAGTGTTATACACAGGCGTGCCCACTCTGACCCCCAGTGTTATACACAGGCGTGCCCACTCTGACCCCCAGTGTTATACACAGGCGTGCCCACTCTGACCCCCAGTGTTATACACAGGCGTGCCCACTCTGACCCCCAGTGTTATACACAGGCGTGCCCACTCTGACCCCCAGTGTTATACACAGGCGTGCCCACTCTGACCCCCAGTGTTATACACAGGCGTGCCCACTCTGACCCCCAGTGTTATACACAGGCGTGCCCACTCTGACCCCCAGTGTTATACACAGGCGTGCCCACTCTGACCCCCAGTGTTATACACAGGCGTGCCCACTCTGACCCCCAGTGTTATACACAGGCGTGCCCACTCTGACCCCCAGTGTTATACACAGGCGTGCCCACTCTGACCCCCAGTGTTATACACAGGCGTGCCCACTCTGACCCCCAGTGTTATACACAGGCGTGCCCACTCTGACCCCCAGTGTTATACACAGGCGTGCCCACTCTGACCCCCAGTGTTATACACAGGCGTGCCCACTCTGACCCCCAGTGTTATACACAGGCGTGCCCACTCTGACCCCCAGTGTTATACACAGGCGTGCCCACTCTGACCCCCAGTGTTATACACAGGCGTGCCCACTCTGACCCCCAGTGTTATACACAGGCATGCCCACTCTGACCCCCAGTGTTATACACAGGCGTGCCCACTCTGACCCCCAGTGTTATACACAGGCGTGCCCATCTGACCCCCCCCAGTGTTATACACAGGCGTGCCCACTCTGACCCCCAATGTTATACACAGGCGTGCCCACTCTGACCCCCAGTGTTATACAGAGTCATGCCCACTCTGAACCCCAGTGTTATACAGAGGCGTGCCCACTCTGACCCCTAGTGTTATACATAGGCGTGCCCACTCTGACCCCTAGTGTTATACACAGGCGTGCCCACTCTGACCCCCAGTGTTATACAGAGGCTTACCCACTCTGACCCCCCAGTGTTATACAGAGGCATGCCTACTCTGACCCCCAGTGTTATACAAAGGCGTGCCCACTCTGACCCCCCCAGTGTTATACACAGGCGTGCCCACTCTGACCCCCAGTGTTATACACAGGCATGCCCACTCTGACCCCCAGTGTTATACACAGGCATGTCCACTCTGACCCCTAGTGTTATACACAGGCGTGCCCACTCTGACCCCCAGTGTTATACAGAGGCATGCCCACTCTGACCCCTAGTGTTATACACAGGCGTGCCCACTCTGACCCCCAGTGTTATACACAGGCATGCCCACTCTGACCCCTAGTGTTATACACAGGCGTGCCCACTCTGACCCCCAGTGTTATACAAAGGCATGCCTACTCTGACCCCCAGCATCTGAAGCCTGCCTGCTCCTGATTCCCAGTGCCAGGACAGAAATTGGAGTTATCTCTCTATGTGGGCACTTTCTCTTCCAACACCAGCACCCTGCAAGTCATGGCATAGGCCACACTGAGCCACAGGCTGCTTCTTTTATTTTTAATATTTATTATTTTATGTGTAGGAGTATATTGCCTGCATGTACATTAAATGGACCCATGTCATGCAATGGCCAAGGAGGTCGGAGGAGGGCCTTGGATCCCCTGGAACTGGAATTATGGATGGTTGCTAGTCACCATGTGGGTGCTGGGAATCAAACTGGGTCCTCTGCAAGAGCAGCCAGTGCTCTTAACCACTGGGCCATTTCTCCAGCCTTATAAGGCTGTTTCTAAAACCCCAAAGCAGCCCTCATCACTGGTACTAACATCGGGATTGCTGCTGTTGTGCCTTGATTTTGAGAAGTATCAAAAGTTACTAAACTTTGAGGCTGGAGACGTGGCTTGCTGCTGGAATGTGTGCCCTCCATGGCACAAGGCCACAGGGTCCTCCCCTGGCCCAGTTCCTCCAAGAAGCACCTGCGCTAGAGAAAGGTGGCCAAGGAGCTCTGTCACTCAGGCCTCTCTCTCAGAGTCATCTGCAAAGGTGACAGAGGAGGCACTGTGACCCATGAGCCTAGTAGTAGGAGCAAGCAGCTGCTAGTAAGGGGCATTCACCCAGGGAGCCTGCAGGGCATGAGCCCTCTGTGTACCATCCTAGTTCAAGGACTGTACTAAGCTGGCTGAGCCTTCTCCAGAACTGGTAGAGACTCTTCCTTGCCTTCCCATCCCACCTCCTCACAGGGGTCAAGACCTGCCTGAGGACTTACCTCACTGAAGCCACCCACGGTATTTTTCTCATGAAACCTCTTACACTTTGAACTTTATCCTAGCACCTGCTTCCCATGCAACTCAAGTTGCCACGACTTCAGTCATCTGATTTCTGACTTACTCTGCAAAAATCGTGGCTACCTCACCACACTTTCTCAAGTAGACCAACCATTTCGTTTCTGTGTCCGAGGCTCTCTATTGACAGGCACATTTTCTTCCTCAATCAATCGCTCCAATTATACTAGAAAAATGACCTCAATCAGAAATCAATCTACTTAGAAGCTTGACGGGCTCATCAGCACGTGCAGTGTCTGTTCAGAGTCAACACATGGCTGGAGGTGGTGTCACATGCCTTTAATCCCAGCCCTTGGGAGGCAGAGGCAGGCAGATCTCTGTTTGAGGTCAGCCTCGTCTACATAGTGAGTTCCAGGTCAGCCACAGCTACATGGTAAGACCCTATATTAACAGCCCCCCCCCCAGCAAAAAAGTCAACACACAGCCCTTCACACCAAGGCATGAGCTCCCTTCCACCCCATTCAATGGCAGGCCTAGCACACAGCCTTGGCCTGAATTTCACATGGGGATTTCTGAGCCCCTATTCATCAAGGGAAGATCTTCTACAAGCAGGCAAAGAGTCCTAACTCAAATGTGTTTGTAAAGATAATCACTTAAGTGGTTTTAGAAATGTGAATTTTCATATATCAAATACTCTGAGCATCAGGATAGTTTGGTAGACAGAACAGCAGGCATGGATTCAATGAACCTTTGCTTAAACTGTACGCTGCACACCTCATTCTCTTCACCTCTGGGCTAGAAATACACCCTCTCTCAGCATTGCTAATGTATGCAAAACAGAGGTGCACCATACACTCACCTCGGACAGCAAACAAATTGTAACTTAAACAGCAGAGACAGAGGCAGCAGAGATGTTCAGTTGACCAGTGGACAAAGCAACAGCCACAGGACATGGAGACCCAGGTCCAGATCCTCAGCATCCACTTAAAAAGCCAGGTGCAAGCAGCTCACACCCATAATCCTAGTCCTAGGAGGGAGAGGCAAGAGGGTCTCTATGAGATCAAGGCTAGCCTGATCTACATATTGAGTTCTAGGCCAACTGAGGCGATAGCCAGCCTAGCCAAATCAGTGAGCCTCAGGCTCAGTGAGAGACCCTGTCTCAAAAAATAGGGTGGTGGCACAAGCTTCTAATTCCAGCATTTGGGAGGCAGAGGCACACAGATCTCTGTGAGTTCAAGACAAGCCTGGTCTACATAGTGAGTTCCAGGCCAGCTGGGGCTACAGGGAGACCCTGTCTAAAAAGACTAAATAAATAAATAAATAAATAAATAAATAAATAAATAAATAAGGTGGAGAGTGATTGAAGATACTGGATGTTTACCTCTGGCCTCAACACATACCTACAATACATGTGCACATGCACCCACACACACACACGCACCCACCCACATGCATGCCCACACACAGGTCATATACAAATAAATATTTTTTTAAGTTGGAACAGATGTGATATCAGCATATACTTACAGAATGTTCCTCACTCATCCACTGCTGGTGGGAATGTAAACTCGTACAGCCACTATGGAAAGCAGTGTGGAGAACCTTTGGAAGACTCAGAATGAGCTTGTCACCTGACCCAGCCATACCATTCCTGGGTATGTACACATAAGACTCATCTTACTGCAAAGATACATGCACAGCCATGTTTATTGCCGCTCTCTTCACGATAGCAAAGAGCTGGAACCAACCCAAGTGCCCCACAACTGCTGAGTGGATAGAGGAAATGTGGTACATCTACACAATGGAGTTCTTTTTTTTATTTTTTATTTTATTTATTTATTTATTTATCTATCTATTTATTTATTTAATGTGTATGAATGTACTGTCTGCATGTAGGTTTGTGTACCCGTGTTGTGCAGTGCCGCAGAGGTCAGAAGAGGGTGTCGGATTCCTCTGGAACTGGAGTTCTCCTGGAATTGGAGTTACAGATGGTTCTCAGCCACCATGTGGGTGCTGGGGATCGAACCCGGGTCCTCTGAAAGAGCAGTCGGCACTCTTAACCACTAGGCCTCTCTCCAGCCCCCACAATAGAGTTTTATGCAGCGGTAAAGAAAGATGACATTAGCGCAGCAGTTAAAGACTGAGGCTGAGGCCGGGCGTGGTGGTGCACGCCTTTAATCATAGCACTTGGGAGGAGAGGCAGGCGGATCTTTGTGAGTTCAAGGCCAGCCTGGTCTACAGAGTGAGTTCCAGGATAGCTAGGGCTACAGGGAGACCCTGTCTCAAAAAAAAGACCAAAAAATAAAAAATAAAAAATAAAGGCTGAGGCTGTGAAACGCAAAAAAAGAAAGATGACATCATGAACTTTGCAGGTAAATGTATGGATCTAGAAGATATCATGCTAAGTGAAGTAACACAGTCCCAGAAAAACAAAAGACGAATGGTATCCCTCATCTGTGGATGCCAGCTCCAATCACCTAATTGTATGGCAAACTGAGCAACGTCAATGTGATCTGAAAACAACTGTGCTCTTATATTGTGAATCCCTTAAAAATAAATAAATAAATAAATAAATAAATACCTGCCAGCAGACTGCCTTAGGAGGCAGCAATACGGCAGACAGAGCCCAAGCCCAAGCTCTGGACATGGGAGAGGCCCAGCAGCTTTCTACTACTGTTCATATGCTCACAGCCAGCGTCATTTATTATGGATTTCATTCCCTACTTCTTTCCCAAAAGGAATGGAGAACACTGTCCATTAATGCTGCATGGCTCCTGGGTGGCGGGGACAGGCCTCTGGGCTGCTGGCACCCTGCTCCCATCAAGAGCACCCAGCCTAGGCCCTTAGTCCTAAGTGATACAAAATGCTCCAATGATTCAGAGACTTCTGTCTGTCACATCCTGAAGGACACCTGCGCTGCCCTCCTCTCGCTGCCACTGACATCTAAACCACACCCCGTCCTGCCAGGTGTGCTGGTACACGCCTTTAATCCCAGCATTTGGGAGGCAGAGGCAGTTGGATCTCAGTGAGATCAAGGCCAGGATCACTGGTCGACATAGTGAGTTCTAGGTCAACTGGAGCTACAAGGAGAACCTGTCTCAAAAACACAAAAAGCAAACCATGCCCTGTCTGTTTCTCTCCAGTCTCATGTGGGGGAAATGTGACCACTGGGCACAATGCCCACAGACTCAGGTGGCTGGTCATGGATGGCAGCTCTGCAAGACCCAGGGCCCACTTTCCCCATCAGCCTGCCTCCTCATCCCTAGAACTGAGCACAGACCTACCCAGGTGACAAGGGTACATTCCCGGACTTTGCCTGGAAAACAAGATTAGAGCAGGGCTAACTCCAAACAAAGCCGAGAAACTGTCCAAGAAGAGCTGCGTGCACAACCTAACACACAGCCTTCTGAAGTCAACAAGCTAGACTTGAACCTGAAGTTATGGGAAAGCGGTTCTAAGATGCACAGTTCAGTCATTTGCCTTACGAGGTGGGAAAAATCCACGTAAGGCCTTGGTTAACTGAAGACAAAACCCCATGAAGTCTCTGAGAAAATATTTTACCAAATTCAGCACAACCTTACAGCAATACAAACTCCTCAATGAGAGTGCTACCCAGCCACGAGCTCACAGCCACAAGTCAGCAAGCAACAGCCGGACCGTGTCTAGTCAGACCTAGAGATGTGCTCTGCAAACTGTTGTCAGCCACAGAATGTCAGGGATTGGAAATCCAAGGGTGTTCACAAAGCCAGAGAGGTGGGAGAAGGAGAAGAGGGGAGAGGAGAGGAGAGGGGGAAGAGGGGAGGAGAGAAGAGAGAGAGAGCAGAGGGAAAAGGTAGGAGAGGCAGCCAGTGCTTTGGCCACAGGGGGAGTGAAAGGTGATGAGCAGCCAGCATTGGACCTGAAAGCCTATGACTTTGGTCACACTGAGACCTAAGCAAAGCTGTAAGTCAAAGAAAGGGATGAAGGGGCAGAACTAACACCAACCTGTAAGAGGCAAATGGAAATGAGCCAGTTAACCAGTGCCAACTTGTCAGGCAGCAGCGGCACTGGATCAATGAATGCCACTCCGGCCCCTAAAACTGCAGTAGATTTTGCTTCCTAAAGGCACCTTCTTTCCTTCCTCTAGTTTCACCCCCCCCACCACCTCGAACTGGACCAGAGATGAAGTTTACAGGCTTTCAGTACCCAGATGGGTCTGGAAGATGGGAGTCCCTTGGATTTTATTTTAAATTCTAGCCATGACAATTTGTGACATGGCCTGGGCAAGTGGCTAGCCCTGTTTCCCAAACCTGAGTGTGGCTCAAAGTCTGTCAGTGTGGGTAGTCAGAAAAACGAAGTGTTGTTGTTTCACTCTACCTAACTTCCAAAATAGATCAATTACTTTGTGTTTACTTCCCCAACCCTGGCATACAACTCTCTGTATGGGCCCAGGCCCTGTCCTTGCCCGGCACTGGGCCTCTAAGGGAAAGCAGCTTGGGTCGACCTCCCCCCAACTCCAGCACCTCGCCTGTCTTCCTTCGCTGAAAGACACTGTGTTTAACCCAGTTCCCAACCATTCTTGGGGCAACAGCCAAGACCTAGACCTCCTGCCAACACACCATGCAAATAAAGCCAGGTCGGGCCACACACAGGGCCTTGGGCAGGTCAACAACCCAACTGGCATCCACCTGCTGAGGTGGCCACACCACGGAGCACACATTCAAGGCCAAGGGGAGGCTGGGGGTGGCCGCGAAAGTAACTGCTTTTGGAAACAATGTAATCACTGAGTGCAGGATGTGGATACTGTAGAGTTAGAGACTAGCTGCCCAAGCGGGTGGGGTGGTGATTATCTAATACAGGGGAGGGGGTTAGAAAGGAAGGGATCAAAGGAGATAAAGCGGACACGATCCACCCAAGACCCCTAGAAGAGACTTAGCACACAGGAGTGCTAAGGTGGGACTCTCCCAGGCAGTTCCAACAGCCAGGCCCCAGCACCCCTCCAGTGCACCCATCAGCACCCACTGGCTCTGGACGGGTCACTCGGGCCTGTGTTACATGCAAGCAGCCTTCAGTTTCCCAGGAGAAAGAACCCAGTAGGACTGTGTTTCAAAAGTTAGGTCTGGACGGCCAACTGGAAAACCCTCCCCGGGTCACCAAACTTCCCTCAAAGTTGACAGCACCGCACAGGGATCTGGCTCCGGCTCTCAGCCCGCCCTCCCGGTACCTGGGGTCCGCGCCGCGGGGTCCGGGGCCACCGCGGACAGGTGCTCGTCCTCCCCGGGCTCTGGCCACTCGGTGACCCCGCCGCCTGGGTGAAGAGTGGACACTCGTCGGCCTTAGGTCTCCGCGCCCTGCACCGTCCTCCCGGCGTCCATCTGCACCCTCCCTCCCGGCTGAGCAAGCACAAAGTGAAGCCGGCCCGCAGGGCCCCGAAATCAGGCGGGGGGCTCTCGCGGCGGATCGCGGGCGCCGCGCATAGTCTCCACCCGGTCGGTCCCTCCTGGACCGTCCCCGGGGCCGCCCGACCCAGCCCCGCAGGAGCCGCGCCCCAAGGCCGCCCGGGGACCGCCGATGGGCGGACCGGACGGCCCCGGGCCCGGGAGGCCGCGCGCCCCGCGGAGCGCAGCCGGCCACTGCGGCGGGCGGGCCGGCGACCTCGGGCGGCGGCCTCCCCGGCTCGGCTCACCTGCAGCCGCCGCCCCCTCTCGTCCGTCCCGCGTCGCTCCGCGCGGGCGTGCGCTCCGCCTGGGCCCGGCCCGGCCCCGACTCGGGCCTCAGCGAGCGCGGCGCCCGCCGCCCCCGGCCCCCATAGCCGCCCGCCCTCCGCTCGGCGCCGCCGCCACTTCCTGTGCGCTGTTCCCACAGTTCCGCCGCGCGGGCCGGGCCGGGGACACGGGACACGCGCGGGGCGACGCGCGGGGGAGGAGCCGGGCGGCGCAGGGAGCGGGCCAACGGGCCCGGGGGGGGGGGCGGAGGACCCCGGGCGGGCGGGAGGGAGGCAGGGAGCCGCGGGCCTGCTGGACCCATCCTCCGCCCGCGATGATTCCGGACCCGAGCCTGGACCCCCACACCCTGGGGTCCTCCTGGGTCACCGGGATGTTCCCGATCCAGCCTGGACCCCTTACCCCCCCAACTCCTGAGGTCCTCCTGGGTCACCGGGATGTTCCTGATCCAGCCTGGACCCCCCACCCCCACCCCCTGGGATCCTCCTGGAGCACCCGGTGTTCCTGATCCAGCCTGGACCCCCCACCCCCCAACTCCTGAGGTCCTCCTGGGTCACCGGGATGTTCCTGATCCAGCCTGGGCCCCCCCCCACACATACCCTGGGGTCTTCCTGAGTCACCGAGATGTTCCTGATCCAGCCTGGACCCCCCACCCCACCCCCTGGGATCCTCCTGGGGAACCGAATGTTTCCGGGCCTCAGAGCCAATTCCCCACACACCCCCTCCCCATAGACCCCTGGACATCTCTTCCAGCCCCCGACCCTGTGCAGCGTCAGGACCCCATCCAGGAATCATGTGGGACTCTCCTCAGAGCCAGCCTAGTACTTCTGAGGATCCGGTTTCAACCCCACAGCGGTGCCCTTTGACTTATTTATACTTGGTAACTGGCGCAACATTGTATCCATATCCGATACTGGAGGAAGCCTTCATCAACCTAATGGAACCAGGGTAGTCCTAGAGTCGGGCTCAGAAACTCCTCTCCCTTGAGTCTTCAGTCGTGACCACAGACCCCCTCCAGCCATAGTCATCTGACCTGAGCACCAGCAGCCACCTGGAGCACCCCTCCCCCACAGAGCAGGTGGCTGAGCCAGGAAGGCCTGTGCAGGTCCCAGGTGCTGTAACCAGGACACAACCATCTGCACTGCACTGGAAACCTGTGTGGCTTGGTGCCTGCTCAGGTCCTGGGGTCCAAGCTGGACTTTCTGAGTTTGGAAGAGTTTCACTGGAACACGCAGTGAAGGTACTGCTGCTAACCTTTTTTTTTTTTTTTTTAATTTTTTTATTAATTTTATTTATTTCTGTATGTGTATGAATGTACTGTCTGCATGCAAGTCTGTGCACCCGTGTCGTGCAATGCCGCGGAGGTCAGAAGAGGGTCTCGGATTCCCCTGGAACTGGAGCTCTCCCGGAATTGGAGTTTCAGACGGTTCTCGGCCGCCATGTGGGTGCTGGGGATCGAACCCGGGTCCTCTGCAAGAGCGGTCGGTGCTCTTAACCGCTAGGCCATCTCTCCAGCCCTGCTGCTAACCTTTTAAGCCTGCTCTGAACTTTGTGCCTTCCCACATCAGAACTTACAATGTATCCACCTGCCCCTCAGCTACATGAGCTGCTGACAAGTTATTTTACTCCAGTCCAGTCCTGTTAATAACTCAGTTAACACACATAGGTTACAGAGTGGCTTCAAGAAAAGCCCTAAAGGCAGAGGCAGAGCTGATGCCTGAGGCTGGAGAGAAATGAAAGGGACCCGGCGGGAGGGGCCTCACCTGATCCTGGTCGAGTCTCCCCAGCTGGAAGTTGAATCTCAACACTAATAAAATTTTCTGTGACTATTTCCTACATAGACATTCAGTTTTTACAGATATTTCATAATAGAGTTAACAGTGAGGCATGCTTAAGGCCTCAGGGCATGACCTTTGAGTTTAACGTTACTCTTTTCCCAACTGTAACCCTGTAATTTAGTAAATTTCACAATTATGAACTTTGTTTACAGACAACACCCGTCTTAACTCCCCTGTGACCTAGCTTAGTAAGGGCTCTTTGCACGCTTTGGCCTATATTTTCTTTTTATCAGCCTGTAATCAGGAACCATCATTCGGTCTCATTGATGAAAAGAAAAATATTCCTAAGAAACATTTTAAATATGTCAGGCATGATGGCTCAGGCCTGGAATCCCAGCATTCAGAAGACTAAAGTCAAGTTTGAGAACCGCCTGGACCACAGAGTGAAAGCCTGTCTCAAAAACAAAACACTTTCAAAATAATAACTTCAGAAGCCACCCCCAAATCATATGTATGACTTTTGAGACGTTGAAGTGGCTTCTCTCTGAGAAGCCCATGCCCATGCTTTCCTAAGTGCCTCAGTGTCTACCCTTAAATTCACATTAAAATCTCTTCCCATGGTACATGATTTTAATCCCAGCACTTGGGAGGCAGAGGGAGGTAGATCTCTGTGAGATGTTCAGCCTGGTCTACAGCGTGAGGTCTAGGCCAGCTGTGCTTACAGGGAATACCCTGTCTTAAAGAAACCAAGAAACTAAAACTTCACCTTTGCTTCATACTGGCTCCTGCTGGAGTTCTTTTCTACAACAGAGTCAAGAATCCTCAGACACCTGGGGGGAGGTCTCTGAAGAAACTACATCTCCACTTCTTGCTCCTGTGGCCATCACAGTACAAAGAGTCTCCACAGGGACCAGATGAAGTTTCACTAACAGCAGGCACAAAGTTGTTCAGGGCACAGAGCTGTCAGATGCAGGGCCCAGGGCAGGCAGAGTTTTCAGTCAGGGTGAAGTGGGCCAAGTGTCACAGAGAGGAGAAACAGAGCTGCAGCCAGGGACAGGCAGCAGAGCTCTTGGCTGTGGTGATTCTCATGGCTGAGGCTCATAGTGAGTGACAGACTGACAGTCAGCACACTTCACATGTGTCTTAGTGCTCTGTCTTTATAGACAAGAAGCTCCTGTGTCTGCTTCCTGATGATCAGTATAGTCACAGGCGTCATTATTGGCACAGATCAATTACTTTTCAGTGTGTGACTCCTGGTGTGCTGGCAGATGTTGGCTATTTGTGTAAACAGGATGTAGAGTCGTTCTGTCTTGGCACTTGAATTCAAAATGGAGGACTCAGGTCAGCACTGTTGCTGTATAAGATGGAGGAACTCAGGTCAGCACCGAGTTGCTATACAAGATGGAAAACAACTCTGAACCAGGCTTAGAAACCACTTCCGGGGGCTGGAGAGATGGCTCAGTGGTTAAGAGCACTGGTTCTTACAGAAGACCTGGATTGAAATCCCAGCACCCACATGGCAGCTAACGACTGTAATTCCCTTTCCAGGGGATCTAACACCCTCTTCTGTCCTCCTCAGGCATTATACAACATGGGCGCACTTAAACATATGCAGACATAACACTCATACACATGAAATAAAAATAAAGAAAAAAAAAGAAGCCATTTTGGGTAAGAAGCATTGAGTCCATATTTGTGGCCCTTTCTTCAGCTATGAAACTGTCACTTTCAGAATGACTGTGTTCCTGAGCTAACGTCCAAAGATACAGAACAGCTGCACTCTACCTGCCAAAGCCATGGGTTACAGGAAAACTCTGCCAGGACCAGACGGGGTGGGAGACCCACATCCACAAACCTGGTTCCTTTCTCTTCCAAAATAGGGGCTCACTTGAGACCTTCTAGAAGATGATTCTCCCATCTCAGAGTTAAGTTTAGGTGTACTCTTTGTCTAAGGGACTCCTATAAATCGTAAGGTATGGCTGGAGAGACGGGTCTTTGGGTAAAGGAACATACTGCCCAAGCCTGACCCCCAGAGTCAAACCCTGACCCATGTAAAGGTGGAAGGACAGAACCATCTCCACAAAATTTTCTGAGCTCCATACATGTCATGACATATGTACCCACATAAACACACACAAAGTAACATAAAAAATTAAAATATGAAACTGTAAGGTGGCCACAAAGATATGTCATCTGACCCATGTTTCGCCAAACTATGAGTAAATCTATTTTTCCATTATCAGTTTGTTTCCTAATTTATTTTTCCCATATTGTGTGTGTGCATGCATATTTGCATGTGCACTGGGCATGCGTGTGGGTGAATATGCCTACACTTGCACATGCATGCAGAGGCCCAGGGTTGAAGCTGGAAGTCACTTTCCACTGCTCTTCTACCTTACTGAGGCAGGGTCTCTCAATCAAACCCAGAGCTTACCAATATGGCAAGTTTCACAGCTCTAGCTCTGGGGATGCCCTGTCTCTGCCAAGGCCAGAATTAATTGTAGCCAGGCTGCCATGCCTCCCTGACATTTCTTTTACATGAGTTCTGGGGAGCTGAACTTCAGTCTCCATGCTTCCATAGCCATCTCCCAAGCCTAATTTTTTTAATCTAATTTTATTACATTTTTACTTGTTGTGTGCATGTGTTTGGATTTTTGACCAGATCTTTGTGCACAGCAGAGTTTAGTTTAAAGATCTGGAGAGTTCCTGGTAAACTTGCAATCTGGACCTTGTTTTTGTTTTGTGGTCTTGGTGCCAATTTGTAAAGAAGGTGTGTTTGAAATGCATGTCATTCTGAAGGCTCAACTGAGCTACTTCCTGAACCTAACCTTCGTCGTTTGGCTAGAGAACAAGAACATCCAGATGTTCCTTGCTCTGATAGACCTGGCTGGGCTTTCTTTGTAGTTTATGGCCTGATCCTTATCTACACAGTAGGGTGTGAAAACCTCTTGTATTCATCTTGAGCCACTTAAGTAGCAACAGCTGATACAGGTAAATTGTACTCATTGGTCAGCAGGAATTTCCTTGAGGCCCTAGAAACCACAGTGGAAAGCCCTCCCAAAACTCAGATTCAAATCTAAGTACACAAGCTCTGCTTGGTAGCACACACATTTAATCCCAGCACTCCATGGGGTAGAGGCAGGCAGATCTCTGTGAGATTAAGCCCAACCTAGTCTACATAACAAGTTCCAGGCCAGTTGGGGCAACAGGGAGACCCTGTCTCAAAACAAAACAAAGCCAAAACCAAATGTAAACTGCCTGGTTTCTTAAGGATCTTAATCTTTGGGCTGGAGTGCTTGCCTAACATGCATGAAGCCCGGGTTTACTCCCCAGCACTGCATTAACCAGACATGATCCACACAGCTATAATCCCAGTGCTCAAGTGAAGACAGGAGGACCAGGAAGCTCAAATCTAGGTCAGCCTGAGCTATTTGAGACCCGTGTCTCAGACAAAACACAAGACAACAGCAATAAATATATGTACTTTTTTTTTTGGTCTTTTTGAGATAGGGTCTCCCTGTAGCTCCAGGTGTCCTAGAACTCACTATGTAGACCAGGCTGGCCTTGAACTCCCAGAGATCCGCCTGCCTCTGCCTCCCAAGTGCTAGGATTAAAGATATTAAAGGTATGCACCACCATGCCTGGCAAGTACTCTTTTTTTGTTGTTTTTGTTTTTGTCTTTTCGAGACAGGGTCTCCCTGTAGCCAGCTGTCCTGGAAATCACTCTGTAGACCAGGCTGGTCTTGAATTCACAAAGATCCGCCTGCCTCTGCCTCCTGAGTGCTAGGATTAAAGGCGTGCGCCACCATGCCCAGCTATCTGGCAAGTGCTTTTTTAAAAAAAGATTAAAGATTTTATTTATCCGTGTGTGTGTGTGTGTGTGTGTGTGTGTGTGTGTGTGTGTGAATGCATATAATTGGAGGTGTCTGCAGAGGCCAGAGGAGGGTGTCATATCTCCTGTAGCTGGAGTTACAAGCAGATGTGAGCCACCTACTGTAGCTACTGGGAACCAAACTCTGGTCTTCTGGAAGAGCAGCAAGCTGGGTGTGCTGGCACCACCTTTAATCCCAGCACTCAGGAGGCAGAGGCAGGCGGATCTCTGGGAGTTCAAGGCCAGCCTGGTCTACAGAGTGAGCTCCAGGCAAGCTGGGACTGAAAGGGATAGCCTGTCTTGAAAATACCACCCCATAAAAGAGCAGCAAGCCCCCTTAACACACTGAGCCATCTCCCATCTTCTTAAAAAATTATTAAAATGGTTTAGTCCAAGTCTATTAAATAATTTCATAAAACACTAAAATGCTTTAAATACACATTTTAGGGACAATAAATACCCCAAACCCTGGAAGTTCTGTTCATCTATGTAAAACTATATTTGTTGAGTCACAAGAATTTTTATTAAGCCCGGGTGTGGTAGCACACACCCTTAATCCTAGCACTTGGGAGGTAGAGGCAGAGGCAGGTAGATCTGTCAGCCCAAGACCAGGACAACTGGGTTGGCAGGGAGACCCTGTCTCAAAAAGGCCCCCCCAAAAAAAGAATTTTTATTAAATTATAAAATTTTGTATTGGCTACCTAGATTTGGATAAGGATTTTCTTCCAAACCAGGCTCTTGAAAGAAATTAAATTTTATTCCTCTTTTGAATAGTCAAGGGTTACAGAAAATAGAAGGACATAAAGATGCTTTCTATTAAAATACCTCTAAATAATGTAAAGACCTCCTTTATTAGGTGACTTTTAAAGTAGGATAGAAAGACAGAAAACTAAGGGGACGTAGGAAAGGGGAAGTAGCCCTAACCAGAAAGTCTGGTTGAAGCATCTGGCCAGAATCCAGAATCACAACAGAACTAACGAAATTTGCTGTGGAGATTGTTGACATGGAGCCAGTATTCTCTTTTTATCTTTGAAGAATTGTTTTTATTTTTATTTTGTCTGTATGAGTGTTTTGCCTGCATGTATATAACTGTACCCTGTTGTACAATGCCTACTGAGGCCAGAACAAGGCATTGGATCCCCCAGAACTGGAATTATGAACGCTTGTTAGATACCATGTATGTGCTGGGAACTGAACTCAGGTCCTCTGCAAGAGCAGCCAGTGCTCTTAACTGCTGAGTCATCTCTCCAACCCTTTTGAAGATTTCTTTTTACTATTTTAAAATTATGTGTTTATGTTTGTGGGGAGGGAGGGGTAGTAAGTGTTCATGAGTGCAGGTGCCCACAGAGGCCAGCACAGGGCATCAGATCCCCTGGAGCTGGAGTTATAGGTGGTTATGACCTGCCCATGCTATGTGAACCATGCTTAAGGCCTAGGCATTAATGACCTTTGAGTCTAACTTTGCTACTTTCCCAGCTGTAAATTTCTAAAAAATCTCACAAATAACTTTATGAACTTTGTTTACAGTCAAAATGTATGTGTTAACACCTTGGTGACGTAGCATAATGAAGACTTCCTTGACCCTTACGATCCGAGGTTTTACCTTTTAGGCCTGTGCACCTCAGACACCAATGAGGAAAACATTCCTTAGCTCCTCAAATGGTGTAACTTCAGAAGCCACCAAAATTGTGTTTTTGTTGTTGATTGTTGTTTTAAAAACATTTTATTAATTCTTTGAGAAGTTCATCATTGTATTTTTTTAATTTTGTTTTATTTTACTTATTTTATTTATTTATTTATTTTTTTGAGACAGGGTCTCCCTATAGCCCCAGCTGGCCTGGAACTCACAGAGATTGGCCTGTGTCTGCCTCCCAAGTGCTAGGATCAAAGGCGTGCGCCACCACGCCTGGCTTAAAGACAGTTAGCTGCCATGTGGGTGCTGGGAATTGAACCCCGGTCCTCTGCAAGAGCAGTCGGTACTCTTAACCGCTGAGCCATCTCTCCAGCCATCATCATTGTATTTCGATCATATTTATCCTTCCAACTCCTTCCATGTCTACCCACCCAACTTTGTGTCTTTTTTTTTTTAAGTCCAGTCTTTGTTCACAGTTGTGTGTGAATTGACCATCATTTTCCTGAGCACTCTTCTCTCACTAAAGGCTGTGCCTAACTCTAACTGCACTTCCTGTTGACTGATCCTGAAGCAGCAGGTGGGGCTTTGTCTCACTGACAGTCACTGTGCCCACCCTTCTAGAAGTAACCAAAGCCAAGACCCCATGCTTCTTATGCATGGCTACCTGACATTCCATTCCTTCCACGTACTCACAGAGTGGCTTGGCAGGAAAATAACCCCATGGGTTTCACTTACCTACATGTCTTCCAACCTTGGTGCTTTGACGTTTGTTTTGTTGTCCTCTGCTTCCAGACATAAACACTTGCCTCTCTTCACATATATGCTTCGGCCTTTATAACACCCCCCTTCTTTTTAAAAATTTTTTATTTATTTGTTTATTTATTTATTTATTTATTTATTTTTATGTGTATGAATGTATTGTCTGCATGCAGGTCTGCGCACCAACAATATAGACAGGAGCTCTTCACCAGGCTAGGTACCTACAAAGCAAGACTGACCTATGCACCACTTCCCCCAAGACTGAAGAATGTTCGTTCAGACACAGGGCTGATTGACATGGGGTCCAGAAGCCTCGATTCCACATGCCAGCCCCTCCCTTGGCTATGAGATTATCATCATCATATATATTATATATGTTGCCATCTTTAAAATTATTATGGGGCTGGGCTGGAGAGATAGCCTAGCGGTTAGGAGCACCGACGCTCTTGCAGAGGACCCGGGTTCGATCCCCAGCACCCACATGGCGGCTAAGAACCGTCTGTAACTCCAATTCCAGGAGAACTCCAGTTCCAGGGGAGTCCGAGACCCTCTTCTGACCTCCGCGGCATTGCACGACATGGGTGCACAGACCTGCATGCAGACAGTACATTCATACACATACAAAAATAAATAAATAATAAAAAAAAAATTATTATGGGGCTTATTTTGTTTTGTTTCGTTTTTTGTTCAAACATAGTCTCACATAACCCAGACTGGCCTTGAATTTACTATGTACCTTAAGATGACCTTGAACTTGGGATCTTCCTGCCTCTGCCTCCTGAATGCTGAGATTACAGTCCTGTTCCACTTGAACCAGGCAGGAATCCTGGCTTCACCTGAGTGGAAGAGTCTGGATCCAGCAGCTGACCTCCAGAGACACAAGAGACCCGAATTCTCCACCTACTAATGGAGTTACAGGCAAAAAATTCTTCCAGGACCAGAATGGGCAGGAATCCTGCATCCCACAAGCCCAGTACTTTTCTTTTTCAACATGGGACCTTGTTCAGACCCCATTTTCCTCCCCTGGACTTATCTAAATATCTGTGGTGCCAACCTGAGGCCCAAGTCCCCACCATACCAGGGAAGGACCATTTGCCTATCTTACGAGAAGAGATTATTAGACCAGCCCTCACCCCCCATTTGACCAAACCGAAAATAAATCCACTTCCTTTAACACTTTTGTTTCCTCGTTTCTTTTCGAACACGGAACCATCCGGCAATTGTCAGGACTCTGAGCACCAATAAAGCACAGTTGCCTTCCAAAATGGAGGAAGTCAGCGGACACACCAAAAGCGGCTCTTCTCACCCTAATGTGGACTTCCCTGGCCTCAGCCTCCTCAAGTTATTTCAGAAAAGTCTCAGGACCAGAGTAGCACAAAGTACACACCCTGTCCCTCAGCATCCCCTCACTCCTGACAGAATCAGGTTTTCACTCTTCATGGTAATTCAATATTTCTAAAGCCTTTACCCTACCTGGCTATTCTTAGTGATCCAGCTCAAAGACAAATTCCCACAGGCACCTGCAGGTGTGTTGACTTCCAGCATCACCTGTAAATCCAGAAACAAAACACCCTTGGAATGCCCAGGGTTAGCTGGTTCAACTGCAGAATATTCATTTGGTAATCCTAATTTATTTATTTATTTTGGGTCTTTTCGAGACAGGTTCTCCCTGTAGCCCCAGCTGTCCTGGAACTCGCTCTGTAGACCAGGCTGACCTTGAACGCACAAAGATCCGCCTGCCTCTGCCTCCTGAGTGCTAGGATTAAAGGCGTGCGCCACCACGCCCGGCTGTTAATCCTAATTTAAAGCATTTCTCAAAGATGTTAATCTGCAAATTCTATGTGCACTGATACAGCAGCACATCAATTACTTCAGATAAAAAGGTGCTGGGCTGGAGAGATGGCTCAGTGCTCAAAAGTACTTGCTTCTCTTACACAGGACCCAGGTTCCATTCCCACCACATACATGATAGCTAATACCATCTGTAACTCCAATTCCAGGAGGATCTGACACCCTCTTCTGGCCTCCTCGGGGATTGCAGGTACAGATGCACTAACATGCACACAGGCAGAACACTCATCCACATAAAATAATAGATGAAGTCATAAGTCGCAGCCATGTAGGTGTATTAAGCCTACCAGCTTTTCTGAGCTACTTAGAAGAGGCTACTTTTCCTTTTCCTCCTTCTATGTCTTTCCTAAGTGTGCGTCCCCGACACTTTGACCTTCCTCACTCTTTCTCTGAAGCTCGGCAGCAAGCCATGACCCCCTCCATGCAGCTGCTGGCCTGCCAGGCTTGCAAACTGCCGGCATAGCATTCTCTCTTCCTCTTCTCCATCCTCCTCCTCCAAGCATCTGCTGAGATTGACAGCTTGCCTGCCCTACAGTTTTTCTTTTAAACTCAAATAAAATTGTCCTCTGCTCCCCCTCAAGCTAAATAAAAAATACAGAACAATGGATAAGCACTACCTTATTAAAACAATCTATGCCTCTACTTTCCTAGAAAGATAACATGAAACTCATTGATAAGCAGGAGTAAAGGAACTTTATTGGGCTGGGGGAGGTAGCTCGTCCCTATAAGTACCAGCCCTTGACAGAAAGAATCAGGACTTCAAGGTCATCTTCAGCTATACTCCAAGGTCAAGGCCAGCAGGGGCTACATGAGACCCTGTCCAAGAAAAAAGAAGAAAAGAATCTGAGATCTCCCAAGACCACTCGAAGCAAGCGCAGCTCTCTTCACAATAGCAAGGAGCTGGAACCAACCCAAATGCCCCTCAACTGACGAGTGGATAGAGAAAATGTGGTACATCTACACAATGGAGTTCTATGTGCCAGTAACGAAAGATGACATCATGAGCTTTGCAGGAAAATGGCTGGAGCTAGAAGACATCATGCTGAGTGAAGTAACACAGTCCCAGAAAAACAAACAATGAATGGTATCCCTCATCTGTGGATGCTAGTGCCAATTACCTAGTTGTAAGTATTTCTTGTGCATGGCCCCTTGAGCTTTTNCTATACACAATGGAGTTCTATGTGCCAGTAACGAACCGATCGACACCAATCACGAGCTTTTGCAGGAAAATGGCTAGAACTAGAAGGACATCATGCTGAGTAAACACAGTCCCAGAAAAACAAACAATGAATGGTAAATCCCTCAATCTGTGGATGCTAGTGCAAATTACCTAGTTGTAAGTATTTCTTGTGCATGGCCCTTGAGGTTTTGTCCAAAGCATTGGGAATGATGATATTGGAAATCAACAACAGAAAGGACTGCTATCGAAGAACTGACTGAAACAGTGAACTTCGCTCAAAACAGTCAATTCCACATGAGAATATTGAGAAATGAACCTGAGAAAGAGATGAAAAGATGTTGCAAGAATGCATGAGCCTGGTGGGGGGGGGACAGGACTGGGGTACACGGTCTAGATTTGATAAAATAAAATATATTAAATAATTAAAAAAACCCTTTCTTGTAAGTCAGTCAGTGATGTTTAACTGTTAAGTACTCTGTGTGTGTGTGTGTGTGTGTGTGTGTGTAGTGTAGTATAGATATAGGTCATGCTCTTTGTGTAGGAGGCTGAAAGGTTCAAATTCAAGCTATCTTCCTCTTCTGAATTGCTTCCTAAATCATTTATTAATTATTATTATATTAATTATTATTGAAGACAGGGTTCCCTATAGCCCCAGCGCCCTGGAACTCACTCTGTAGACCAGGCTGGCTTTGAAAATCAGGCAGAGATCTCCTCCCTCTGCCTCCAGAGTGCTAGATTTAAAGGCTGTGCCACCCACACCGGCTTTAAAGACATGTTCTTAGCCGCCATGTGGGTGCGCGGAATCGAACCCCGGTCCTCTGCAATGAGCAGTCAGTACTCTTTTTTTTAAAATTTTTATTTTTTTGAATGTGTATTGCAGTGTACCTGTCTGCATGTAGGCTTTGTGCATCCATGTCCGTGCAATGCCGGCGGAGGTCAGAAGAAGGCAAAAGATTCCCCTGGAACTGGGGTTCCCCTGGAACTGGTGTTTCCTGGAATTGGAAGTTACAGATGGTTTCTTAGCCGCCATGTTGGGTGCTGGGGCTCAAACACAGTCTCGCAAGAGCAGGTCAGTGCCCTTAACTAACTAGGTTTCAAGATCCTCCTTCAACGGCCAGAGCCACCCGGTCCGCTACAAAGACAAAGCCTATCAGTAACTCTTAACCATCTCCATCTCTACGCAGCTCCGACTCTAGTTCCTTATTATTAGTATGGAAAGTATGTCTCGTCAGCCTGAGGACATGTCCACGCGGAGCCTGACTGATTGGCGGATAGGATTGCCGAGTGAGGCCTGGAGACCCTCTTCTGGTCTGCTAGCCCCGCTAGCACGGACGAGCCAGCGCCACACATCACCTGTTCCCAGCTTTTGTACTTGTGGTCAATTCCAGAGGCCTAACACATGCTTGTGAGAGGAACAAGACATCTCGTCCTGGACTGGGGGAGCCAATCTCCCAGCAAAGCCCTATCATTGAACCTAACAGGCGCTTTTTTGTTTGTCCCTTAGAAAGTCTTACACTATGGGTAATTACGCAGGGGCTGGCTCGGTAAACTAGTCATCCTTCCATAATCATGTTATGGGGAAACTAAAATGCATTTATGTAGTTAGATACTTCAATTGTGCTCCTTAGTCATGTTATTCCGTTTTGCATAAATTAAACATCTGGTTTTTTTTTGTGTTTTTCTTTGTGAAGTGTTTTTGTGTGCATCTTTTTTTTTAATGAAACAAGGTCTCTCTGTAGCCCCAGATGGCTTGGAACTTACTATGGAGATCAAGTTGGCCTTGAACTCACAGAGATCCACCTACCTCTGCCTCCTGAGTGCTGGGATTAAAGGTGTGCACCACCACATCTGGCTATGTCAATTCACCTTTATCAACATAATCTGATTTTTATTTGATTAGAATCTGTGACCATTCACACACTTGAGCCAGCTAGGATTTCCCCCAAGTAAACCACACTGAACACAGAAACATTTAAACGAAACTTGGAAACCCACTACCAACCTTAACTCTGGCCCAGGCTGTTGTGGTCCTCAACCACCTTTCCTGAGGGCTGACTGAGCTCACAGGTAGTTTCACCTAAATCACGGCTAGGAGATGAGGAAAGTGAGGGACATGGCTCTCCAGTCACTCACCACACACAGTAGCGGAGCCAGGTGGCCTGCCTGGGCCTTGCTGGACCTCAGGGCAGTTTTTTTCTGATAGAGAAACTCAATCTGTGTGACACTTCCCTAGTGTCAAATGGGGAAGAAGGAGAACTTGTGACTACCGTGGTGGGTGGCCAGAGGTTGTTGTTAACCAAGAAGGAACTTGGTGCTTCTCACCTGGGGAGTGAGAGGGGAGATGGGCCACTCAGGAGTGGTTTTAATTCAGTAGGAACTTTCTGGTAACCTGCTCCAGGGATTAGTAAATTGAGCATGAGAGTGGCAGAGGGCAGCTCTCATCTAATGCCTGAGGGGCCTTTCAGCCCCAAGATGGCTTCACTGGAGAACAACCCTACAAAACACCACCCTGGGGCCCAGGACAGGCTCCCAGTCCCCACAAGTCAGGGCCTGGACAGGCAGTGGCCCACCACAGGCCGGGCACCCAGAACTGCTGGGAGGGGATGCCAGCTGACTGCCAGGGGACTGAGAGCAAAGGCTTAGTGCCAGCCTGGGCTCTTGGACAAGGACAGGGCTTAGTTTACTTTTCAGTAAAATGAGGTAGTTTGGGCTCTAAGGGTCTCAAGGGAGCCTGGGCCCTGGGCAGATGAGGTATTTTAAAAGTTGCAAACTGTACATGAGGTCAGCCTCCACCCAAACTCAACGTAATTGTGCTGAAAATGCACAGGCACTAACCAAAAGGGTGGAGGTGTTAAGTGGTGTCTGTCAGCACGTCATAGGAAAAGCACAAGTGTAAGTTTTCAGAAAACAAATTATTTTAAATACCATGTTCTAGAGAGGAGAAATTATAAAGCACTGTTCTTAGCAGAGATCAGCACCCTGGGATATGCTGAGACTGGCCTGTGGAAAAGCCCAAATGCTGCATCATGCTGGACTGCTGACACCCTTCCCCCTTCCCAGTGGCCACTGGTAAGTGAGCTGCCATCCAGGGACTAGAAAGAAGCCTTGCCCAACCAGCCCAGAGGTCAGAGTCAGGTCAGAAAGAGTTGGAGGCTAGACCCCAGTGACAGCAGAGCCCAGGCTAGCACCCAGGCTGTGCAGAAGCTGTGCTGCAGCTGCAAAGGCCCTAGGTTTGAGTCTAGGCTCCTTCCTCCCAGTCAGAGGCAAGGCAACGTGTGTATCCTCTGAAGATGGCAAGCCTGCACACCTCCCACATGGCCTGCGCTCTCATCAGCACACCCTCAGGGACTCCCACAAGGTGAGGAGCAGAGAGCCAGCCAGAGGAGCCGGAGGAGCTGGAGGAGCCAGAGGAGCCGGAGGAGCCGGAGGAGCCAGCCGAGCCAGAGGAGCCGGAGGAGCCGGAGGAGCCAGAGGAGCCAGAGGAGCCGGAGGAGCCGGAGGAGCCGGAGGAGCCGGAGGAGCCGGAGGAGCCGGAGGAGCCGGAGGAGCCAGCCGAGCTGGAGGCCAGGGCGAGGCTTCAGCAGTGGGCAAGGCAGCATGGCAGGATGCTCAAGGGCATTCTCCTGTCAGGCTCTGGGTCTGAGGTGCCATCTGCCCACTCCTTCTCCCTGTTTATCTCCCACAGGCCTAGAAACAACCCCTAAACAGCCTAACTCCACTCTGCGTCGAGTGCTTGGCGATCCCACCCATGCAGGGTCTGCAGAAGAGCACTCGACTCTAACTTCATTTTTGTGGCTGTGACCAAAGGTAACTTGGTTGGGGGAGGGTTTATTCATCTCACAATTCCAGGTTATAGCCCATCACTTCAGGGGAGTCACAGTAGCAGAAGCTTGAGATGGCTGGTCACATGACAGCCAAATCCAAAGCAGAGCTCATTTGCTCTCTCTACTCAGCTGTCCCCTACTAAGGCAGTTCAGGACCCTCCGCATAGGGAATGGAGCCACCCACGGTGGGCTGGGCCTTCTGACAACAATTAACTTAATGAAGACACTCCCCAACAGACATGTACACAGGCCAGCCCAATGCAGACAGTGCTCAATGAGACTCTTCCTAGGTGATTCCAGGTTGTGTCAAGTTGATGATGAACCATCGCAACTCCACTTGCTTAGAAGTGCAGCTGTGGGACCGGATGTAGCCTTTAATTACCAAATTAAAGAGACAGAGGCAGGAGGATCAGAAGTTCAAGGTCATCCTCAGCCACATAGTGAATAAGTTCAAGATCAGCCTGGTCTACATAGTGAGTTCCAGGCTAGCCAGTGCTATATATATATAGTAAGGCCTTGTCAGAAAAAAAGAAAGAAAGAAAGAAAGAAAGAAAGAAAGAAAGAAAGAAAGAAAGAAAGAGAGAGAGAGAGAGAGAGAGAGAGAGAGAGAGAAAAAGAAAGAAAGAAAGAAAGAAAGAAAGAAAGAAAGAAAGAAAGAAAGAAAGAAAGAAAGAAAGAAAGAAAAGAGCTGTGGGCACATGCAAATTATATATACATGAATGAGCATGTGTGTGTGTGTGTGTGTGTGTGTGTGTGTGTGTGTGTTTCTTGAGGAAGAATTTTGGGCCTTTCTCTTCTTCCCCATCGGGTCACTTCCTCCTGATACTGGGCACATCAACACTCTAAATCTCGACCCCCAGTGTGGGAATGAGCTGGAGGTGGTACTGGAAGTTGCAAAATGAATCTATTTATGTTCCTCTTTTCTTCTGGCCCACACGCTACCACACTCAGAACTGGCGGGAGAATAGCTGTGATATGAGGAGCCCATGGCATACAGTCACCTGTTGGCTTGCTGAGGACAGGACTCTCACATTGCTGCCAGCAGCGTGCAGCAGCCTGCATCTCAGTTTCTGGACTGGTCAAAGGAGGACAGCAGACATTGCCTCACAGGCCTCTGGGAGGCTGAAGCAAGTTCACACTGACACATCTATTCCTGAGCTTTCTCTGAAATCCTGTTCCCCATCTGTCCTCTACAAACCACCTCCTTGGGAGGACTTCGCCAATCCTCCCCTCTCCTAAGGGGTTGGTCGCTCACCCTCCTCCCACAGCACCTGGACCTGTCGTCAGCCCCTCGTTGCTCTGAGCCTCACCCTCCACCCAAGTCCCAGCTGGGAGCCCTCCTTGCTCTCTGCCACAGTCTGAGCTCAGAGGCCTCCCTGGCCTGGGCCAGCTCCAGACAGCTCTGGATTTCCAGAAGGCTCTATGCCTTCTGCATTGTCTGCTTGGCTAGGCGCAACTCAAACTGAGGCCAGGAGGCTCAGGGACACTGCTGGAGGCCATGACCGGGGACCAGTGCTGTTTCCCTGTTCAGCTCGTTGGGGCAGCTGCCACAATGTGCATGAACGAGCCCCCAAAGCCGGCGCCCACCGTGTGCAGGGCTGGTCCCTTCCAGCGTCTCTCCTCGCCTGCACATACTCACCCTCTGTACTTAGGGTCATTCCTCTGTCTGTCCTGATCTCCGCTTTTTAAAAATATTTTATTTATTATTTTTATTTTATGTGCATGAGTGTAATGTCTGCATGTATCTAAATGCACCTGTGTCATACAATGCCCACAGAGGCCAGAAGAGGATGTCAGATTCCCTGGAACTGGAGTTATGGATGGTTGTTAGCCTCCATGTGGGTGCTAGGAATTGAACCTGGGTCCTCTGGAAGAATAGCAAGTGTCCTTAATTGCTGAGCCATCTCTCCAGCCCCTGATCTTTTCTTTCTTTCATTTTTTTTTTTTTTTTTTGGTGTTTTTGAGACAAGGTCTCCCTGTAGCCCCAGCTGGCCTGGAGCTCACTCTGTAGACCAGGCTGGCCTGGAACTCACAGAGATCCACCTACCTCTGCCTCCCAAATCCTAGGATTAAAGGTGTATGCTACCTTGCTGGTCCCTTGATCTTTTCTTATAAGGACACCAGTCAGTTGGATGAGCTCATTTTAACTTAATTGCCTTTGGGAAGGCTCTGTCTCCAAAGAGAGCTCCACTTTGGGGTCCTCTCATGTGGGCATGGAAGGAGGATCAGCACCAGGAATACTCAGCCTAACATGTGAGTCTCCAACAGAAATGGCTTACATAATCCCACAGGGCATCTTAGAGAAGGCTAGAAGAGGCGTAATCGGAGCAGACTGCAAACACACTCAGGAGCAGCTGACGCCCGGAGTCTGCTGGAGCCTGGTAACTGTTCTCCCTGCCTCCATTGTCCACTGGGGCTCAGCTTCTGCCGCCTCTGGGGAGTGATCTAAAGGGAGCTGGGGCCCTGGAGGCAAGGAGAAGACAAAAACACCAACAGCAACACCTGCAAGCCAGGGAGTGGGAACTGCCCGCGTTAAGAAGAGTCCCAGCCCGTCAAGATCAGGCCAGATACTCAAGACAACGGCCAACATTTATTTAATTCAGGCTCTGATCACAGCAGCTCATTCTCTCAACACCATGAGGGGAGAATTACTGAGATCTCAGGAGAGGCCACTGAAGCACAGACAGGCTAAGGAACTTAGCTGCGGTTGCACAGCTGGAGAGTCCCTTTAGAGCTTGTTTGCTCAGCCCCTAGCAAACAATTTGAATGAAAGAAAGAGTAGAAAGATCAGCCCACCTGCCACCCACCTGACCTCCAGGTAAAGCCGGGAAGGACACTTGCCAGTTTGACCAGAGAAGTTACTGCTTAGGGGTGGAAGGAACTGGGGGAGAAGCCCCCACAGGAGAAGGTTGGCTGGACTATTTCAAGGCCAATTCCTGGCAGATGAGCAGGAAGCCAGCATAGACTGTGAAGCCCCCTCCACTTTCTTCTTTCCCAGGGTCTATGCCTCCTGGCTCTGTGTGCAGCACAACTAGATCCCGGCCCAGGCTCCCCAGCTCCTGTCCTGTGTGTGACCTTGGCCTGTTGTTTGACCTCTGCAGAAATGGGGGATTCGAATTCCTAGGCTATTGAGTTAGGAGGGCAAATGAGAAAGGAGGCGAGACCCCCTACCCCATCGTGCCAAGGCGTGTGAGCACACAGCAGTCCTTCCCTGGGGTCCAGCGGATTAAGGGAGCATGCTGGGAGCCCCACAGAGCCAGTTATCTATAATTGAGCTCTCATTAATAACGCAGCAGGTGACCCGCAGAGAGCAGCTTGCAGGCCGGAGCGTTTATTTTAGAAGCTATGTAACTGGGAGGTCATGCTCCAAATTAAATCTCAAAATTCTTGCCCTGATGGAGATCGGCTTTGAATCTGAGGCTTCCCCAGGGCCTGCTGCCTATGCCCTCTGTGTGCGTCCAGCTGCCAGCAGCTCCCACTGGCTCTCTTCCATCTGGACCCAGCAGCTTGACCTGTACAGTCAGTGTCATCTTCCCACTTCTCCAGGAACCCAGTGTCTGGGCTAACTAGGTGCTGGCCTGATTCACTATTGCAGTCAGCAGGGCTCAGGCTGGTGGAGTACCGGGAAGGGGGTGGATGCCCTCAGCACACTTGTGTGCCCTCCTGAAGGCCAGTTCACCAGGTGCCCTAACACCTGCCACTCAGTGCCTGCAGTTCTTGAGCAGCAAGCTTCAGCCTGAGGCAAGGCCCAACCACCTTTCAGGACCCTTCTTGCCTACGGGACCCCACACCTGCCTCAGACAGTCTGCAGCTGCTCTGACAGGCAGAGGGACAGGTCTGGGCCTGCATGTTCCCACTGTCCTGGTGTTTGTAATCCTCACCCTGCCGTAAGAGTTAGGAAGAGCCCCATAGGCTCTCGGGCCTGAGCAGATCCAGCACTCACTGACAGACCTGCAGTGTTTCCGTTCACCAAGTGCTAGGCAAATTTACTTTATATACACTTTGTTTTCTCGTGGCTGTTACAAATTAATACAAATTAATAGACTAGTTACAATTATTCAGGGCTGTCCAAAGTACTTGGAGACACTTTGAAGCAATTAAAAATAATCTCATGGACATTGTAATGCCCACTGTAAATAATTATTTACTGGGAGAAGCAACACGAGTTATTTTTCTGTTGTTTCTGTGAATGCCTAAAATAAGAAAACTGTATTCTCTAGGCATTGATTGACAGGGTGAGAGCCGGCCTCAGTTTCCCCCAGCAGCCTTCACCACCATCCTTTTCTCCTCACACACTAATCAGAAGGGTCGCCATTTACAATCTATGACTTTTAAAAAACATTTACTTTTGGGCTACAGATATGGCTCACCAGTTAAGAACACTGGCTGTTCTTGCAGAAGGCCAGGGTTCGAATTCCAGCACCCACATGGCAGCTAACAACTGTCCATAACTCCAGTTCCAGGGGATCCGACACCCTTCTCTGTCCTCCTTAAGCACTCCTTTACATGGATCAGCTTTCATACATTCAGGCATAAGAGTCACACGCATAAAATAAAAATAAATAGGGGCTGGAGAGATGGCCTAGCTGTTAAGAGTGCCGACTGCTCTTGCAGAGGACCCGGGTTTGATCCCCAGCACCCACATGGTGGCTGAGAACCGTCCATAACTCCAATTCCAGGAGAACTCCAGTTCCAGGGGAATCTGACACCCTCTTCTGACCTCCGCGGCATTGCACGACATGGGTGCACAAGCCTACATGCAGACAGTACATTCATATACATACAAAATAAATAAATAAAATTAAAAAATATTTAAAAAATAAATAAATAAAAATTAAATTAAAAAATTTACTTTTGTTGCATGAGTGTTTACCTACATGTATGCATGCATGCACACTGCCTACATGTATGCATGCATGCACAAACCGTGTGTGTTCCTGGTGCCTTTGGAGTTAAGAAGAGGGTGTCAGATCTCCTGTAACAGGAGTTACAGATACCTATTAGCCACCATGTGGATGCTGGGAACTGAACCCGGGTCCTCTGCAAGAGCAGCCAGTGCTTTTCATTGAAGAGCCATCAGTCCCCTTATTTTTATTTATCTTATTTATTATTTTAATTTCATGTGTGTGAATGTATTGCCTGCATGTATGTAAGTGCACCCATGTTGTGCAAGTGTCCTCAGAGGTCAAAAAAAGGTATCAGATCCCTGGAACTGCAGTCACAGATGGTTGTTAGCCACCATGTGGGTGTTGGGAACTGAACCTGGGTCCTATGCAAGGGCAGCCAGTACTTTTAACCACTAAGCCATCTCCAGCCCATGCCTCCTTATTTTTAATTTTTGAGGCAGAGTCTCATGTATCTCAAGCTGATCTAGAAGCCATTGTCTAGCCAAAGCTAGACTTGAACTCCTAATCCTCCTGCCTCTACCTCCCGAGTGCCAGGAGTACAGCCATGCACCACCACACCCGTTTTACTCTACTGGGATGGTACCCAGGTCCTTGTTCATGCTATGAAAACTCTCTACAAACAGACACACCCCCAGCCCTCTTCTACCTCCTCTTTCTTCTTCTTCTTTTCTCCTTCTTCCTTTTCCTCCTCCTTCTCCTTTCCCTTCCCTTTACCCCTTTCTCCCATCCTCCTCTTTTTCTTCTTCATTTTTTTTTTCATTTTAACAGAAAACAACACAGCTTCCTGAAAGAAGTTAAATATTTAATGTTGCAGATGTAATTTCAGTGCACTAGAAAGATTCATGAGAATTCTTCTCATGTCACGATGGAAAGCAAGACAAAAACAACATTGGTTTTTCCTGAACTCAGAATATATATATATATATATATATATATATATATGTGTGTGTGTGTGTGTGTGTGTGTGTGTGTGTATTCAACGACCACCAGCTAAATGAGATTATGGTTATTTGCTTAGTATTTGCTTTCTTTTTTTATTTTATTTTTGTATGTGTATGAATGTACTGTCTGCATGCAGGTTCGTGCACCAGTGTCATGCAAAGTATTTGCTTTCTTAAAGACCATTAATTTAAAAGTAATTAAAGCCACTTATCAAATCAGAGAAGGAATTCCCAGTAGAGAAGACAAGTGTACATTTTCCCAGATGCCTCCCTACCCAGGGTTAGTGAGCTACAACCCAGCCCCAGCTTTGGTTCTAACAGTAAATGAGTAACACATTTATCTCAAACTGATTTTCCTGTGTCTTTACTTTCGGCCACCTATGTGCCTATAACCGACATCAGTATCTAACAGGGCAGCTTTGAGAGCCCAAAGCCTGTTCAAGCATATCCCTACGGTGGCCTAGGATACAGAGGCTGCCACCCTCTGGCCCTCACCGACCTGGGCTTTGGCACTGAGGATTTCCCATTACGCTGAGGTCCCTGGCTCCTAAGCCTGGCTTTGCCACTGTCTCCAGAGCATGTGAAAAGGGAAGGGATGAGAAGTCGTTAGTGGGAAAGTACTAGACAAACGTGACTGTGGCCCAAGTTCTGTGGCCATGGGCACCTGACCCCTCTGCTCAGGAGGAGGAGGGTAGGTGGGAAACCCTGACCAGGTAGGACTGCGAGGAAAGCCCTTGGTTTCTTGTTTTGTTGACCGTGGTCCTATTTCACAACCTAAAATTTACTACCTGCCCTGTTTTCAGTGGACAGTTCTGTGGCAGTACATGCTTACATTACACATGCTTACATTACACACGCTTACATTACACATGCTTACAGTACACACGCTTACACTGTTGTGTGGTCATCACCACCCACCTGCAGAGCTTCTTCATCTAGCAAAATGGAAACTCAAAAGTTTGGCCATGGTGGCCCATGCTTTTAATCCCAGCACTTGTGAGGCAGAGGCAGGAGGATCTCTGTGAGATCAAGGCCATCCATCTCTATGTACCGAGTTCCAAGTCAGCTCAGGCCACAAGGAAATTCTGTCTCAAAAAAAAAGGCAAAAAAAAAAGAAACTTGGCCCCCCATTACACACTATGCCCCACATTCCTTTGGCACCAACCATCTACTTCCCATCTCTACGAATGTCACAGCTGGGACCTCCTATGAGGGACCATGCAGTTCTTTATCCTTTCACTCAATACAATGTTCTCAAGACCCGTCCACTTAGCAGTTGTCAGAACTCCTTTCTTCCTTAGGCTGAATACCATTCCACTGAGAGGCAGACCACATTCTAATTACATACTCACCACGCATGCAATCATTGTAACACACTGAGGTAGAGCCAGGAGCCCTGACCTAGTGGGGGGCAGGAGGTCGTTGGGTAACTGGGGCAGGTCCGTGAAACAGGTGAGTGTTCCACTCTGCTCTTTCAGGACAGGACCAGTCACTACAGTGCTGGTGCAAAGCCCAGCACCTCTCCTCCGCTGTGTGCTTCCACACTCACACACCCTCACCTCCCACCATGTGATACCACTGCCCACATTGTGATGCAGTGAGGAGGCCCCTGTCGGGCACTGGCCCTGTTGCCTGGACGTTATGGCCACTGGAATCACAAGCTAAATAAACCTCTTTTCTTTGTGGACTATCCAGATATGGTTAATATTGATTATCAGCCTGACAGGATCCAGAGTCACCATAGGACAAGCTTCTGGGCATGTCTATGAAGGAGGTTCTAGATTAAGTTAATTGAGGTGAGACGCACCCTTATAAATGTGGGCCGCTCTAGCCCATGGGCCGGGGTCTCAGACTAAATCAAAAGGAGAAAGGGAGCTGACGGCCAGCATGCGTCTCTCTGTGGCTCCTGACTGCCACAGGTTCCTACCACCATGACCCCCCCGCCATGATGGACTACACCCTCAAACTGTGAGCCAGAATAAATCCTTCCTTAAATTGCTTTCTTCAGGTATTTCAAGACAAGCAAGGAATACACCCAGGGTTGGGTCTGTTCTTAGAACAACACACAACCGACCAAGAGGCCTCAGCTACCACTCTTCCAGCAACGGACCCTCGGGTGCCTCCCACTCCGCACAGCTGTTCAGTGCTCTGTGCTCTCCCTCCCAGGAGAGATGTCGCCCAGGTCTTGCCGGATGCTCAGCTGATTCTACGACTGCTTTTTTGAGGAGCTGCCACCCTTTCCACTGTGGCTGTGATTCATTTTTGCAAACATTCTGCCAAAGATCTTTTCAAAGGAAACGTAGTGCAGGCAGCAGGGACAGTCCTTCCCTGCGCAGCACAAGGAAGCGCCCGTCATTATAGACCCCACAGCAGAGTCTGAGGACAGTGGGGTCTTGTCACTGGCGCTAACAGGAGAGTCCGACCACTCAAGGCCCTGCCCTTGGGAGGGAGCCCATTCTCAGCCCCCAGCCTGGCTCCCTTCTGCTCTGGGATGGCTCCGCAGCAGGCTGCTCTCCCCTGAAATCTCGCATCCTCCTGTGCAACCCCCCCATGTCCCTAATCTACATCTACATCTGAGCCAGTTGTAGTTCTAGAAGAGCAAGCCCAGTCCCTCCCACATCCCTGCCCCCCGCCCCCATGTGCTGTTTCCCACCCCCCTCCTCTTCCACAGGACCTCTTCCACAGACACCACCAAGGGCTATTGCCACCTGGTGATGGAGCGGCCAGAACTGCTCTGCAGTGTCACACATCCTATTACAGTAACACAAAATGGCCGGCAGCCCAGCAGCCCCAGCACTGCTGTCCTCTCGTGTCCACAGACACTGTCAGCTCCAATGTTCCGGGCCAGGCTATGCCATCTATACCCCATGGAGGACCACTGTCTGCAGATCCCTTCTGAGCAGCAAGTCACACTAGAAGTGAGCAGAGCCTCACAAGGCTGCTGTGAACCAGAGCTTCCCTTTTGAATCTGCCCCTGAGGAGAGGACATGCAGTAAAAGGAACTGTTTCTCAAATGACTGTGTGCGATGCTGAGGAAAGCCTGACGAGTTTAGCAAGCTTTGCCTGACGCTCCCTGGCTCCTCAGAGGAAGGCTGAGTGCTATTTAAGTCCAAGGTAGAATTTTTGTCTTTATTCAAAGAAAGTAGCTTGTAAAGAGCACCCATTCCAGAGGCCTGCTAGTAGTCTGACCCCTGGCCAGGCCCATGGTCCAAGGGAGAGATGTGGTGTTGTCATAGCTCGAGGGGCCTTGGCTTTGTGGGCAGTGTAAATCATGCAAATGTACCCCTGTTTTAAAACCAGTTTTATACTAAAATGTAATCTATAGTTCCCTGTGGTGAGATGCGGGGCTGGTGAAACCTTGTGGAGTTGGCAGGGACCTAGAAGAGGAGGCCGTTACTAAGGGCTGCATCAGCCAAGCTGTGACCAGCCCCGTCCTGGCCCCCACCCAGGTCCACTGAGGCCCAGTCTCCACTCTACTCACAGCTGCTGGATGACTGCTGAGGTCAAAATGTCCAGCCAGGGATATGAGCAAAACAGTCGAACCTCACTTAGAAAGAACTTGAGGGTAGGGCCAGGGCCTAGCGGGGAAACCAGGGCTTGAAAACACCCAGAAGTGAGGCAGGAGGAATGGCTCAGTAGTTAGAGCACTGGCTGCTTATGACCCTGGTTCAGTTCCTGGCACTCACACAGTGCCTAACAACTGTCCATAACCCCAGTTCCACGGGATCTGACACCCCCTTCTGGCCTCCACAGGCAATGTATGATGACATAGGTACACTTACACACATGCAAGCAACACACTCATACATGTAAAAATAAAATTGTGAATAATCTATTGCTTTCGTGCAGCAAGACTAGTAGGTTTTCTTACAGTGTAGTTTCCTGAATTCTTCTATTTAATTTCTAATTTCACTTACTTTTTAAAATAAATTAATTCCTAAAGAGCTGGCAGTGTTCTGGTTATCCTATTTGTAAGAGTCGGTTCCTGACATTTGCCCGATGTACCCCAATCCCACGTATCCCGTGAGCTAAGCCACATGCAGAGGACAGCTCTGATCCCCAGTGACAGGGTAGTAATTAGCATCCATGAGGTGGGAAACGGCAGTTACTAATCTCAGCTTCAGCATTAATCGCCCACCCACCTTGCAGTCACGTTGAGCATCAGACAATAGACAGAAAGCCCATGGGGACCGGAGGACAGACTAGAGGCTGGGATTTGCAAAGGAGCCTGGCTGGTGGTTCCAAGGAGCAGATTTTAACCCTGAACATCTTTTTTTTTTTTTGGTCTTTTTGAGACAGGGTCTCCCTTTAGTCCCAGCTGGCCTGGAACTCGCTATGTAGACCAGGCTGACTTGAACTCACAGAGATCTGCCCGCCTCTGCCTCCCAAGTGCTGGGATTAAAGTCATGCACCACCATGCCTGGCTAACCCCGAACATCTTTAACACACGTTCACATATATCTGTATACCATCTTTAACAGTGTTCACACATGTGTACAGATCTGTGGCAAAACTTTCCCTGAAGAATGAAATGAGGCAAGAGAGATGGCTCAGCTATTAAAAGTATGTACTGGGGCTGGAGAGATAGCCTAGCGGTTAAGAGCACCGACGCTCTTGCAGAGGACCCGGGTTCGATCCCCAGCACCCACATGGCGGCTAAGAACTGTCTGTAACTCCAATTCCAGGAGAACTCCAGTTCCAGGGGAATCCGAGACCCTCTTCTGACCTCTGCGGCATTGCACGACACGGGTGCACAGACCTGCATGTAGACAATACATTCATACACATATGAAAATAAATAACAAAAAAAATTTTTTTAAGTATGTACTGCTCTTTCAGAGAACCCAGCTCAGTTCTGGTCCCACTTTGGGTGGCTCACAGTCACCGTGACTCTAGTTCCAGGGGGCCAGACTCTGGCCTCCACGGACACAGGCACTAATGTGTATTTCTACACACCGACATAACTAAAAATAAAACTTTTTTTTTTGGTCTTTTCGAGACAGGGTTTCCCGGTAGCCCCAGCTGTCCTGGAACTCACTCTGTAGACCAGGCTGGCCTTGAACTCACAAAGATTCACCTGCCTCTGCCTCCCAAGTGCTAGGATTAAAGGCGTGAGCCACCACGCCTGGCTTATAAAAACTTTTTAAAGAATGAAATGAATTCTTTTAATTTTTCTTTTTTATTTTTATTTCATGTATATGAGTGTTTTGTTTACATGTATGTAAATGCACCACATATGTTCAGTGCCCATGGAGTCCAGAAGAAGGCATCGGATCCCTTGGAACTGAAATTTAGGACGGTCGTTAGGCTACAGTGGCACACATCTTAATCCCAGCACTGGGGAGGCAGAGGCAGGCAAATCTCTGTGAGTTCAAGGCCAGCCTGTTACATATTGAGTTCCAGGCCATCTGAGACTACAGAGAAACTTTGTCTCAAAAAGACAAAAGAAAAAAAAAGCATGGTTGTTAGCAGCCATGTGGATGCTGGGAACTGAACCTGGAGCTTCGAAAGAGCATCCAGTGTTCTTCACTGTTGAGACTTCAGCTCCATGAACGCCTTAAAACAAAACAAAACAAACAAAAAACTGAGATGTAGCATAATGGTAGGTAGGGCACATAGCCCTGATTCTATCTAACACACACATAGCCCTGATTCTATCTAGCACACACATAGCCCTGATTCTATCATCTAGCACACACATAGCCCTGATTCTATCTAACACACACACAGCCCTGATTCTATCTAGCACACACATAGCCCTGATTCTATCTAGCACACACATAGCCCTGATTCTATCTAACACACATATAGCCCTGATTCTATCTAGCACACACATAGCCCTGATTCTATCATCTAGCACACACATAGCCCTGATTCTATCTAACACACACATAGCCCTGATTCTATCTAGCACACACATAGCCCTGATTCTATCTAGCACACACATAGCTCTGATTCCATCTAACACACACATAGCCCTGATTCTATCTAACACACACATAGCCCTGATTCTATCTAGCACACACATAGCCCTGATTCTATCATCTAGCACACACATAGCCCTGATTCTATCATCTAGCACACACATAGCCCTGATTCTGTCCCCAACCTCAAACCCAGAGAACAGGTCAGTTGCCCATCTCTGTCTAACTTCTTGGGAGGCTGAGGACAAAGGCTTAGCCCAGGAGTTAGTTTAAGGCATTTATTTATTTATTTATTTATTTATTTATTTATTTATTTATTTATTTATTTTGGTCTTTTCAAGACAGGGCCTCCCTATAGCCCCAGCTGTCCTCACTCTGTAGACCAGGCTGGCCTTGAACTCACAAAGATCCGTCTGCCTCTGCCTCCCAAGTGCTAGGATTAAAGGCGTGTGCCACCACGCCCGGCATTAAGGCATGCCTTTAATACATTCAGGGAGCAGAGGCTGACAGCTGTGTGAGTTTCAGGCCAGCCTGGACTATATACCTAGACTCTGTCTCAAAACTGTCTGTCTGGTTGCCTTGGTTTGTGATGACCTTGGTGTTGGGGTACCTTTCCACTTGTCCCTCCAAGTCTCCCATCCTCAGAGTCCAGCAGAATGCTGGTTACTTCAGCCATGTGTTCTCTGATGAAGGACATCAAGCCTCATTCGTACTGATGTCTAGGCCAGTTCAAGCACTTGTGTGATGGTTCTGGTCAGGTTTTCATTTCCCTGCCTTAGTCCTGTGTGACAAATAGTTCCAAAACAGAAGATGAATGTACATGCAGACACACACACACATACACACACACGACACACAGGAAGGAAAAATGCACTTGAGGGTTCCTGTAATTCATATGATATAAAACAATACTATTTTCAAATAGCACATGAGAAGGTGAAGATGTTCGTTTTGTTGCTCAGCCTCTCCAGCTGTCCATACCGACAGCTCTGCATCCACTCCAACCAAGCCCATATCAATTTTTAAATTTTTAAAAAATTTTAAATTTATTTTGTATGTGTATGGATGTACGGTCTGCATGTAGGTTTGTGCACCCATGTCGTGCAATGCCGCAGAGGTCAGAAGAGGGCGTCGGGTTCTCCTGGAACTGGAGTTAAAGACAATTCTTAGCCACCATGTGGGTGCTGGGAATTGAACCCAGGTCCTCTGCAAGAGCAGTTGGCGCTCTTAACTGCTGAGCCATCTCTCCAGCCCCCAGATCAAATTTGCTTTAAAAAGCATCTATCTCAACCAACACTACAGGGTGTTCTCCTGTTGTCCACCCATTGTCCCAGGTTCTGATTTACACTGGGGCATCAAAAAGGTTCTCTGCAAAGTCTACACAGGTTTATAGAAAGGATGTGAGCATCCTGGACTTTGAGATCTGCAAGGATCTTGGAACCCATCCCCTGCAACCACCCAGGAACAGCTGTGAGGACACGAAGAGGGGAAAGGAATCCAGGGTTCACCCAGCCACCATCGCTGTGGATGCCAGCTGGGCTCTATCCTGCCAGGGGCATCAGAATACCCTGGCTCCTCAGCCTACCCACCATGCACAGAAGCCTTCAGGTGCAGCCGCTTGCTCTGCAGCAACTGCAGAAAGGCCTGCAAAGGGAGAGGGGTGTGGCTTTCGGGGAGGCTTTGCGCAGGGCCACAGGGCTGCTGCCCTTACTCAGATGTCCCCGGATGCCGGTGGCCGGGACTGCTGGTGCATTTGGGTCTGTGACTGTCTCAGTTTGCACATTTGTCCCACTTTTGCTACTTTTTATTGCTTCCTTCCTCTCCTCCTCCCCTCCAAGTCTCCACCTGCTTCCTTCTCTTCCTTCCCCCCGACATCCATTTCTATTATTTTAGTATGTTCACTAACACTCTAACAGGAAGGATTTAATGCAGAGTCCAGCTCAGTCAATTAGTCAAACTTTCCTGGCCCTTCTAGGAGAGCCCAGGCCCTGGACTGTTTACCCACAATGTACCCACTGGCATGTTCATGTCAGGTTGGATCAGATGTCTGTGTTCCATACCAGGAGGACACCCCAAGAAGCTGGGCCTCCAGCGGCCAAGTCTGAGCTCTGTCTATGGCCCTTGGCTAGGACTGTGTGTTTTCTCTCTATTGACCAGGTCCAGTCAATAAATCTCCATCTCCAACTCTGGAACACAGGGCCTTACACACACTAGACAATTGTTCTAGCACTGGGCTCCACTGGGTTCACAGACCCCCTCTCTAGACGTAGTCTGTGCAGGACAGACGGCCACCAACCATGTTCACAACTTGCTCTTAATGATCAGTTCCATTTCTGTTTCTTTCCTTTTCTTTTTTTATTTTACTTTTTTTTCTGAGACAGAGGCTCATGTAGCCAAGGTTGGCCTTGACTTTGCTATGTAGGCAATGATGACCTGAACTTCTGAATCGCCCACCTTTACCTCCTGGGGGCTAGTACAGGTGTGTCTCCATGGGGGTCTCAGTGGCATCTCCAATGAGGAAGTGGGAAGTGGCCCTCTGTGGTTTGGTACAGACCAAGCTGGCATGGCAGGCCAGAGAGAGACCTTGCTCATACTTCTGCTTTAAGGAAGAACTGAGGGGATGGAGAGATAGCCTAGCGGTTAAGAGCACCAACTGCTCTTGCAGAGGACCCGGGTTCGATTCCCAGCACCCACATGGCGGCTAAGAACCGTCTGTAACTCCAATTCCAGAAGAACTCCAGTTCCAGGGGAATCCAACACCCTCTTCTGACCTCTGCAGCATTGCACAACATGGGTGCACAAACTTGCATGCAAGTTCATAAACATACAAAAATAAAAATTAAAAAAGGAAGAACTGAGTGTATTCTGAGCCAATATGAGTGAGCATGACCCAGGAACCGAGATTCACATTGTCCCGACTGACTGCTCCCCTGTAGAAGAGGTCACGTGGAGTTTCACAGTCATAGAGCAGAAAGTCACAAACCACAGCATTTACCAATGACATGCAGTGAGGACCTGAGTTGGGCAGGCTACCCCAGGTAAGGGATTCTCCTCTGGGGATTTTCTGGTGCTATCTGATAAACTTCATAGCCTTGGAGCTGGGGGTGGCTAGAGGCCTGGGAAACAAAGTGGTATCTTCCAAGAAGTTTAAATAATAGTCACGAGACAAGCAAAGGTATATCATTACTGAAGTAACCTAAGGTAGCCCAGGAGCAATCTTTCCCATAGCTACAGCTTCCCCTGAAAAACTCCAGGTCATGGCCTCCGATGGATGCACCCTCTTGGGCCCATCTTGAACTCCGCAGCATGATTTCTTCAAGGGAGGGAGAAGCCTCTCCAGGACAGAGCAGACCAGCTCACAACACCCAGTTTGCTGGGCCACACAGCCAGGAGTTGCAGAAGGCCCACCAGTCTCCTGACCCCGTGTCTGCATCTCATCTTCAGCTGCACTGGACAAGTGCCATGGCCCACACACGGAGGGCCAGCAGGCCTGGGGCAGGAGGCGGAGTTAAAACTATGCCTATGCCAGGCATCAGGACTCGGGCTAGGGTGGAGCTCACTGGTTAGTGTGCTTGTAGAGGTTGCACAAAGCCCTGGGTTCAAGGGTTCAACACCAGAAGGCAGAGAAAGGAGGATCAAAAATTCAAGGCCATTCTTGGCTACACAGAAAGTTCCAAGCACCCTGGGACATACAAGGCCCTGTCTCCAAAAACAAAACAAAACAAAACCAACCAGGCAACACGGCCCCTTCTGTCAAAGCAGTGGAGGCACCTCCAGACACGGGACCTCCACACCACGATGAGATCCCTGGCATAAACTATGAAAAGAAGCCTTCTCAGAATTCTTCAAGTTAAAGGCTCGAAACCATCTGAAGAGCATTACTCAAGAAAAACAGACAAGTTAGAAAGAATTATGAGTGCTGTGAAGATTGCCGCACGCAGCTTTTCCCTGGGGACGCTTGAGGACACTTGGTGTTATTTAATATGACAGCCACCTCCTCTCTTTTTCTTTTCAGATGTGCATGTGGGGGTGATGTGTGGTGTGCTGGGGTATGTCTGCGTGTTCATGTCTGTGTGTGCATGTGCATGTGAGTGTCTGTGTCTGCATGTCACTGTGTCTGTGTGTGCACAGCACATACCTTGCCAAAAATATTGAGAACATCCTCAGGGGTGGTCTTTGTCTTTTTTTTTTTTTTTTGGTCTTTTTGAGACAGGGTCTCCCTGTGGCCCCAGCTGGCCTGGAACTCACTGTAGACCAGGCTGGCCTTGAACTCACAAAGATTCACCTGCCTCTGCCTCCCAAGTGCTAGGATTAAAGGCGTGAGCCACCACGCCTGGCTTATAAAAACTTTTTAAAGAATGAAATGAATTCTTTTAATTTTTCTTTTTTATTTTTATTTCATGTATATGAGTGTTTTGTTTACATGTATGTAAATGCACCACATATGTTCAGTGCCCATGGAGTCCAGAAGAAGGCATCGGATCCCTTGGAACTGAAATTTAGGACGGTCGTTAGGCTACAGTGGCACACATCTTAATCCCAGCACTGGGGAGGCAGAGGCAGGCAAATCTCTGTGAGTTCAAGGCCAGCCTGGTCTTCATAGTGAATTCCAGGACACCCAGAGCTACAGGGAGACCTTGTCTCAAAAAGACCAAAAGAAAAAAAAAGCATGGTTGTTAGCAGCCATGTGGATGCTGGGAACTGAACCTGGAGCTTCGAAAGAGCATCCAGTGTTCTTCACTGTTGAGACTTCAGCTCCATGAACGCCTTAAAACAAAACAAAACAAACAAAAAACTGAGATGTAGCATAATGGTAGGTAGGGCACATAGCCCTGATTCTATCTAACACACACATAGCCCTGATTCTATCTAGCACACACATAGCCCTGATTCTATCNTGGTCTTTTTGAGACAGGGTCTCCCTGTGGCCCCAGCTGGCCTGGAACTCACTGTAGACCAGGCTGGCCTTGAACTCACAAAGATCCGCCTGCCTCTGCCTCCCAAATGCTAGGATTAAAGGCGTGCGCCACCATTCCCGGCTGCCTTCCTTCTTGTTTTGAGACAGGATCTCTTGTTCACCATGAGCTTCCAGAGAGTCCCCATCTCTGTCTCCCATCTTACCAGGGAAGCACTGGGATTGCAAATGTGCACTGCCATGCCTGGTTTGTGTGGGTTCCGGGGCTCTAAGAACTCAGGTCCTTACCCTGGAATAGCAAGCTCTTTCCTCTTCCACTGTGGAGAAGGCTGGCCACTTTCCTTTAGGGAAAGTCTTATTTTATCATACATAATCCTTCCTTGTCCAAAGAATAGAGTCTCATACCTTAAGATTTCATTTCTTTTTATTTTTCTCTAGTATGTGTATGGTGTGTGTGCATGTGCGTGTCTGTGTGTCTGTGTGTCTGTGTCTGTGTGTCTGCGTCTGTGTGTCTGTGTATGTGTCTGTGTCTGTGTGTCTGTGTCTGTGTGTCTGTGTCTGTGTGTCTGTGTATGTGTCTGTGTCTGTGTGTCTGTGTCTGTGTGTCTGTGTCTGTGTGTCTGTGTGTCTGTGTGTGTGTCCACAGAAACCAGCAGAGGGCACTGGGTCCCCAGGAGCTGGAGTTACAGGCAGTTGTGAGCTGCCTGATATGGGTGATTGGTGGAACCAAACTCGGGTCCTCCAGAAGAGCAGCAAATGTTGTTAACTGCTAAGCCATTTCTCTAGCCCCAGAGGATATTAATTCATTTTAAGTCAGCCAGGTGCGGTGGCACATGCATTTAATCCCACCACTTGGGAGGCAGAGGCAGGTGGATCTCCGTTAGTTCAAGGCCAGCCTAGTCTACATAGTGAGTTCCAGGCCAGCTGGGGCCACAGGGAAACCCTGTCTCAAAAAGACCAAAAAGAAAAAAGTTAAAAGAACTGCTTTATTAGTGAAATGAAGATTGCATACATTCTTTAACAGCTAAATTGCAGAAAGACTGGAAATACGTGGGACTCCATTGAGATACAGCTCATTCTTTCCCCAAACCTCCTATCTCACTCTGGAGTTGAATCACAATATGGCTTAATTTTCCTGCACAAGATCAGGAATCTGGGCTGTCATCCCTTGTGTCACTCCTCGGGAAGTCACTAGATCTTTGAGCCAACTACTATGGTCCTGGCACACCTTGAGGAGAGTAAATTTGTTGAGGGAACGGCTCGCACAGGACTATTATCCCCCACTCTGCTTCAGTTTCTCAGGTCATATATTATTATGTTTTATATTTCTCTCTATCTCTTTCAATGACTGGTTCCTTTTTTATTTTTTTTAAATAATTATTTATTTATTTATTTATTTTGTGTGTGTGTGTATGAGTGTACTGTCTGCATGTAGGTTGGTGCACCCGTGTCATGCAATGCCACTGAGGTCAGAAGACGGCATCGGATTCCCCTGGAACTGGAGTTAAAGACGGTTCTCAGCTGCCATGTGGGTGCTGGGAATCGAACCCAGGTCCTCTGCAAAAGCAATCGGCACTCTCAACCACTGAGCCATCTCTCAAGCCCCTTACTTTATTTTCTTATTTAACATGAAAATATTATTTATTAAAGATTTAGTCATGAGACAGAGCAAGATGGCAAATTTACCAACTTGTTAAAGGAATTGAATCTGGGGGCTGGAGAGATGGCTCAGCAGTTAAGAGCACCGACTGCTCTTGCAGAGGACCCAGGTTCGATTCCCAGCACCCACATGGCGGCTAAGAACTGTCTTTAACTCCAGTTCCAGGGGAATCTGATGCCCTCTCCTGACCTCTGTGGCATTGCATGACACAGGTGCACAAACCTACATGCAGACAGTACATTCATACACATACAAAAATAAATAAATAAAATAAAAGAATCTGAATTACATTCATGACCCATTGTAACAACCTAACCTCGCTGGTCACATAGGTTGAAATAAGAAGTTTTGTCTGTAGTGGGTCTTGGGCTTTATTGTTGTTTAGATTTTTAGAGGAAGCTCTTCCACACATATTTTTGTTGGAGTTACAGAATGCCACATCCCAGCAGGAGCTGGCCAAGATAGCAAAGCTTTTATAGACACTGAGTACTGAACTTATCTTAGCAAGAACAGAGAGAACAGAAATCAAATATGTAGAGCCCCAAATCTTTGTGCTAACCCTGTATTTTTAGTTTGGATACAAAAGCGCTTGGTCCCTTGAAGAACTAGAGGAACTGAGAAATTATTGCTTTCTCCTGAAGAGCATGCTGGATAGGAAACTCACTGCTGGGCCCAGAACGTCCGTTTTTTACAGCACACATGTGTTTCTTGTTTTGCTAGAGCTTGGCTAGGGTTAGCTGTAACTGACGAAGTCATGAGCCCAGCACTTCAGGGCCTTTCCATTGCTCCTGGCATCTGTAGCCCTGGGAAACTAGGTCTTTCCTGGAAGTTAAGAACCTGGAGTGTTGGACAGGAGAGCTGGTTCAGTGGTTAGGAGCACTCACTGGCTGCTCTTGCAGAGGACCTGCGTTTGGTTCCCAGCACCCACATGGTGGCTAACAACCATCTATAACTCCAGTTCCAGGGGACTCCGAGACCCTCTTCTGACCTCTGCGGCATTGTATGACATGGGTGCACAGACCTACATGCAGACAGTACATTCATACACATAATAAAATAAATAAAATTTAAAAAACATATATTTATTATTTGTATGTGTATGAATGTACTGTCTGCATGTAGGTCTGTGCACCCATGTCATGCTATGCCGCGGAGGTCAGAAGAGGGCGTCGGAGTCCCCTGGAACTGGAGTTCTAAGTGGTTGTTAGCTGCCATGTGGGTGCTGGGTCCTCTGCAAGAGCAGCCAGTACTCTTTTTTTTTCACATAAATTTATTTTTATTTTTTTAACAAATCTAGACCCGTGTTCCCGCCCATTCCCCCACCCCACCAGAGCTCATGAATTCTGCCAAACATGCCCCTCATCTCTTTCTCAGTCTTTCTCAATATTCTCCATGAGGAAGTCGACTGCACTGAGAAGTTCACTGTTTCAGTCAGTTCTTTGATGCAGTCCTTTCTGTTGTTGTTGTTGTTGTTGTTTCCAATATGCATCACGCCCAACTGCCTTGGACAAAAGCTCAGGGGGCCCTACACAAGAAATACTTACAACTAGGTAATTGGCACTAGCATCCACAGATGAGGGATACCATTCGTTGTTTGTGCAGCCGGTACTCTTAACTTCTCAGCCATCTCTCCAGCCCCAAAGGCTTGGTTTTGAAGGCAGCTCTTGACAGAGCCATTAGGAAGAACGATGGGGTAGGTTTCATTTGGTCTCCCCAGGAAAGGAAAACTCAACATTCTGATTAGGTTCAGCAGGACTTGGTCTTGCAGAGCTCTGGGCAAAGAAGGGAGGATCATAAGACGTGTGAGGCCTTCTGCTGCGTTCCTATCCTGACTCTAGAGCTGAGAGGATAGACCCATATTGTCACATTTATTTCTTTGGGGGGAGGGCACATACAACTGCTTGTGTGTGGAGGTCAGGGGACAACCTTCGGGAGTCAGCTCTCTCCTACCATGTGGGTCCTGAGGATCCGGCTCAGGTCATCAGGCAAGCAGCGAGTGCCTCCGCCCACCCAGCCATCTGGCTGCCCCCAAAGTAAAAGTGTGAACATGACTGTACTGGGTGTCTGAGTAACTGTGACCGTTTGACATCCTGGTATTGATGTGAAAGCACAACTTCACCTCAAAGAGGATAAGATACAATTTATTCTGGAGCCAAATATAAGTGAGCATGGACACAGATTCAGGTTACCCCAAACTCCATGTTCCAGTGTGGAAGCAGTTTCGTGAAGTTTCTATAAAAAGAAAAATGATAAGTCATAAATCAAGATACTTTTCAGGGCTGGAAAGATGGCTCAGTGGTTACGAGCACTGGCTGCTCTTGCAGAGGACCTGGGTTCAATTCCCAGCACCCACATGGCAGCTAAGAACCATCCATAACTCCAGTTCCAGGGGGGATCCAATACCCTCTTCTGAATGACACAGGTGCACTTACATACATGCAGGCAATACACTCATACACATAAAATAAAATAAAATATTAAAATAATAATCAAGACACTTCAAATACATTGATGGGTACACTCAGTAGGTAGGTCATAGCAAAGTGGGGGAGTTCTACTAGAGGTCTCAGATGCTGATGATAGCTTTTTGGTTGGTGAGGCCTAGTGGTCTACTAGTAAATACCTTTCAAGAGGCTTTTTTATCTGTTAGTCACAGAAGTTAGTTCAGAAACAGAGCTGGGCAAGGAAATGGCTATTTAGGGGCTGAAGGCAGCCAGAGATAAATGGCAATTAGGCTCTGAGCCTGCCGCATTCCAGACTCTCTAATCAGCTGATTGGTGTTGCTGTTTTCCTTGGAACTTCGTTCATACTGAGCTCCATCCAGGAAGAGCTGGTATCTTATCTGCTCATGTCCCAAACACACATGATATCCCAAACTTTTTACAAGAGGCATTGTCAAAATGGCTGAACTATTTAGTCCTCTCTCTGGTCCCTAACCCCAATCTGCTAGGTGGCTGAAGAGTAGAGAAAGTTAGACAGCAGCAGATGAGGGAGGGGAAGAAACGAGGGGCTCTGCAACAGATAATGCAGACGAGAACTGAAGGAAGAGTCGGGGAGCCGAGGTGCTGGACCCAGTGTGGATTCTACTGGAGTGTGGTGTCAGCCTAGAAAGTCTTCCAAGAGGACTCGGGACCTTCTGATCGTCCACGGGGGCCTGAGACAACGCTTAGTCCCAGGTGTCTCCTGAGAATAGGGGGACTCCAGCTCTCGGAAGCTAAACCTGGTGTTACTTGGAGCTGGCCACTCTGAGCACAGAGTATCAGCTTGATCCAGCCAGCCCAGTGTTGAATGGAGACTCGGTGCTAAGGAAAGGAACTCTGCACCCTGAGAAAGCAAAAGCCTGCTCACCCAGGAGTTTCTTAGATCAGGAAGTCTGGGAGCATGGGTGCACATGTCAGTCCCGTGTGCTCCGATCCTTCCCTCCGTGGAGATCTTAGGGAAGAAAGAGAGGAGGGGGCAGGGGCGACGTCTGTGCGTGTCCCCTGGAGGAGAGGGTGCCACCTCCCCACACAGAGGTGAGGGATTTCCAGAAGGAAGAGAAGGGCAGCTCACCCTTACAGACCACAGTGGATACCCTCCTTTCCTCCAATGCCTTCTGTCCCTAGAGACCAGCCTGGGCTCCAGCTTATCAGTTGTGAACAGGAAGTAAGGCTTGGCAGAAAGCAGGAAGGAACTCTTTAGCCTGTGTCCTGAAGGTGGACAGTGGGTCAGAGTCATGGCCTGGTGGCCTTCACATCTCAATGGAGTAGCCCTTTGGGACTGTTAGCTGTCACGAGTCATCAGCCAACCACCTCAAGCACTAGGGGGAAGAGAGGCAAGGACTGGGGCCTGTGGGTCTCTAAAATGCCGCTGGAAACAGCGCGGGCCAGGGCACATCTGCCAGAGGTAAAAAGAAGCTGCCAAGTCACACACAGAGAGAATTTATGGAAATGCACCCCAAGAGAGCAGCGGGTGAGTTCCCAGAGAGGAGACTGTGCCGCTGGGGGGTGGAAGTTCCTTTATAGCAAGTGAGGGGGAAGTTTTGGTCTTTTCTGGGACTCCTGTGTGGGCTCATGTCTGAGGGGACAGGCAGGCCTCTCATTATCTTGTTGAGTAGTAAATCTTAGAGTGTGACTTATTCTTCTTGAGACTGGTCATTTGTGTAAAGAGCTGTAAGTCATTAGGGGTCAGGTTCTATTGTCTGTGGAAGGCATCGTGGGACCCTCAGAGTCAGACCCTACTTTTTGGGTCCCTAAGGGTCAGACTCCGCAGGGTCATGGCTTGATTCTTAAAGCATAGGAATTTTGCTTTGATTTTTGCCCCTTTGTCTCCACAGCAGGACCTCGGACAGCCAACTACAATCCGTTCTGAGCATGTGCCCAAAATCCTCGGGACCAAGTAGCTACAGGGGATACGTAAGAAGGAGAGGGAGCCACAAGTCAGGTATAGCAGGAAAATACTGCATCTCCTGCAGCAGTTATCTCCTTAAAGAACAAGGTTGGGAGCAAGCTGCCTGTGATCCACTGTCCTCCACTTCCTCTTCTTGGGCAGTTACCGCACATCTCCCACACAAGGCTAGCCCCTTCTGCTCCACCCAGCTCAGAGCCAAGGAGGACCGGAACCACACCCTCTCCTGATGGCACCCCCAGCTTCCGAGCCTGACAGGCTGCCTTTCCCTTGGCTACAGTTGAGAGATTCCCAGGGTGGGCAATCATCTCCACCCCTCAGGAGAATGCGCACAGCACATCGTACAGAGATGACTGTCTACTGGTCTACTGGGACCCGCTTAGTCTTTTTCTCCTGCAAAGCTCTATGGTCATCAGCTGACGCCTACTGCCTCTGATTCCCCGGGGAGGCCGCTAGGAGTCAAGGCACACCTGCCCCAGCATCTGCCTTTGTCTGAATATTCTGCATGGTAGTAAGGAACCAATAAATCTGTAATTCTCCATAGGCCTCTGGTTGCCCTGCATGATCCTCACCTGCAGACAACCTTGGCTTCCACATTAGGGAAAAGACTGGCAAGTCTCCTTCTGCAGCAGCAGACACAGTGGGGGTCGCCTGTCCCTCTCTGGTGAATTCTTTCAAACCTTCAAGAAGTTCACCAGCTCAACCTCTGGCTTTCTGTCTATATTTCCCTTGGAATTTCAACTTCGCATAAATCTGCCACAGTTGCTTCGGAGTGGTCTGGGCAGCCCTATGTCTGCCTTCCCTTCTTCCCTTGACTGCTTCAGCACTTACAGACCCATTCTACATGCTGGCCAAAATCAGTCGGCTCTTCTAGAGCCTCTCCTAACTCAGAAAGATCACATGGTACCACAGGGCTCAGAGAAGCCAGGCAAACCCCACCTCAGTCTCACTGAAATAACTTACTTTTTCTTTCTCCGTGCTCCTCCTCCTCTTCATTATTATTATTGTTGTTATTCTAACAGGGTCTTGCTGGGCATGGTGGTGCACATGTTTAGTCTTAGCACATGGGAGACAGAGGCAGGCAGACCTCTGTGAGATTGAGGCTATCCTGATTTAAGAGTGCCAGGTCAGCTGGGGCTACAGGGAGACCCTGTCTCAAAAAAACCAAACATGAAAGAAAGAAAGAAAGAAAGAAAGAAAGAAAGAAAGAAAGAAAGAAAGAAAGAAAAGAGAGAGAGAAAGGGGTGGAGGGAGGGAAAGAGGGAAAAAGGAAGGAAGGAAGGAAGGAAGGAAGGAAGGAAGGAAGGAAGGAAGGAAAGAAGGAAGGGGTCCTCCCCTCACACCCGCCCCACCTCGTCCTCCCCTCACACCCACACCACCTCGTCCTCCCTCTCCCACTGTTGGTTCTTCCCTTGGTTTCACAAAAGGGTCTTTAGCACAGGGCTGATTTGTGCTCTCGCTCACACGGCAGCCACGGCGGCCCAGCTGTAGGAAGCAGCCACTGGCATCCTCGTCTCGCCTTCTCCAGTTTACCACCAAATCAGAGGCTAATCTGGAGGCCAGCACTGGTATGCTTTTGTGGAGATTTTTTGGTTTATTGTTTTTTTAATTTATTTTTATTTTATCTGTATGAATGTATTATACATCTGTGTCATACAATGCTGTGGAAGCCAGAAGAGGGCATCAGATCCCCTGGAACTGGAGTTGCAGACAGTTGCAGCTGCCATATGGGTGCTGGGATTTGAACCCGATCTAATGCAAGAGCAGCCAGTGCTGAGCCATCTCTCCAGCCCTATTTATTTATTTATTTGCTTATTTATTCATTTATTTATTTATTTATTTATTTTTGAGACTGGGTCTCACTTTGTAGCCCTGGCTGGCCTTGAACTCACAGACATCTTCCTGCTTTTGCCTCCCAAGTGCTAGGATTAAAGGTGTATGGGAGTTCCTCCCTTCTGTGAGCAGGTTCTTTCTGGTGGATGGCCGAGCCTCAGTTGCATGATTCTTACCTACAGCTCACACAAGCAACTTCTCTGGGGCTCCCTGACAACCTGCTTCCACACATGCTACTCTCAGAGGCTGCAATGCAATTTCTGGTCTGTCAGCCATTTTTGAGGTGTCCCTGTTATCCCTTGATGGACCACATTCATTGCGCAGGCACCCCATAAGGGGCAGAGGATGCTGGCCTACCAGGATTCCACCACCCCGACTTCCCACCCTGACTTTGCAGACAGCTCAGCCCGAGCTGCATGTCTTGTGGCAGGGGTACTGCAGCCACTATTGAAGCAAGATGGTCCCTACCACATGGGAAAGGCCGCACCAGGACCGTACCCGTGGATGCGCTGCCTCAGGACTTAGCTTTAGCCGCCTGCCCCGTCACCCACAGCTGGGGCCGTGCAGCTGCTCCCCACAAGCTCATCTTTGGTTCTTTTACGTCTCTGTTTGGGCACCAAGTATCATGTGACTTCCTGGGGAGATGTCGTACCAGTCACAGACCCAAAGAAGCAATTCTTCCCAGTCTACCAATGACTTTATTGCGACTTCTTGCAGGAAGATAGACTGCCCTTCTCTGAGGTAGAGTCTCCCCAGCCCGCTGTTATAGGAGGAGAGCACAAGGCTTTGTGCTCTGGCTTGTGAGCTGCCGGAGTCACCTGCGCCTGCAAGCCCTTCCCTACGGCCTTGCGAGTGGGCCTGATCCTATGAGGGCCTTGTGTTGTGAGGAATCACAGCTGCTCTGATGTAAAGACACAGGGCCATGTCGTGCCCAGAGGACGGCATTCCCCAACACATCTCCCACCCTTCCCAGCCCCTTGAGAGGCCCCTAGGCCTCCCATCTCTGGATTTATACCCCATGGATATTTTGTATAAGTCACATGACCTGGGGCCACTGTCCAGTTCTTTCACCTAGACTTAGTTTTCAAGGTTTGTTACCTCACTGTGTAGATTTTCATTCCTTCTGGTGTCTAGGCGATGTCCAAATGTGGCTGTGCATCCCTTAACAAGTCTATGTGAACACTCGTGAGCTGAGCCCAATTCCCCATCTGGGAAGTTCTGCAGAGTGCACAGCCCACTGGGAGGACAGCCTGCTTGTGCACCTCCTCTCCAGATGCCATGTGCTTTCCTTCTGAAAACAGCCAGGCGCCTCAGATTCTTAGACAGGAGGGAATTGGTTACTGTGGGCCGTGAAGGCAGGGATGAGTTAGATGGACCTTGATCACTAACTTGCCTGAGCTTCTCAGGGAGGCCGGGCTGCAGCTTCCTTTGCATTCTATTGATTTTTGTTTGTGTGTTTGTTTGTTTATTATTGCTGGGTTTTTAGGCCATAGCACGTTTAGACAGGGTCTCCCTATAGCCTTAGGTGGCCTGGGACTCATTATGTAGACCAGGCTAGGCTCAGTCTCACAGAGATCCACCTGCCTCTGCCTTTCCAGTGCTGGGATTAAAGGTGTGAGCCACCACACCTAGCTTTTTCCATTTAATTGTTCTGCAGTGCCACATAGAAGGCAGTGACATCGAAAGACCTTAGCCAACCTGGCAGGTGACATGATGGGAGCCAGAAGGGGGAAGTGACTCATCTTCATGTGACACCCACACCCTGACTCTAACCAAGAGAGATCTTTTAGGGGCACATCTCAGACAGTCGCTCATGTCCCTGGGCTACAGGCTCCTGCACAAAGCACTGCTGTCCTCTGAAGTTTGGGGGTATGGCTGCTAACAGTAGTCCATGTCCCAGCTGTTGTGGTCCTGCTGCCTGCTGTCACGTGTTTTATCACACACACACACACAAAATCATATAATATATATAATATATATATATATTATATATATATATGGTTTTGTTTTTTGAGACATGGTCTCTCTGTAGCCCTAGCTAGCCTAGAACTCACTATGGAGACCAGGCTGGCCTTGATCTCGGAAAGAATCAGCCTGGATCTTCCTCCCAAGTTCTGGGATCAAAGGCATAGGCTACCATGCCCAAATTGTCTTCTATTTTAATTAAAGATTTCATTTGGGCCGGGGTCCAGGCGCCCCACCCAGCCATGAGCTGACCCAGGGAGGCCCTGCAGGCCCTTCCCTCTGCCCTCCATGGTGTTGTCTTGTGCAGCACACACAGTACCTTGTCATAGAAGGTGACACTAGGGGCTGGGGAGATGGTTCAGCGGTTGGGAGCGCCGACTGCTCTTGCAGTGGACCTGGGTTCGATTCCCAGCACCCACATGGCAGCTAAGAACCGTCTTAAGAAAAAAAACAACAGAAGGTGACACTGACATAGGACCCAGCCCCAGCCCTCCCCCAAACTCCCTCCTGACTCCCCACCCCAGCCACCACTGCCTGTCTCTGATGTTGTAGTTTTGTCAGGAATACAACATAAAAAAGCCATGTCGTGTGCCCTTGACTGCTCTGCTGTTGTGGCTTTCTGACACTGGTCATATGCGTGTGACCCTGACTGACCTGTCACTTGCTCCCTGGACCCACACAGCCATGCTGCAGGCCATACCACCCAGGAACTGGGGGGGGGGTGCTTAAAACAAGATTGGGCTACAGGGACCGAGCTCAGATCCCACCACCCGGCGGCAGTGGGGGAGACCTCAGGAAGAAGGGTCTACTGGGAGCTGACTCAGCACCAGCAGGCATCAGGGATGAGGTGGCCATGTCCGGTGCTACAGGGTGTGTTACCATGAGTGTCTCAGGGCTGGCAGGTATCAGGCCCAGAACCTTTTCAGGAGGGCTGTGGGGGGTGGCTCTTAGATCTCTGGCCATGGCTCCTGGAAGTTTCTGTCTGTCCCTGGCACCTGGCAGGCTGCACATACCTTACCAGCCCGCAAGAGCCCTCTTTCTAGCTGAATGCATCAGAAAGGATTTCGATGTTGGCCTCCAAAGACCCCAACTACTTCTCTTCTCTGAGATGAGAAGGTCGTTGAACCCTGGCAGGCTGGAGTGCAGAGGCTGCCCCCCCCCCACATGTAACCACTGCCTCTTGGGCAGCAGCCAGGTCAGAGAGCACTGGGCAGGAGTCTGGGTTATGTCTCTACCTGTAGGCATGGGCTTTCCCCTAGCCCCTGTGGATCTCACTCTCCTCCAGCTTCTCCTCCAGCACATGGTGATGGAGGGATGGAAGGAAAGGACCCAGTCACTTCTCAAGGCTCTGGCAAGCAGTCACAGACACAGGCTTTCTCCTTGAATGGCTGAGCATCCTGTGTGTACCATTAACCCCACCGCCAAGTTCCTGGCCATGATGCTCCAGTCCACTGCTGGACAACGGGTGCTGGGAGCTTCATGGATTTAAACCTTTTATTTTATTATTACTCAGTGTACACACACACACACACACACACACACACACACAAAGGTACATGTTCCATGGTGTGTGTGTGTGTGTGTGTGTGTGTGTGTGTGTGTGTGTGTGTATGTGCATATGGGTCGGTCAGTTTTCTCCTTCCACTGTAGGTTTTGAGGATTGAGCTCAAGCTGGAAGGCTTACACAGAGTCCTAGTTCGATTTTGTTGCCGTGATAAATAACTCTGACCAAAAACAACTTGGGGAGGGACGGGTTTATTGGGCTTACACATTCCGATCACAGTTCAACATTGAGGGAAGCCAGGGCAGGAACTCGGGACAGAAACCTAGAGGCAGGAACTGAATGAAGCACAGACCATGGAGGAATGCTGCTTACTGGCTTGCTTCTCTGGCCTGTGCTCAGTCTGCTTCCTCATACAACCCAGGACCACCTGCCCAAGGATGGCTCTGCCTACCCCCCCGCCCCCCGTCATTCAACCATCAATGAAATCCCCCATAGACTAGTCCAGTAAATGAAATTCCCCAATTGAGGTTCCTTCTTCCTAGGTGTGTCAAGTTGACAGCTAAAGCCATCCAGCACACCGTCCAAGCACTGTTGCCCACGGAGCCATCTCTCCAGTCCTCTTGATATAAGGGTAGATATCAATATGACACGCTTTTCTTTTTTTGTCTTTTTGAGACAGGATCTCCCTGTAGCCCCAGCTGAAACTCATTGTGTAGACCAGGCTGGCCTTGAACTCACAGAGATCCATCTGCCTCTGTCTCCCAAATACTGGGATTACAAGCATGCACCCCCACACCTGGCCCTTGATATGACATTTTCAAAGAATGTGTTTTATTGAGTCTCCTTCTTCCAACTCCTCACCTGGATTTTATTTATTTATTTATTTATTTATTTATTTATTTATTTATTTACTTACTTATTTACCTATCTATTTATTTATTTACTTTGACTCAGGGGTCTCCCTGTAGCCCCAGCTGACCTTGATCTCAGAGTGATCCACCTGCCTCTGTCTCCCAAGTGCTTGGGATCAAAGGCATGCGCCACTATGCCCGGCCCACCTTGATTTTTTAAAAATGATGTTTTCCTGATGACTGAACGAGTCTGGGCACTATCCTTTCTGGCGACGCTCTTGGTTCAAGTAAAGCATTCGCTATGCAAGCATGAGGACCTGGCTTCAAATTCCCAGAATCCATATAAAGCTGGATATAATGGCATACATGTGCCCACACACAACATATAAACAGACATGCGTGCACATGCATGCACACACACACGCAGATAAATTTAAAAAAATAAATCTTGGGGGCTGGAGAGATGGCTCAGTGGTTAAGAGCAGTGACTGCTCTTGAAGAGGACCTGGGTTTGATTCCCAGCACCCACATGGTGGCTAACAACCATCTCTAACTCTAGTTCCAAGAGATCCAATGCCCTCTTCTGACCTCCATGGTATTGCATGGCATGGGTGCACTTACACACATGTAGGCAATACACTCATACACATAAAATGAAAAGAATAAATAAGTTTCTTAAGAAAGAATATTGCCTACCAGGCTGGAGAGATGGCCTAGCAGTTAAGAGCACTGACTGCTCTTGCAGAGGACCCAGGTTCGATCCCCAGCACCCACATGGCCGCAGAGAACCGTCTTTGACTCCAGTTCCAGGGGAATCCGACGCCCTCTTCTGACCTCCGCGGCATTGCACGACATGGGTGCACAGACCTGCATGCACACAGTACATTCATACGCATACAAGAATAAAAAAAAAAAAAGAATATTGCCTACCAAAAAAAATTTAAAGAATTTTCTGGGCGTGGTGGTGCATGCCTTTAATCCCAGCACTGGGAGGCAGAGGCAGAGGCAGGTGGATCTCTGTGAGTTCAAGGCCTTCCTGGTCTACATAGCAAGCTCCAGGCCAGCTGGGACTAAAGGGAGACCCTGTCTCAAAAAATACCAAAAAAAAAAAATATTGCCAGGTGTGGTGGCACACACCTTTAATCCCAGCTCTCAGGAGATAGAGGCAGGAGGATTGCTCTGAGATCAAGGTCAGCTGGGGCTACAGGGAGACCCTGTCTCAAAAAGACTGGATCTAGTAGCATCACCTGCCCCTGCTCCAGAGACACTGTTAGTGTGGCTGGTGGCAGACACTGTATGCACACCACTGGTACCAAAGGAAAGCAGAGGAGTCTCCTTCCTCACAGAGCTTACCATTGGCGACCTCTGTTTGAAGGCCAGGCTCTGTCCTGTGCTCTCTCTCCCCAAGAACCGGGCCTGGAGAGAGAGCATAGACCGAAGAGAGCAGGGCTGGTCCCCAGACCCAGGGCCCTGAGCCCAGCTCCCAGCATGCTCATTTCTTGTAAAACAAAGGCTGGTCTTCTCTGGATGAGTACTGAGCCAACGTCATATCACACAGGATGAGATGGGCAGTCCACACTGGATAGCCACCAAAAGCTCACAAGAAGGGGTGTGCCCTCCAGGCTCTGGAGGCAAAGGAACCCCACCCTATCCTGAGGAGTCTTCCAGTGGAGGGTGAGGTTGTAGCATGGCAGGTCAGGGTTCCCGTGGGAGATCAGGGCTCCTGGGGGTGAGGGGGGAGTCAGGATTCCTATACGGCATTACTGCTCCTACAGAGGGTCAGGGCTTCTATGGGGTATCAGGGATTCTAGGGAGGACCAAGGTGGTCCATGGATGGCTAGGGCTCCCTGTAGGGATCAGGAGTCCCATTGAGAGTTGGATGACCTATGGTGACTATACTGTGAAAGGCAAAGGCCTTGGTAGGTCCCTGGGATTGACCTTCCCCAGTCACCAGCTCGGGTGCCTCTTCAGTGGCACCAGCTGACCACTGTACCTTCAGTCTTGCTTCAAGAGTTGCCGCCACCTCTGGCTGGCCTCAGTTGTCCATTGGCCAGGGCCTGGCTCCAGAGGGCATAAATGTCTAAAGGGAGACAGGGACAGGAAGTTGAGGCGAGCACTGCCCTTGGCCTGTGGTGGCGTGTCCCTTTCCTGTGCAGCCACCTTCGCACCCTCACTATTTGAGGCTATTATCTGTATCAGGCTCCATAAAGCTGTTAAGACAAGACCACGTGTACCTGGGAAGACAGGCAGGACCCTCCACACTGTCCCCAGATTGGGCTCCTGCCGTCCAGGAGAGAGGTTGCTGGGGTGCAAGGTGCTCTGCAGTTGCCAGGTTGGCTGAGACGCCGTGTGTGCCAGGCTGTGTGCCTGGGCTCCACAGGGCTGGAGAAGGCCCCTCCTGCCTCCTCTCTGCAGCCCTTCAGTGCTGACTCTGCTAGCTTTCCAGGTAATTGCTATTCCCAGCACCTCCTGTGTTCCCCACAGCTTTCAACTCTGTTTGTCCACTATTTATAGTCAACTACCAAAGAGAAACAAATTACTATTATAACACAGCCTTTAAATTTCAAGAGAACACTGAAGACAATTAGCTGAATGTGTCCCTAACGAACGTCTCTCTGGCGAGGTAGCAGTAACTCTGCCTCCTTTTTCTGAAGTCATGACTGTACTCTCTTACTGCAAGAGGCTGCTCCAAAAATCAACTTCCTTTAAATAAACTGTGTGACTGCACTTCCCTGAGGGAAGACACATTCTTCCTCCCCCTGATCCACCAGGCACCCGGGAAAGCCAGGCTACTTGTCTGCAGGGGCCTTGAAAGCAGGACAGATTTCCCATGTGGCCCTGGGCTCCACCTTCCAGTGTCCTCTCAAGGTCCAAGCCAACTCTGTGCCACATGGGCAGAATGGGAAAGGATTGGACAGAAGACCCTGACTGGTGGCACTTGTTTGGAGGGCTCTGGGCCAGGGAGCTTCTGGCCACATTCAGTTCCTGAATCCTGAATCCTGAATCCTGAATCGACTGGAGGAGGCAGGCGTGACATGGGGGAAATGAGTCTCAGTCTCTGGGTACCCAACGCTGCCTGTCCGCAAGGCATCCTGCAGACCAGCAGCCTCTCAGAGCTGCATATGGGTGGTCCCACGGCTCCCTGGGCTACACCAACTCCTAGGCCACCATTTTCCCAACAGTGACAGTGGCTGCTGTTCAGCTGTTGTCCTCAAGACTTATTTTTGTTTACCATCCCTCTGCAAAGTGTTCCAAGTTCTAAATAAAACCACACCGAAGCATTAAGATGTTCAAGTTTAAAAATCTTGTAATCTGGGACAGCAAGATGACATTTTACGGAAAGCCTGACAAACGTGAGTTCATTTCTTATACCCACTTGATGGTAAAAAGAGATCCAACTCCTGCAAGTTGTCTTCTGACCCCCCCCACACTGTTCTTGCACACCCCCCCCACATACATGAATACAAAATAGACACATAAGGGCTGGAGAGATGGCCTAGCGGTTAAGAGCACCGACCGCTCTTGCAGAGGACCCAGGTTCGATCCCCAGCACCCACATGGCGGCCGAGAACCGTCTGAAACTCCAATTCCAGGAGAACTCCAGTTTCAGGGGAACCAAGACCCTCTTCTGACCTCCGCGGCGTTGCACGACACGGGTGCACAGACTTGCATGCAGACAGTACATTCATACACATACAGAAATAAATAAAATTAATTTAAAAAAAACAAAACAAAATAGACACATAAAATTCAATTTTTAAACATTTAAAGTTTAAGCTGGGCGTTGTGGCACACACCTTTAATCCCAGAACTTGGGAGGCAGAGACAGGCAGATCTCTGTGAGTTCAAGGCCAGCCTGGTCTGCCTAGCGAGTCCCATAACAGCTAGGGCTACAGGGAGACCCCATCTCAAAAAAATTAAAGTTTGGGGACTGGAGAGAGATGGCTCAGCAATTAAGAACACTGGCTGCTCTTGCAGAGGACCCAGGTTCGAGTCCCAGCACCCACCTGACAGGTAACAACTGTCCATAACTCCATTTCCAGGGAAATCCGATGGTCAGATGCCTTCTTTTGATCTTTGCAGGCACTGCACAACACAGGTGTACTTAGATACATGCAGGCAATACACTCATAAACAGAAAATAAACATAAGAAACAAAATATTTTTTTAAAAAACTTAGTTTGTGGCTAGGCATGATGGCATACACCTTTAATCCCAGCACTTGGGAGGCAGAGCCAAGTGGATTTCTGTGAGTTCAAGGCCAGCCTTGTCTACATAGCGAGTTTTAGGCCAGCTGGAGCTACAGGGAGATCCTGTCTCTAAAAAGACCAAAAAAGAAAAACTTAAAGTTTGAGCTGGACATGGTGGTGCATGCCTATAATCCCACCCAGTACTCTGGAGGCAGGGGCAGACAGATCTCTGTGAGTTCAAGGCCAGCCTGGTCTACATAGGGAGTTCCAGGCCAGATGGGGCTACAGGGGGACCCTGTCTCAAAAAGACCAAAAAAAAATTTTTTAAGTTTGAAATTAAAGGGAGATTGCACAGAAAACCCTGACTAGTTATACACTGCCTCCCCCAGGTCTCACTCTTGTCCCAGCCACCAACAGGTCTTATCGGAGCATTGTTAGCCCCTGGTTTGAAATATGCTCCTAGAACAGGCTGCCCTAACCATAAAACAATTTCTGTTCTGCAGACAAGTTCTTCTTCCGAGAGAGAGAGAGACTCGTTAGAACAATATGGGGCCTAAGCCCCTTACAAACATCCCTACTCCACCCAACATGACTCTTTTTCCCCGTAGGAACATAAACTCCCCTGCCACTTGACCAGTGTGGCTGTTGGGCCAATTCCCACCAGTCAACTCCAAACTCTCACTGACTGTAACAAAGGTCAATCCACGTTGTCGAGGTTGGGACTTTCCTTTTTTGACTGTAATTCTAATTACAGTCAAAATTTTGGTACAAAAGCCTGGGAGGACCTTTTGAACAAGATCCACTCTCTAAAACCTCTTCTCTTCTTTCCTTGTCCCCCATCAGACTTCGATCATCTCCTGAGCCCACTTTACCTAAATGGCAGCCAGCACACGACGCAGAGACCGCACTCCATCTGGGGCGATGGCCTTACAGCCTCATGGCTCTGTAGACAGAAGGCCTTTGTCCGGAAGGTCATGTTGGTTGCTTTGAGGGGCCTACATAGGAAATGTCAAGCCTTCCTGCCTCCTTTGTCTCTCCCACGGGGCTGCAGTCCAGAGGCCCTCTGACATTCAGGCTGCAGCCAACGCCTCTCCAACCTGCACGACAGTCGGAGATCGAAGGTGCCCTAAATGTCTCCTTTGGACCCCAGGAGTCCTTGTCTTTCTGTTTTGGTGCCAGGGATGGCCAATCTTTTCACCAAAACTCTTCCCAGCTCTTTTCCTCTGGTACCTGGATTCCTTGTTACTTCAGATTTGATCCTCTCCCTATGAATTTTGCTTATGTTCAAGCCTTTTTCAATCTCTCTCTCTCTCTCTCTTCCTCCCTGTCTGGATACCAACTACTTCTACAAGATCTTCCCCAACTGTGCCTCTTGGCCCCCATCCGGCTCCCTCTCTAACCTGAACCCTGGAGACAAACCTCCTTCCTCGTCTCTGACCTCTGTCCCTGACCTCCGCCCCAATTCCACGCCACCCCTTCCCTCACCCCTTCCCTAGTCCCTTTCTCTAAACACTTCATCTTCTACCTCCCTCCAGCCCTCCCAAAACATACCCTCCCTTCCCCCTGCCTCTACCACCACCTTAATGTCCTCACATGTGTTCCAATACACGCCCCTCTCTCCAAACATTTCATCTCCCACATCCCTTATTGAGGGACCCCAAGAGTGATCCATTTTTTATCAGGGGAATTGCCTGATAGAGGCAAGGTGCTGATGCACACATTGAGTCCAGGCTTCCGGTTCCATCAGGCAGAGTGTGTCGAGTTCTGCCCTGAGGCTCTCATGGATGCCCTTAGTTTGGTTAACAGTTCATTTGTTCATTCCTAGCTGGTTGTTTAAGGATCCTGCTGAGTAGATAAGTTTTGGGGTTTTGCTCCCTTCCAAAGTCTTTGGTTTATTAAGGTCTGTTTTATTTGTTTGCTTTGAAAGTATTTTTGTTTCAACATTGTTTGGTTTTTGGTTGCTTTCAGACCTCTGAAGGCATGTTTGATTCTGACCATTTGTTTGTTAAAACTTACTAGCTAGGCTCTGCAGTCATTTGAACAAATCTGTAGAGATGTCAGCACACTCCATTAACAAAAATAAGGTAAAGGAAGGAGCGGGAAGGAGGGAAGGAGCAGGCATCCAGTGGAGACCCTGATGGAGTCCTGAGAGGGCTGAAGAGGAAGATGCCCACCTCCGACCTTCTGACGCTGAAGGCCTTTGAGCCTTACTTGGAGATTTTGGAAGCGTACTCCACAAAAGCCAAGAATTACGTGAATGGATATTGCACCAAATATGAGCCCCGGCAGCTGATTGCATGGAGTGTCTTGTGTAGTCTGTTGATATTCTGGGTGTACGAGCTTACCTTCCAGCCAGAGAGTTTATGGTCAAGGTTTAAAAAGAAGTCATTTGAAATCTCTTGAGACCAGCTCAGGCAAGCGCAGGAAGGTGGACAGCAGCTGAGTGCTTCAGCAAGGCTGATTGTTGACTGATTTCATCTAGTTAATCCATTAATCCAGTTGTCTTTGGCTTGGTTGGCTTTTGTGGCTGTGGGGGCGGAGTTATCCTCCCAGTTGGTATTAAAGGTAGGGTTGTGTGAGTCTTGATCTCAGATCACCAGAGACCAGCTCAGGCAAGCGCAGGAAGGTGGACAGCAGCTGAGTGCTTCAGCAAGGCTGATTGTTGACTGATTTCATCTAGTTAATCCATTAATCCAGTTGTCTTTGGCTTGGTTGGCTTTTGTGGCTGTGGGGGCGGAGTTATCCTCCCAGTTGGTATTAAAGGTAGGGTTGTGTGAGTCTTGATCTCAGATCACCAGAGACCAGCTCAGGCAAGCGCAGGTGCCTTAATTAATATTTAAAGTTATGACTGATAGGTTTGTGTTGCTTCCTTTTGCCTTGTTATCCCCCCAACTGGGATTATGAAGGCATCTGAAGGAGGCAAGCAAAGCAAGCCTTCAACACAGTGAAGAGGCATTTAGGACCTACATTGGAATACAGGCAAGGAGAAGCTCCTATGCCAGGAACACAAAGAAGAAACAACACAGGAAAGGAGCAGGATAATCCCGCATAAAGCTCTACCAACCCTATGGAAGATTCCTACAGTGGGATCCCCCTGGGGATGGCCCAGGACATAGATATCAGAAACACAATTGGGAACATATTTAAAGAACTACAACATTATAAAGAGCAAATCAAAGAACTAAGAAAAGAGAATAAAGAACTCAAGAAGGACCTAGAGAGAGAGAATGACAAACTCCAGAAGGAACTGGAAACACTGAAAAGATCCCATGCTAAAAAAGATAAGGAAACCAACCAACAAAGCAAAGAGCTACAGGAAGAGATTGAGAAGCTCCAAAAGGAAGTGGAAATACTAAAGAAATCAGAAGAGGAAATGAAAAAGGAAATCAAACACTCATCCAATAAAGAGGAAAGGAATGGAAAAAGCCTCAGAAGCAGAATGGAGGAAGCAGAACAAAGAATATCAGACCTGGAAGATAACAGAACAACTAAAAACCTCAAGGAAAGATTATGAAAAATTTAAAAATACACAAAAGTGGAACAACCAGGAACTGTGGGACACTATGAAAAGATTGAACCTCTGCATCATAGGAGTAGAGGAAGGAGAAGAATCCCAAGAGAATGGTATTGATCAGATCTTCAACAGAATAATAGATGAAAACTTCCCCAAACTAAAAAAAGACAAACCAATACAAATACAAGAAGCACATAGAACTCCAAACAGACAAAATCAGAAAAGAAATTCTCCACACCACATCATAGTTAAAATGCTAGACACCCAAAACAAAGACAAAATCCTTAAAGCCACAAGAGAAAAACAACAAGTGACCTATAAGGCGAAACCTATCAGAATTACAACTGACTTCTCAACGCAAACTATGAAAGCAAGAAGAACCTGGAGCAAAGCATTCCCAGTGTTAAAGGACAATAGATGCCAACCCAGGTTACTATACCCAGCAAAAA
>VZQC01000392.1:3643696-3710857 GCA_009823505.1 Rhizomys pruinosus
AGAGATTGGCCTGAGTCTCAGAAGAGACTTTGAACTGTGGACTTTTGAATGGGATTGAAACTGGTAAAGACTATGGGGACTTTTAAGGTTGGACTAAATGCATTTTGCATTTTATATGGTCAGGAGCCTATGGGGGCCAGGGAGTGGAATGTGGTGGTTTGGATGAGTGTCCCCCATAGGCTCTAGGTATTCAGACATTTGTCTCCAGTTGGTGATGCTGTTTTTGGAGGTCTTGGAGGGTGTGGCCGTGCTAGAGGAAGTACATTGCTGGGGGCAGGCTTAGTGAGTTTTAACAAGCCTTGTGGTCTACAATTGCTTTCTCTCTTTGCTTCCTGTGCTCTTTGCAAGATGTGACCCTCGGTTTGCTGCTCCAGATCCAGCTGCCATGCCTCCCGCCACAATGGACTCTAGTTCCCTGGAACCGTCAATCGTAAGCTCAAATAAACTCTTCCTTTTATAAGTTCCTTGGTCATGGTGCTTTATCACAGCAACAGAAAAGTGACTAATACACCATTCCTGAAAATAGACAAAGACTCTGTGAGAACTCTGCCTGCCCAGGGTCTGAGTACAGCTGCAGTTCTGGAGAGACTGAAGGAGTACAGCTGTGTGGATGTTGCCTGGCAAGCAGGGAAAGCCTCAGGGGCTGTGTACAATGGGGAGCAGAAGCTCGCAGAGCTGCTGGTGCAGGCTTATGGAGATTTTGCATGGAGCAATCCTCTGCATCCTGATATCTTCCCTGGACTACGGAAGTTAGAGGCAGAAATTGTAAGGATGACTTGTTCTTTGTTCAATGGGGGACCAGATTCCTGTGGATGTGTGACTTCTGGGGGGACAGAAAGCATCCTGATGGCCTGTAAAAGCTTATCCAGATATGGCCTTAGAGAAGGGGATCAAAACTCCAGAAATTGTGGCTTCCCATAGTGCCCGTGCTGCATTTGACAAAGCAGCCCATTATTTTGGAATGAAGATTGTGGGTGTTGCACAGAACAAGAACATGGAAGTGGATGTGCAGGCAATGAGAAGAGCCATCTCCAGGAACACTGCCATGCTGGTCTGTTCTGTCCCACAGTTTCCTCATGGCGTGATAGATCCTGTCCCTGAAGTGGCCAAGCTGGCTGTCAAATATAAAATCCCTCTTCATGTAGATGCTTTCTGGGGGGTTTCCTTATTGTCTTCATGGAGAAAGCAGGATATCCACTGGAGAAACCATTTGATTTCCAGGTGAAAGGTGTGACTAGCATTTCAGCTGATACACATAAGTATGGCTATGCCCCCAAAGGCTCATCAGTGCTATTGTACTGTGACTAGAAATACAGGCACTACCAGTTCTTCATAGGCACAGATTGGCAGGGTGGTATCTATGCATCTCCAAGCATGGCAGGCTCACGGCCTGGTGGCATCATTGTGGCCTGTTGGGCCACTTTGATGCACTTTGGTGAGAACGGCTATGTTGAAGCTACCAAGCAGATCATCAAAACCACTCGCTCCCTCAAGTCAGAACTGGAAAGCATCAAGGGCATCTTCATTTTTGGGGATCCTCAGTTGTCAGTTATTGCTCTGGGCTCCCATGGTTTTGACATCTACTGACTATCTAACATGATGGTTGCTAAGGGATGGAATTTTAACTATTTGCAATTCCCACCAAGTGTGCATTTCTGCATCACATTGGTACATACCTGGAAGCGAGTAGCAATCCAGTTCTTAAAGGACATCCAGGGATCAGTCACACAGATCATGAAGAATTCTAAAGCCAAGACCACAGGGATGGGTGCCATCTATGGCATGGCCCAGGCAACTATTGAGTATGGTTGCAGAGATATCCTTGGTCTTCTTGGACAGCCTGTACAGTATGGATACTGTGTCTCAAGGCAGACAGATGAATGGTTCTTCAAAGCCCCACTGAGCTTGCACCCTTCTAGTTCCATGGACTTCTGGCCTTCAGATCTCGTTATTTGGAACTGGCCATGCACAACTGACATCTGGACCTGCTCCATAGAGCACAATATGGTAGCCATAAGACAGCTTCAGCCTCAGGACTCCTGTTCCTCCTTTTGTGGCTTTTTTTTTTTTTAATTTTATTTTCTATGTGTATGAATGTACTGTCTGCATGTAGGTTTGTGCACCCATGTCGTGCAATGGTGCGGAGGTCAGAAGACGGTCTCGGATTCCCCTGGAACTGGAGTTCTCCTGGAATTGGAGTTACAGATGGTTCTTAGGCACCACGTGGGTGCTGGGGATCGAACCCGAGTCCTCTGCAAGAGCAGTCGGTGCTCTTAATCACTAGACTATCTCTCCAGCCCCCTTTTTGTGGCTTTTAATTTGAAGATCCCTGAAGGATTCCATTGCATAATGAATTTCTCTGGTTCTAAGTGTCACCCCCAAGAATCATTTTAACCATGAAAAAAAAAATAAAGTAAAAAACAAGATCCCAGAAAACAGCACATTTCTGTTACTTTTTATGGTACCTGGCACCACTTTTTAAATTAACTTCTCAATCATCATCTGGAAACATTCTGAGTAACATCATTCAGGGGTGGGGGGGGTGGCCTGGAGAGATGGCCCAGTGGTTAAGAATGCTGACTGCTCTTGCAGAGGAACCGGATCTGATTCCTAGCACCCATATGGCTAAGAACTGTCTTTAAGCCGGGTGTGGAGGCACATGCCTTTAATCCTAGCACTTGGGAGGCAGAGGCAGGCAGATCTCTGTGAGTTCAAGGCCAGCCTGGTCTACAGAGTGAGCTCCAGGCCAGCTGGGACTAAAAGGAGACCCTATCTCAAAAATAAAAAAAAAAAAAAAAAAAGTCATTATTTGAGACGTGATTCTACTTTTCTGGCAGAGGGCCCAAAGGATGTTCTGACACAGCTCTGTAAAGAAATGCACTCTTAGACAGGACTTCCTTTCATTAGTGGCACAGTTCTAAGTGTTCACTTTCTTCATGAACATCAGCTAAAAAAACATTAAAAAACAAAAAAGCTGGGCGTGGTGGCACACGCCTTTAATCCCAGCACTTGGGAGGCAGAGGCAGGTGGATCTTTGTGAGTTCAAGGCCAGCCTGGTCTACAGAGTGAGTTCCAGGACAGCTGGGGCTACAGGGAGGCCCTGTCTCAAAAAGACCAAAAAAAATTGGGTGGGGGGAGGAAGACACCAAGAAAAATTCCTCTAAAACAAAACTCCGTAACCACCAGACTCACACAAAGCTGGCCGAGTGGAGGCAAACAAGACTCAAACTCACTAGCACTTTACCAAATCTGTGCTGTTTGAATGGAGAGAGCTCCAAGGAAGGAGATGCCCAGCTCCAATGCTTCCAACCACAATCAAAATACAGCATCTGGGGCTGGAGAGATAGCTCAGCAATTAAGAGCACCGACCCGGGTTTGATTCCCAGCACCCACATGGTGGCTAAGAAACGTTTTTAACTCCAGTTCCAGGGGAATACAACACCCTCTTCTCACCTCCACAGCATTACACGACACGGGTGCACCTACTTACATACAGACAGTACACACATACACATAAAATTAAAAAAAATACAGCATCAGCCAGGTGAGGTGGTGCACACCTTTTATTCCAGCACTTGGGAGGCAGAGACAGGGGGATCTACGTGAGCTCAAGGCTCGCCTGGTCTACATAGCTAGCTCCAGGCCAGCTGGGACTAAAGGGAGACCCTGTCTCAAAAAAGACCAAAAACAAACAAACAAACAAGCAAACACAAACAATAAAACAGCATCATTTCAGACAGAAGCAGCAGCCAAACATTGCTCATTTGTATATGCTCAAGATGCTGATGTCAATATCTAATCATTTGCTCACTGGTCCAGAAAGAAGGGGAGATCAGTCACTACTGTACTTTGCGTTCAACCCAATCATGTTACAAAAATAGCAAGCTGCCATAATAATAATAAAAAAAAGCTCCTCTGTGCAGCACCAGTTATCCTCAGTTTACCTCCAAGCCTAGAAATGCCACAGCCACATCCAAAGAGCATAATGGAACAAGAAGCCACAGCTGACGTGGTAACGGAGCCCTCATCGTCCAGGCCGAACTGCGCCCCTGGGGTGTTGTTTTCCTCCTGTTTCTGGGGTTTCATCTCATTCTTGAGATCTTTAGGTCTAAATCATAGTTACTGACTGAAGATTCATGTCGGCCAAGCAAATGTTACGCAGTAGGTGCAAGCTTGCAAAGCCTCATTTTAACTGGCCCAGCAGTAAAATGCTCTTATGTCCCTTGGCATCTCAAAGCTCTAGACAGGATGATGTCACAGACCATTTCACTCCTGCGGCCACTGACATTATCTGACTTCTTTTTCCCTGTTCCCAGAGGACATTCTTGTTAAAAGAAAGTTTAAAGAATATTATATTGTTATAAAATTTCTTCTATAATATATTTTTCATCTACCTTTTCAAACTAAAGCTGATTTGATACCAATATAATAAAACAAATCAAGTCGTTGTCCACAGATAAGAACTACTAGAGTTAGAGTGAGCCATTCCACATGAGGGTCGAGCTGTAAGGCTTAACTGGTAACAGGAAAAGCCAAAATTAGAAGATGACAGGTTTGTTTAACTACTCCAAATATAAATAATACTTCACAGAGTACAGATTACTATAAATACAGGGGTGTTCTGCTTTCTCTTCAATTGCTGGAACAAAACACTCAGACCAATACTAACTTGGGGAGGAAAGGGTTTATTCATCTCACATCTTAGTTCATCACTGAGGAAGCCCAAGGTAGGAACTCATGGTAGGAACCTGGAGTCAGGAACTGAAGCACAGGCCATGGAGGAATGCTGCTTACTGGCTTGCTCCCTGGCCCTTGCTCAGCCTGCCTTCTATACAGTACAGAACAGGCCTCCTGGTGCTTACCACAGGCTGTGTTTCTACACCAACGGTATAGAAATTAAAAAAAAAAAAAGTACAGAACAACCTGCCCAAGGGTGGCACTACCCACAATGGGATGGGCCCTCCTATGTCACTCAGCAATCAAGAAAATACCCCACAGGCCAGTCCAATGGAGGCAATTCCCCAATTGAGGCTCAACCCAGATGTGTCAGGTTGAACTAAAGCTGTCCAGCACAGGGTGGAAAACGAGTCAATCTTGTTTTTTCAATGTTTGTTTCCTTAGTGTGTTATACCTACTCCTATTCCTAAGCAATGTACTTGATTCTTTTCATTTTAAGTATAATAATCCTATTACATGTCACATGTAAATGTTATGTCAGATACAGAAAGCAAAAGAAAAAGTCAGATCTGGACCACAATGGCTAATAGTTTTGATATGATGCAAGAGTCTCTTCCTTCTTGGCTTTACCAGCTATTCCTCTCTCCTGAAGACTGCTACTCAGCTTCACCTATATCAGGTCCTAGAAAGCCTTCCTAACAACATGTAAATAAATATGTGCCCCTCCCCCAAATGTGCTGCTTGACCAATGGGGGAACAAAACTGCATCTTAAAACTGAACATTCTGCCGGGCGTCATGGCGCATGCCTTTAATTCCAGCACTTGGGAGGCAGAGGCAGGTGGATCTCTGAGTTTAAGGCCAGCCTGTTCTAAACAGTGAATTCCAGGACAGCCAGAGCTACAAGGAGACACTGTCTCAAAAAGACCCTTTCAGAATGTATTAGTGACCACCTTTCTGCCAAGAATTTCTGACCAAGATTTCATAGATGTCCAAAAAGTGACTGACCTGATTCAAAATTAGCTTAACTCCCTTGACTTGGTGGTTCTTCAAGATGGGAGGGGCTTAGATTTGCTTACTGCCCATCAGGGATGTTCTGATTACTGTTACTCTGCCAATCAATCTAGCATAGTTAAGGACACCCTAAAAGAGCTCAGGACATGCCTAAAACAACGGCAGGAGCAGGTAAAAGGGGACATCGTCTGGAGACACCCAGAAGTTAGCAGTAACTCTCCTATTCCTGGGCCCCTCAACATCCATATAGAACTCCTCATATTGCTAATCAATAATTCCCAAAGATTCTTACAGAATCCTATGGCTACAGTAGCCGGTACAACTGCCCCAGCCACCACCAGGACCAAATCAAGACTAGGCTCCTGCTCCATACCACCAGAGGAGTCCCCTACACCCCTCTTCCAACAGACCCCTGAAGCCAGGCACAGAGTACTCTCAGCAGGAAGCATCTATGGAGCCCCACCCTAGTCTATTCCTCTTCAGGGCCTGGAACAAAGAGATTACACAAAAACCCTCTTGCCAGTTATCAACCACCAGTCTGGCTGACAGGCCTTATCAGAGCGTTGTTAGCCCATTTTGAAATATGGCCCAGGAACATACCACCCTCAACCACAAAAGCGACTCCTGTCCTGCAAACAAGTCCTTCCACCAAAAGAGACTCTCCTCAGAACAAGGTGGGCCCCATACTCTTCACAAACACTCCTACCTAACCACCATGACTCTATTTCCACACACAAACATAAACTCCCTTGAGGCTTGACTGGCATGGTGGCTTCTCCAGTGATTCCCATCCACCCGCTCCATCCACCATAACAAAGGTCAGTGTGGATGATACAGGTTGGTTGCTTTCTTTGCTACCTGCAATTCCCATTCCTAACAGAAATCCCAACACTGGAGAAGTGGAGACAGGTGGGTCCCTGGGGCCTGCTCCTCAGGCAGCCTAGCCTAATCAGCCAGCTCCAGGGCTTAGTAAGCGACCCTGTCTTAAAAATCAGGCTGGGGGCCCAGAGAGACAGCCCAGGGATTAGAGCACTGGTTGCTCTTGCAGAGGCCCACCCCTAGTGGTCTATTTCCTCCAGGCAGCTCACCTCCTAAAGGCTGCAGGGCCCTCACAATGGTACCACCATCTCGTTTGGAGCCCACACTTTGAGTGCATAAGGGGCATTTCAAATTCAAAATCCCCAAGAGTTTCTTCACAGGCTTGGAAACAAAAGTCCTTAAATTCATTTGGAAAAACAAAAGACCCGGAATAGCCAAAACAACCCTGAGGGAAAAGAGCTACACAGGGGGGATCTCTATACCAGACTTCAAACTATACTACAAGGCTATAGTCATAAAAACAGCCTGGTACTGGCACAAAAACAGACCTGTTGACCAATGGAACAAAACTGAAGATCCAAATCTCTTGAGCACTACAATTTCAGCCACCTTATATTTGACAAGGGGGCCAGGAAGCCACAATGGAGAAAAACAGCATCTTCAGCAAGTGGTGTTGGCAAAACTGGATCACCAGTGAGAAGAATGAAATAAACCCCCAACCTCTTGCCCGGTACAAAGTCAACTCCAGATGTGTCAAAGCCTCAATGAAACCCCAAAATCTGAAGGTGATAGAAGAAAAAGTTGGCAACAGACTAAAGACATAGGCATAGGAAAAGACTTCCTAAATCAAACACTGCAGCTGTGCTAGAAATTAAGGTTGACAATTGACAAATGGGCCCTCAGTAAACCTAAAAGCTTCTGTACATCAAGAAACAATCAAGGAATGGAAGAGAAATCCCACAGAGTGGGAGGAAACCTCCACCGAAGATACATCTACACAAGCATTGATTCCAGAATATATTAAACTACTCAAAAAACAAAAAAAAGAAAACAAATGACCCACCAATAGATGGAGCAAAGACTGAAAGAGATCACAAGTGAGGAAATTAGAGATGTCTGAGAAACACCTGAAGAANAGTCCTAAATGCCTCTTCACTGTGTTGAAAGCTTGCTTTGCTTGCCTCCTTCAGATGCCTTCGTAATCCCAGTTGGCGGGGGAGGGGGGGCGCTTTTCAGCCCACGCCCAGGTACCTTCTGCTGGCCTCAGGAGATCTCAGATCTCAAGAGTCACACAACCCCACCTTTAATACCAGCTGGGAGGATAACTCTGCCCCCACAGTCACAAAAGCCAATCAAGCCAAAGACAGCACCTTTAATCCCAGCTGGGAGGATAACCCCGACCCCACAGCCACAAAAGCCAATCAAGCCAAAGACAGCTGGATTAAGGGATCAACAATCAGCCTTGCTGAGGCACCCAGTTCCTACCTGTCTCCTACTCTTCCGTCCACTGGCCTCAGGAGATCTCGGTCTCTCATCTCTTGTCAAGTGGTCAAGCATAGCTTATTGGGGCAGTTGGAGCTGGGGATTTGGCTAAAAATTTTGATTATGCTATGAAGGCAATTTCAATTTGGATGGAGTTTACATGAGTGTTTCCTTACTTGTAAACTACTTTGATTCAAACTCTTTTTGGAGAATAGATAGCAGAAAAATAGCATATAGAAACATATACTGGTAGACCAGGATGATATAAACTTTTTCTGCCAGGCATGGTGGCACACGCCTTTAATCTTAGCATTTGGGAGGCAGAGGTAGGCGGATCCCTGTGAGTTCAAGGCCAGCCTGGTCTACAGAGTGAGTTCCAGGACAGCCAGAGCTACAGGGAGACCCTGTCACAAAAAAAAAAAATACAAAAAAAGAACTTTTTCTTAAAACTTAGTCTCTTTGACAACAAAAAAGCCTGGTGTGGTGGCACAGGCCTTTAATCCTAGTATTCAAGAGACAGAGACCAGCAGATCTCTGTGAGTTCAAGGCCAACCTGTCCTACAGAGTGAGCTCCAGGCCAGCTGGGACTAAAGGGAGACCCTGCCTCAAAAAGACAAAACAAAAAACAAACAAAAAAAAAAAAACCCACAACTTAGTCTCAGCTCTCTGCTCCTTCCTGTTCCAGAGACAGCCATATCTTCTCATGCAGTGCCAACCTCATCCCTGAAACAGGATGGTGAAGGTCAGAGTAAACAGATTTGGTGGTATATTGGGTGCCTGGTCACCACAGCTGCCTTAACCTCTCACAAAGTGGAGATTGTTCCTATCAATGACCCCTTCATTGACCTCAGCTACATTGTTTGCATGTTCCAGTATGACTCCACCCACAGCAAGTCCCACAGTGAAGTTAAGCCTGAGAATGGGAAACTTGTCATCAATGGGAAGTCATCTCCATCTTCCAGAAGCAAGATCCTGCCAACATGAAATGGAGTGATTCTGGTGCCAAGTATCTTGTGGAGTCTACTGGGTGTTTTACTACCATGGAGAAGTCCAAGGCCCACTTGAAGGGTGGAGCCAAAAGGGTCATCATTTTTGCCCTTTCTACTGATGTCCCCATGTTTGTCATGGGGGTAAACCATGAGAAATATAATTATTCCTTCAAGATTGTCAGCAATGCCTCCTCTACCACCAACTGCTTAGCCCTCCTGGCCAAGGTCATCCATGAGAACTTTGTCATCACTGAGGGACTCATGACCACAGTTCATACCATTGCAGCTATCCAGAAGACTGTGGACAATGCCTCCAGGAAACTTTGGTGTTATGGTCATGGGGCTGCCTAGAACATCATCCCTGCATCCACTGGCACTGTCAAGGCTGTGGATATGGTCATCCCAGAACTAAACAGGAAACTCACTGGCATGGTCTTTCATATTCTTGGCCTCAACATGTCTGTTGTGGATCTGACCTGCCACCTGGAGAAAGCAGATAAATATGATGACATCAAGAAGGTGGTAAAGCAGGCATCGGAGGGCCTCCCGAAGGGCAACCTGGGCTATAGATAACCAGGTGGTCTCTTTCAACTTTAACAGCAACACCTACTCTTCTGCCTTTGATGCTGGGGCTGGCACTACCCTCAATGACCACTTTGTCAAGCTCATTTCCTGGTATGACAATGAATTTGTCTACTGCAACAGATGGTAGACCTCATGGTCCACATTGCCTCCAAGGAGTAAGAAGCCCTGAACCATCACCCCAGGAAGAGGGAGAGAGAGGCTCTTGGCTGGGAGGGATCTCTGCCCTAACTCAGCCCCTAACACACTGAATCTCCCCCTCACAGTTTCCATCCCAGACCCCCAGAGAAAATGAAGGAGCTTAGAGAGTCCTACTCTCTTGAATACCATCAATAAAGTTCACTACACCTACCCCCCAAAAAAAAAAACCTGGTCTCTTATAGGATATGATCCTATCTTCCATATATGTGTAGTTGTTCATATTGATGTGGAAACTATAAAGGAGTCCTTGAGAGGAAAAAAGGAGCCTTTAAGAGAGAAGGGTGAGGAGGGTACTAGAATACATGTGATATGAAAGTGCAAAGAATTCCAGGAGTGAGTGGACATGTCAAAGTGGGAGCAGGGAGATGGAGGCTAGAAGTAGGGGAAGCCCAATCAAAACTAAGAATGCAAGAAAATGCCATAAGGAAACCTACTAATGCTAAATAAAAAAATAAATAAAAGAAGTGTCATTGAGGATGAACCCCTCCCTCACAATCAGCAGCCTGTAAACTTAGGAACTGAAACTGAATTTGACTTCTGGTTAAAAGAAAGCGCTCAGAGTCCTAAGACTCACATGGGGACAGGGTGTCCTGAATGCCCAAGAAATCATAAGATCTAGCCAAGACCTTCTGTTAAAGATTAAAGACATACCATTGTCCCTTCCCTTCAGAATTAATCCAAATGGGCCAATAAATCACTGGGGCAGAAATATCCCTTAGGAAAACTGTTCTGGAAACTTTAGAAACAATTCAAGCCTATCTACAAATGTGAGTTGACACAATGGCCTGGCTATTGTCCACTCTTATGTTGTGAGTGCACTTTCTCCCTCAATGGTCTTTTTGGCCATTGTCCCTTCTCTTTCTTTGAGGGGACATTATCTTACTGTGTAATAAACTACCCTCTGTGTGTCTCAACTGAGTACAAGGATCCACATTCTGCCTCTGTCTTCTGGTTACTGGATATACAAGCTTGAATGATGCTCAAAGTCCTTTATTTCTTGGTTTCTAAAATAAAAGATGAGAATAGTACCTAATGAGTCAAATATGTAATACACTTAGAATACTTTTGGACATACTATTTGTTATTTTTAAACTCCCTGGGTTGAGTCTGTCTTCCATTGCTGTGACAAAACACTCTGACCGACACCAACTTGGGGAGGAAAGGGTTTATTCAGCTTACATCTCCTGGGTCACAGTTGATCACTCAGGGAGCCCAAGGTAAGAACTCAGGGCAGGAACCTGGAGGCAGGAGCTGAAGCACAGGCCATGGAGGAATGCTGTCCATTGGCTTGCTCCTGGCTTGCTCTCTGGCTCATGCCCAGCCTGCCTTCTTATACTGTCACTGCTCAACAATCAAGACAATACACCACAGATGTGGCCACAGGCCAATCCAATGGAGCAAATTCCCCAATTGAGGCTCCCTCAACCCAGGTGTGTCAAGTTGACACTAAAGCTATCCAGCACAATAGACCCCTTGTCAACTTGACACACAAAACACATCACTATTAAACCACCACCTTTCCAGTTCTTATCCCCAAAATATGATGTTAACATGAATCACAACCTAAGACAGTACAACCTCAAAAGCCTCACAGTCCTTAAAATGTCCAAACACTTAAAAGTTCACAGTCCGTTAAAAGTCTCTTAACTGTGGGCTGCTGTAAAATCCAAAACAAGTACTGTCTTATTTCAAAGGGAAGAATCAGGCACTCTCAAACAAAACCTAAGTCCAGCAAAGTAGCTCAAGGCTGGACACCTGGGATTCACTCACGATCTTCTGGGCTCCAAAGGGTCTCGGCAGCTCCCCCTCTCCGACTCTGCCGTCCGTGGCACACTCATCTCGCAGGCCCAGGCCGACTCCATTCTACACCTACCGCTGCTCTTGGTGGTCGTCCCAGGGTACCGGCATCTCCAAAAAGCTGGGGTCGCTACTGAAACTGAGGCAGCACCTTCACCAATGGTCTCTTCTGACCTCTCCTGGTGCAAAGCCTCAGCTTCTCTCCATGACCCCTGCAATCCTGGGGTCTTCACAGCAACCGAGGTGCACTTCCACCAATGGTCTTTCCTGACCTCTCACAGTGCCAAGCCTCGGCTGCTCTCTGTGACCCCCTCAAATTTCAACACCGGAACCATATAGGAGACTCTTACACGTTACCAAGTCCGGCTTCTGGCTCGAGATGGAGGCTCAGGCCCTTTCTGGGTCACAGCTTCTGTGTGCTGACCTTGAAGATATTCTCCCCAGAAGATTTCACCTCAGTGATGCTGGTCTCTTGTTACTTACAGCTGATTTTTCAGCCCCAGCTAACCAGCATCAATTGCCCCAGTACCACAAAAGTTTCACTTCAGGTTCTGGTCTCTTGTTACTTACAGCTGATTCTCCACAGCCCCAGCTGACCAGAACCCACAGATTACACAGTCCTGATGATCTCTGCTCTCCTTTGAAACTAGAAACTTCACAAGCCAGGCCTCCATCTTCTACAACTCCTTCAGCAAAACTGCTCCAAGCTCCACAGCAACAATCTTTAGGCATTCAATGATCTTCCCAGCCCAAAGTTCCAAACGCCTCCACAATCCTTCCCCAAAACACCAAGGTCAGGTCTGTCACAGCAATACCCCACTCGTCTGGTACCAATTTCTGTCCTAGTTTGTCTTCCATTGCTGTGACAAAACACTCTGACCGACACCAACTTGGGGAGGAAAGGGTTTATTCAGCTTACATCTCCTGGGTCACAGTTGATCACTCAGGGAGCCCAAGGTAAGAACTCAGGGCAGGAACCTGGAGGCAGGAGCTGAAGCACAGGCCATGGAGGAATGCTGTCCACTGGCTTGCTCCTGGCTTGCTCTCTGGCTCATGCCCAGCCTGCCTTCTTATACTGTCACTGCTCAACAATCAAGACAATACACCACAGATGTGGCCACAGGCCAATCCAATGGAGCAAATTCCCCAATTGAGGCTCCCTCAACCCAGGTGTGTCAAGTTGACACTAAAGCTATCCAGCACAGAAGCTATCATTTATGAATATAGATTATAGCAGCTGAGACTTGAGATATTTATACAGGACAGTACTGAAAATCTCCTTAGTAATATGTTTTACAAAATGACACATAAAACTGTTATGTACTATGAATGTTAAATAACATGTAATCTCTGAAATAACAGTAAAAGCTTGAATATTTACTAGGGAGTTTAAATTATATTAAAAGAATGCTCTCAGGGACTGGAGAGTTGGTTCAGTGTACTGGCTGTTCTTGCAGATGACCGAGGTTCAGTTCCCAGTACCCCCATGGTGGCTAACAACTGCCCTAACTCCAGTCTCAGGGGATCCAGCACCATCTTCTGGACTCAGGGTGTTGTGCGACACATACATACTTGCATACATGAAGGCAAAACATTTATACACATTAAATACAAGTAAAATAAACGAATTGGAAATATATTTAAAAGAAGGTTCTTGTTGAAGCTGGGCATCTCCTTCCTTGGAGCTCTCTCCATTCAAACAGGACAGATTTGGTAAAGTGCTAGTGAGACTGAGTCTTGCTTGCCTCTACCCGGTCATCTTTATATGAATCTCGTGGTTATGGAGTTTTGTTTTAGGGTAATTTTTTCCTGGTGTCTTCCCCTCATCCCAATTGTTTTATTTTTTGTTGTTTTGTTTTGTTGGTTAAATAATGGCTTTTAGCTGATGTTCATGAAGAGAGTGAATACTTAGAACTGTGCCACTAATGAAAGGAAATCCTAAGAGTGCATTTCTTTACAGAGCTGTGTCATACCATCTGTATTAGTCACTTTTCTGTTGCTGTGATAAAGCACCATGACCAAGGAACTTATAAAAGGAAGAGTTTATTTGAGCTTACGATTGGCAGTTCCAGGGAATTAGAGTCCATCGTGGTGGGAGGCGTGATGGCTGGATCTGGAGCAGCAAACGGAGGGTCACATCTCGCAAAGAGCACAGGAAACAGAGAGGAAGCAACTGTAGACCAGGAGGCTTGTTAAGCTCACTAAGCCTGCCCCCAGTGACACTCTTCCTGCAGCATGGCCACATACCCCAAGACCTCCAAAAACAGCACCACCAACTGGAGACAAACGTCTGAATACCTAGAGCCTATGGGGGACACACATTCAAACCACCACACCATCCTTTTGGCCCTCTGCTAGAAAAGTAGAATCAAGTCTCAAATAATGCCTTTTAAATTTTATCCTTTAGTATTATAGATGTAGGACAATACTGTATCATACCTCCGTGAATGTAAAATATCTTGTGCCTGCTTTATGATGCGTAGTAGTGACCGTGCTTTATCAGAGCTGTTTTTATAATGATGTTACTCAGAATGTTTTCTTTCTAGATGATGATTGAGAAGCTAATAAAAAAGAAAATGGGGGGCTGGAGAGATGGCCTAGCGGTTAAGAGCGCCGATCGCTCTTGCAGAGGACCCGGGTTTGATCCCCAGCACCCACATGGCGGCCGAGAACCGTCTGAAACTCCAATTCCAGGAGAACTCCAGTTCCAGGGGAATCCGACACCCTCTTCTGACCTCCGCGGCACTGCACGACATGGTTGCACAGACTTGCATGCAGACAGTACATTCATACACATACAGAAATAAAAAACAATTGTTAAAAAAATAATAAATAAAAATAAACTGCCTTGTTTTTTTTTTTTTTTTTTTTGTTTTTTTTTTTTTTTTTTTTTTGCTGCTCCCAGTCAACAGAGGGGACTTTATTAGGGTCCCCCCACAGGCTGCCTCCACTCTACTTGACCTTCTTCTTGGGGCGCAGGTTGTTGGTGTGGCCGCACTTCTTCTTGCGGCAGTTGACAGCACGGGGATGCAGGCGAGCGTAGCACTTGCGGCAGATCATCTTGTCGCAGTTGTACTTCTGCGCGAGCTGGCGAAGAGACGGCTCGATGATGCCACCTCGAAGACGCAGCACAAGGTGCAAGGTAGACTCTTTCTGGATGTTGTAGTCAGACAGGGTCCGGCCATCCTCCAGCTGCTTGCCAGCGAAGATCAGCCGCTGCTGGTCCGGTGGGATGCCCTCCTTGTCCTGGATCTTGGCCTTGACATTGTCAATGGTGTCGCTGGGCTCCACCTCTAGGGTGATGGTTTTGCCAGTCAGGGTCTTCACGAAGATCTGCATCTTGGCGTTTGCCGCGCGGCCGCCTCGCTGAAGAGAAAGAGTAAACTGCCTATTTGTGAAGCATACTGCAGCAATGCATTAAATCAAAATTTAAAAAAAAAAAAAAAAAAAAAAGAAAATGGTTCCAGGTACCACATCAGTAACAGAACTGTGCTGTTTTCTGGGATTTTGTTTTTACTTTATTTTTTTAATGGATGTGCTGACGTCTCTACAATTTTGTTCAAATGACTGCAGAGCCTGGAGAGGCTGTTGCTGCTACTGATGCATAACACACTGCTATTATTGGTCTTTTTATATAAATAAAAATATGTAGATAATTTGAATTTTTGAAAACTTTAGCTGTGCTGTCAACTTTGGAAAAAAAATGTATCCCAGTTTACTGTGTTGAGTTGGCATTGTACAGAAATTAACAGCCACATTGGTCTAGAAATGTTCATTTTTTTCCATTTGTACAGGGGTAATGCACTGTATTAAATATGTAAGGACTTATCTACATGGGTTTTATTATAGAAACTAATAAAGTATTCTCTAAATAATGAAAAAAACAACAAAAAAGAAGGTTCTTGGGTTGTAGTGCCTTTGTAGTTAATATAAACTGAAAGAGGCATACTTTATGAAAATCAAATGTCAGTGGGGGTTGAGGGGTTGAGAGTATGGCTCAGAAGTAGAGGGCTTGCCTCGCTTCCTTGAGGTCCTAATTTGCATCCTCAACACTGAAGGAGAAGATAAAAGCTGGAGGTGTTTGGGACTGCAGACAGTCTGGCACTGTTCTGGCTGCTGTAGGCTGTGCTGCAGGAGGATGAAGGTGGTACAATGTGCTAAGGAGACACTAATGGTCAGGTTTGATGCTGCCTTCTAGAATATTCCACAACAGAGGGTAGAAACAAGGACTGAACACAAAAAAGGCGAGGCTTATGGATTTTTCTGAAGGAGTAAATGGAGTTTCACTTTTTGATAATGTTCTTAGAAGCCTGTCTTTTGTCCTCATCTTCACCTCTTTGCCATGACCTTTCCACCAGTTTTCCCATCCTTGACTTTTCTACAGCATTCATCTTTGTGGACTGCCAATATCTCCATTCTGTGAGTTCAAGGCCAGCCTGGTCTACATAGTGAGTTTCAGGCCAGCTGGGGAGGGGAGGTAGTGGGAGACCCGGTCTCAACAAAAAAGACCAAAAAAAAAAAAGTTGACATAAACTTTACATAAAGAAAGTGATATCAATGTGGGTGTTAGCTTTAACCTGTACCCTAGGGATTGGTTGTACCCTAATTAGGAATTTGTAGTTCCGAGTTTATTAGCTGACATTTAGTCCTCATTCCAGAGGTGACTGCTGCATCTACTACAGCTCTGTGCATTTCTGATCAACACCAGAGTTTTGCTATTTAGCATGCTGATATTCAAGAAATATATGTAAAAAATTTTAAATGGGCCCATCAAGATGACTCAGTAGGTAAAAGTGCTTGTTGGACAAACCTAACAACCTGAGTTTAATCTCTGGAACCCATGGTAAGAGAGAATTCACTCCTGAAAATTGTCTTCTGAGCTCCACACATAAGCCGTGGTATGTGTGCTTATATGCACCTACTACTAAGCTGCTAGTAATAAAACAATAATAATAATAATAATAATAATAAATCAAGTAAAAACTGTAACACTATGCTGTGCATATTTTTGAATTTTTATTAATTTGTTTTGATTTCTTTTTTGTATTTTTTTTAATTTATTATTTTTTATGTATGTGAGTGTACTGTCTGCATGTAGGTAGGTGCACCCATGTCATGCAAAGCTACGGAGGTCAGAAGACGGTGTCAGATTCCCCTGGAACTGGAGTTAAAGATGGTTCTTAGCTGCCATGTGGGTGCTGGGAATCGAATGTGGGTGCTGGGAATCAAATGTGAGTGCTGGGAATTGAACCCGGGTCCTCTGCAAGAGCAGTCGGTGCTCTTAAGCACTGAGCCATCTCTCCAGCCCCTGCTTTTGTTTTTTGAGACAGGGTCTCCTTTTAGTCCCAGCTAGCCTGGAGCTTGCTATATAGACCAGGCTGGCCTGAACTCACAGAGATCTGCCTGCCTCTGCCTCCGGAGTGGTGGGATTAAAGGTGTGTGCCACCATGTCCAGCCTAAAACAGTTCCTAGCCACCACGTGGGCACTGGGAATTGAACCTGGCTCCTCTGCAAGAACAGTCAGTGCTCTTAACCACTGAGCCATCTCTCCAGCATCTTGTTTTGATTTCTTGAGACAGGGTCTCAAGTAGCTCAGGCTGACCTCGAAACAGTTATATAGCTCATATATATAAAATAAAAATAAAATATTAACAAAAAATTAAAGCCAGGATTCTCATATGAGAGAGAACATATGGTATTTGTCTTTTTGAGCCCTAGTTATCTCATTTAATATAATATCTTCTGGACTGGAGAGATGGCTCAGCGGTTAAGAGCATTGCCTGCTCTTACAGAGGACCCAGGTTTGATTCCCAGTACCCACCTGGGGCTAACAACCACCTGTAACTCCAGTTCCAGGTGACTTCTGTAAGCATGGCAAGACACTGGTGCACTTACACATATACATCCAACACACTCATACATATAAAGATAATAAATTAAAAAATATATATCTTCTAATTCCATCCATTTTTATTCATATTTCATAATTTTGTTTTTCCTATGGATGAACAAAATTCCATTGTGTATGTGCATCACATTTTTTGTTGTCCATTCATCAGTTGATGGACAATTAGGCTGATTTGATTTCCTTGCTATTGTGAACAGAGCAACAATAAACACGAATCTCAGTGGTAGGATACTTGCATTACTATACTCAGGAGCAGTACAGCTGAGCCATATGGTAGTTCTAGTTTTAAATTTTTGAGACACCACACCAATCTGCATAGTGGCTGCACCAGCAGATAGGGGTCCCCTTTTCTTGCATCCTCATCAGCATTTATTGTCACTGGCTTCCTTGGTGATACCACTCTGACTGGGGAGAGATGGAATCTCAAAATAGTTTTAATTTGTATTTCCCTGATAACTAAGGATATTGAACTTTTTTTTTTTTTTAAGAAAGAAGACAGAGAAAGAAAGGAAGAAAGAAAGAGAGAAGAAAGGTGAGAGAGAGAAAGACAAAGGTCTAGTTTAATATACAGATTTAGAGATTGAAAGTTGGAACAGCATAATGTGAGCTTTTGGCAAGGGCTCCATCATAAATGCAAAAGCCAGTGTGGGAGGAAGAGACCACATCTCAAAGTAAGGCAAGGACACAAATTTGGTGGGAGGCAATCAGCTATGACCTCCAAGTACTTATGGGACCTGCAAGAGCCATAACACACTTTAATAATCATAACTGTTTATAAAATAAAATTTTTATTTTTTTCGTATGGTAATAGAATGTTAACTGTTTGCATGTAGGTTGTTCAAACAAACACCCGTGTTCGTGCAAATGCTCGCAGGCAGGTCAGAAGAGGGCAATCGGATTCCCCTTGGAATCTGGGAGTTCTCCTGGAATGTGGAGATTACAGACGGTTCTTAAGCCGTCCAGTGGTGCTGCGGGGACTCCACGAGTCCTTCTGCAGAGCAAGTATCGGTGCTCTTACGCTAGGCTATCTCTCCAGCCCCAAAGCCCTCACATTTTTTTAAAGAGCCATGCTTTCCCAACAACTGAGGACCCACAACCTAACAAGGCCTGAAGTTGAAGGCAGACATGGAGAACTTCAGCATTTGGTAAAAAGCACATGGTTTAGCCGGGGCGTGGTGGTGCACGCGCTTAATCCTAGCAACTGGGAGGCAGAGACAGGGCGGATCTTTGTGAGTTCAAGGCAAGCCTGCTGGTCTACAAGGGTGATTTCCAGGACAGCTTGGGGCTCAGGGAGACGCTGCTCTTCAGAAAAGAAAAGCCAAAAAAAAAAAAAAAAAAAAGCACAGGTTTTCAGATGAAGGGCAAGTACAGTGTCGCGGTATAGGAAAAATGATTTCTGTGAGTTCAGGCCAGCTGGGCTACACGGAGACCCTGTCTCAAAAAGACAAAAAAATAACTTTTAAATACCAATTTTAAAATGTTCAATATCCTTGCCGGCGTGGTGGTGCACACCTTTAATCATAGCACTCGGAGGAGCAGAAGGCTGGATCTGTGTGGTTTCAAGGCCAGCCTGGTCCTAACAAAGTGAGTTCCAGGGCTGGGGGTACAGGGAGACCCTGTCTCGAAAGGCCAAAAAAAAAAAAAAAAAAAGCACATGGCATGGTTTTAGATGAAGGGCAGTACAGGTCCAGGGAAAATTCTGGATTGGTCCAGGCCATGCTGGGGCTTACAGGAGGAGACCCTGTCTCAAAAAGACAAAAAACCAAACAAACCATATTTTAAAATGTTCAATATCCTGCCAGGCGTGGTGGTGCACACCTTTAATCCTAGCACTCAGGAGGCAGAGGAAGGCGGATCTTTGTGAGTTCAAGGCCAGCCTGGTCTACAGAGTGAGTTCCAGGACACCTGGGGCACAAGGAGACCCTGTCTGGAAAAAACCAAAAAAAAAAAAAAAAAAGTTCAATATCCTTAGTTATCAGGGAAATCAAATTAAAATATTTTGAATTCCATCTCTCCCAATCAGAGTGGTATCACAAGAAGCCAGTGACAATAAATGCTGATGAGGATGCAAGAAAAGGGGACCCCTATCTGCTGGTGCAGCCACTAGCAGATTGTGTGGGTGTTCTCAAAAATTTAAAACTAGAACTACCAATACTAGCTATGATCAGCTGTACTGCTCGAGCTATAGTAATGCAAGTACCTACCACTCGACTGAATCGTGTTTATTGTTGCTCTGTTCAAATAGCAAGGAAATCAAATCAGCCTAATTGTCCATCAACTGATGAATGGACAACAAAAAATGGTGATGCACATACACAATGGAATTTGTTCATCCATAGGAAAAACACATTAGAAGTATGAATAAATGGATGAATTAGAAGATATATATTTTTAATTTATTATCTTTATATGTAGAGTGTGTTGGATGTATATGTGTAAGTGCAGAGTACCAGTCTTGCCATGCTACAGAAGTCACCTGGAACTGGAGTTACAGGTGGTTGTTAGCCCCCAGGTGTGGTACTGGGAATCAAACCTGGGTCCTCATGTAAGAGCAGGCAATTGCTCTTAACGCTGAGCCATCTCTCCTCCAGAAGATATTATTAAATGAAGATAACTAGGGCTCAAAAAGACAAATACCATATTATGTTCTCTCTCATATGAGAATCCTGGCTTTAATTTTTGTTAATATTTTATTTTTATTTATATATATGAGCTATAACTGTTTCGAGTCAGCCTGAGCTACTTGAGACTCCTCTGTCTCAAGAATCAAAACAAGATGCTGGAGAGATGGCTCAGTGTTAAGAGCACTGACTGTTCTTGCAAGAGGAGCCAGGTTCAATTCCCAGGCCCACGTGGTGGCTAGGAACTGTTTAGGCTGGACATTGGGCACACACTACCACTTTAATCCCACCACTCCGGAGGCAGAAGGAAGGGCAATCTCTGTGAGTTCAGGCCAGCCTGGTCTATATAGCAAGCTCCAGGCTCGCTGGGACTAAAAGGACCCTGTCTCAAAAAACAAAAGCAGGGCTGGAGAGATGGCTCTAGTGCTTAAACACTGACTGCTCTTCCAGAGGACCCGGGTTCAATTCCCCAGCTCACATGATCACACACCCACATTTCGATTCCCAGCACCCCACATGATCTGGCAGCTGAAGAAACCATCTTTAACCCTCAGTTCCCAGGGGGAATCTTGACACCGTTTCTCTGACCTCACGTAGCTTTGCATGACATGGGTGCACCTACCACACATGCAGACAGTACACTCAACATACATAAAAAAATAAATTAAAAAAAATACAAAAAAGAAATCAAAAAAATTAAAAAATTTAAAAATATATGTGTTTTTTTTTTTTATTATTATTAATTATTAATTATTATTATTGTTTTTACTTTAGCAGCTTAGTAGTAGTGCATATAACACACATACCACGGCTTATGTGTGAGCTCAGAACAATTTCAGTGATGAATCTCTTTACCATGTGGTCCCAGGGATCCAACTCAGGATTTCAGGTTGTTGTCAACAAGCACTTTACCTACTGAGTCATCTTGATGGGCCCATTTAAAATTTTTTACATATATTTCTTGAATATCAGCATGCTAAATAGCAAAACTCTGGTGTTGATCAGAAATGCACAGAGCTGTAGTAGATGCAGCAGTCACCTCTGGAATGAGGACTAAATGTCAGCTAATAAACTCGGAACTACAAATTCCTAATTAGGGTACAACCAATCCCTAGGGTACAGGTTAAAGCTAACACCCACATTGATATCACTTTCTTTATGTAAAGTGTTTGTCAACTTTTTTTTTTGGTCTTTTGTTGAGACCGGGTCGCCTCTCCACCTACCCCCCCTCCCAGCTGGCCTGAAAACTACTATGTAGACCAGGCTGGCCTTGAACTCACAGAATGGAGATAAGTTGGCAGTCCACAAAGATGAAAGCTGTAGAAAAGTCAGGATGGAAAACTGGTGGAAAAGGTCATGGCAAAGAGGTGAAGATGAGGACAAAAGACAGGCTTCTAAGAACATTATCAAAAAGCTGAAAACTCCATTTACTCCTTCAGAAAAATCCATAAGCCTCGCCTTTTTTGTGTTCAGTCCTTGTTTCTACCCTCTGTTGTGGAATATTCTAGAAGGCAGCATCAAACCTGACCATTAGTGTCTCCTTAGCACATTGTACCACCTTCATCCTCCTGCAGCACAGCCTACAGCAGCCAGAACAGTGCCAGACTGTCTGCAGTCCCAAACACCTCCAGCTTTTATCTTCTCCTTCAGTGTTGAGGATGCAAATTAGGACCTCAAGGAAGCGAGGCAAGCCCTCTACTTCTGAGCCATACTCTCAACCCCTCAACCCCCACTGACATTTGATTTTCATAAAGTATGCCTCTTTCAGTTTATATTAACTACAAAGGCACTACAACCCAAGAACCTTCTTTTTGTTGTTTTTTTTTTCTATTTAGAGAAATTCTTTATTAGTTTCTATAACAAACACATGTAGATAAGTCTTATATATTTAATACAGTGTGTTACCCTGTACAAATGGAAAAAAAATGAACATTTTAGACCAACATGGCTGTTAATTTCTGTACAATGCCAACTCAACACAGTAAACTGGGTATACATTTTTTTCCAAAGTTGACAGCACAGCTAAAGTTTCTCAAAAATTCAAATTATCTACATATTTTTATTTATATAAAAGACCAATTAATAGAGTGTGTTATGATCAGTCAGGCAGCAACAGCCTCTCCAGGTCTGCAGTCATTTGAACAAAATTGAGAGACATCAGCACATCCATTAAAAATAAAGTAAAAACAAAATCCCAGAACACAGCACAGTTCGTGTTACTGATTGGTACCTGAGACCATTTTCTTTTTTTTTTTTTTTTTTTTTAAATTTTGATCTTATGCATTGCTGCAGTAATGCTTCACAAATAGCAAGTTTTACTTTTTCTCTCAGCGAGGCGCCGCTGGCGGACAACCCAAGATGCAGATCTTCCGTTGAAGACCCTGACGGCCAAAACCATCACCCTAAGAGGTGGAGCCGCCACAGGACACCATTGAGAATGTCAAGGCCAAGATCCAGACAAGGAGGGCATCCTCTCCGACCAGCAGCGGCTGATCTTCGCTGGCAAGCAGCTGGAGGATAGGCCGGACCTGTCTGACACTACACATCCAGAAAAGTCTACCTTGCACCTTGTGCTTGTCGTCTTCGAGGTGGCATCATCGAGCCGTCTCTTCGCCAGCCTCGCGCAAGAAGTACAAACTGCGACAAAGATGATCTGCCGCAAGTGCTACGCTCCAGCCTGCATCCGTGCTGTCAACTGCCGCAAGAAGAAGTGCGGCCACACCAAACCAATGCCTGCGCCCAAGAAGAAGGTCAAGTAGAGTGGAGGCAGCCTGTGGGGGGACCCTAATAAAGTCCCCTCTGTTGACTGGAGCAGCAAAAAAAAAAAAAAAAAAAAAAAAAAAAAAAAAAAAAAAAAAAAAAAAAAAAAAAAAAGGCAGTTTATATTTTATTTATTTATTTTTTTAAAATTAATTTGTTTTTTTTTTTTCTGTATGTGTATATGAATGTACTGTCTGCATGCAGTCTGTGCAAACCATGTCGTGCAGTGCCAGCGGAGGTCAGAAAGAGGGTGTCGGATTCCCTGAAACTGGAGTTCTCCTGGAATTGGAGTTTCAGGACGGTTCTTGGCCGCCTAGTGGGTGCTGGGGATCAACCCGACCCGGTGTCCTCTGCTAAGAGCGATCGGAGCTCTAACCGCTAGGCCATCTCTCCAGCCCCCCATTTTTCTTTTTTATTAGCTTCTCAATAACATCTGGAAAGAAAACATTCTGAGTAACATCATTAAAAACAGCTCTGATAAAGCACGGTCACTACTACGCATCATAAAGCAGGCACAAGATATTTTACATTCACGGAGGTATGATACAGTATTGTCCTACATCTATAACTAAATACTAAAGGATAAAAATTTAAAAGGCATTTGAGTTGATTCTACTTTTCTAGCAGAGGCCCAAAGGATGGTGTGGTGGTTTGAATGTGGTCCCCCATAGGCTTCTATTAGTTCAAGGAGACGTTTGTCTCCAGCTGGTGGTGCTGTTTTTGTGAGGTCTTGGGATTGTGGTGTGGCCATGCTGCAGTGAAGAGTGTCACTGGGGGCAGGCTTAGTGAGGCTTAAAACAGCCTCCTGGTCTAACAGAGTTGCTTTCCTCTCTGTTCCCTGTGCTCTTTGCGGAGATGTGACCCTCTCGTTTGCTCTCCAGCAATCCAGGCCATGCGCTCCCCACCACGAGGACTCTAATTCCCTGGAACTGCCCAATGCGTAGCTTTCAAAAAATAAAACACTCTTTCCTTTAATAATAAAGTTCCCCTTGGTCATTGAGTGCTTAATAATCTATTAATAAAAATTTTCCATCCTAATATCCGAACACAGCAACAGAATACAAAAGGGTGAACTATACAAGATGGTTAATGGACCACAACAAAGCCCCGATATTATAGTTCTAGGTCGTGCAGATCGCTCTGTAAAGAGTTTATAGCCAAAGGAACAACTACATTATGTTAGGGTTTTCCTTATATAATTGTGCGGGCACTTGATTCTAAAATAGAATCGATCATGGAAAAAGGCTAATTTTTTGCTGGTTGTTGGTTTTTTTGAGTTGTCTATGGTGAGTTGGGTGTTGAGGTTGGAATGTGGGGGATAATGGTGGGTGGGTTGGTATTTTAGGTATGTGGTGTTGTGTTGTGTTGTTAGTGGTTTGTGGGAGCTGTTTGGAAGGTGTGGTCGTTCTTTTTAGTTGTTGATGTTGGTTTGTGGGGGAGGGGAGGTTTTGTTTAAGATTTGGTTGGTGGTATCTGACTTTTTTTGTTGGGATTTTTTTTTTGTTTTGTTTGGGTTATTTTTTTTTTTTTTTTTTTTTTTTTTTTTTTTTTTTTTTAAAATAATTTTTGTTTTTGGTGTTTGTTTTTTTGTGGGTGTTCTGTTTCTCTTTGTTTTTTGGTGGGGTTCTTTTTATTTTTATTTTTTTTGTGTCTGGTTTGTTGTTCTTGTTGGTGGGTTTTTGTGGTGGGTTGGCTGGGGGTTGTGGTTGTCTGTGTCGGATATGGTTGGGTTGTTTTTGTAGGTTGTGTGGGCTGTGTTGCATGCGGAGTTTTTTTGGGGTTGTTTGTGTCTGGGGTGTTTTTGTTGGGGGTGGGGTTTTTTTTTTTTTTTTTTTTTGTTGGGATTTTTTTTTTTCTCTGGAGTGTTTTTATTTTTGTTTATTTTGTGGGGTTTGTTTCTTTCTTTTTTGTTTGTTTGCGTGATTGTTTTTTGGGGGGAGCTTTTGGTCTTTTTGTGTTTTTCGGGGGTTATTTTGTTGTTTTTTGTTGGTTGTTTGGGTTTCTCTCGTGTGTTTGGGGTCTTTTGGATTTTGGTTGTTCATTTGAGGTGGTGAATGGTGAGTCCATGTTTCGATTTGTGCTTTAGTTTTGGGGTGATTGGTCTTCGGTGAGGATTGGGGTGTTTCTCTTGGTGTAGTTTTAGCTAATAGAGATCATGTGATTTTTAAGAAGTTTGTGACTTCATTCAACTGAAACAGGGAAGTTATTCAATAGATCAAGATATGATCTATAAAGGACATTATTTATTTTGGTTTGGGGGGGGGTTGTTGAGTTATGTTTAGGGGGTTAAGTGACATCCTCATGGAATCTTTGTTTTTTATTTTTTTTCTTTCTAATTTTTTATTGGTTTTTGCAGAGGAACGGAGTTCAATCAAAACGGGGTGTAGGAGGGGAATAGATGGTATTGGTGATAGTGGATGGATGAGTGTTGGGCTTTGTTCGTGCACTGAGTGTCTGTTTGTTCTGTGTCCTCCGGTGGATGGCTTCATCCCAATTGGTATATAAGAAATTTTATTTTATTTTTTTTTTTTTTTTGGGTTTTTTTTTTGTTTTTGGTGTTGTTTTTTTTTTTTTTTTTTTTTTTTTTTTTTTTTTTTTTTTTTTTTTTTTTTTTTTTTTTTTTTTTTTTTTTTTATTTTATGGGTGTTTTTTTTTTGGTTTGTTGTTGGTATTGTATGATTGCATATCTGTTTATTTGTTGGCTGATTGGTTGATTTTGTTGATTGGTTTTTTGTTTTTGTGGTTTTTTGGTGCGGGGTTGTTTGGTTGGTGGTTTTGTGGTGGTTTTTTTGGGTTTGTTTTCTATTGTTTTGGCTTTGGGGGTTTTTGGTGTGGTTGGTTTTGGTGGGTATATTTTGGTGGGTGTGTGTTCTTTTTCGTGTTGTTGGTGTTGCTTGTTGGGTTGTTTTTGTTTTTTTGTTTCTTGTGTGGGTGTTTTTTGCTGTTTTTTTTGTGTTTTTGTTTTTTTTGTCTTGTTGTTTGCATGTGATGTTGGTTTTTTGGATTTGTTTATTTTTTGTGGGGTTTGTTGTATGTTTCTTTTGCTTAAGTTTTTTTTTTGTTGTTTTTTTTTGGTTTGGTTGTGTTTTTTTTTTGATTGCTTTTTTTTTTGTGTTTTTTTTTTTTTTTTATTGTTTTTTATTTTTTATTTTGTTTTTTTGTGCTTTTTTTTTTTTGTGTGGTTTTTGTTTGTGGTTTTTTGTTAGTTTTCTTTTTTTTGGTTTTTTTTTTTTTGTTTTGTTGTGGTTTTTTGCTTGTGTTTGGTTTGTTGTGTTTTTTTGTTGTTTTAGATTATGATGTTTGTTTGTTGATGTTTTTTGTTTTTTTTTTGGTGGTTTTGTTTTTTTTTTTTTTTTTTTTTTTTTTTTTTTTTTTTTTTTTTTTTTTTTTTTTTTGTTTGTGTGGGGTGTGTGGTGTGGGTGGGTGTGAGGGGTGAGGGTGGTGGTGGGTGGTGTGGTGTGGTGAGTGTGTCGGTTGGTTGGTTGTGGGTTGTTTTTGTGGTTTGGAGGTTTTGCTCTTTTTGGTGTTGTGGGCTGTGTTGTTTTTTTGTTTTCGGCGTTTGTTGGTTTGTTTGTTTTTCGGTTGTTATTTTTGGGCTTATTGTTTTGTTTGGGTGGTTGTTGTTTTATGGTTTTTTGGGGTGTGTTTGCTGGTGGGGTGGGGTCTGGTGGTTCGAGGTGGGTGGTTGGGATGAGGGTGGGGGGTTGTCGTGTTGTTGTGTTGTTTTTGGGTGTGTATAAGGTAATAATATTTGTTGTTATGTTAGTTTGGGTATTTGTTGGTTGTGTGGTTGTTTGAGGTGGTTTTGGTTGTTTTTTTTGTTTTTTTTTTTTTTTGGGTTTTGGTTTTTTTTTTTTTTTTTTTTTTTTTTTTTTTTTTTTTTTTTTTTTGTGGGGTTTGTTTTGTGTGGTATTGTTTTGGTGGGAGTGGGAGTGGTATTTTGTGTTTGTGTTTTGTTAATTTTGTTGTGTTTATGGGGTTTGTTTGGTGTGCTTATTTTTGTTGGGTGGTTGTCGGGGGTGTTGGGTTTGTTGGGGTTTGTTTTTATGTCTTTTTTGGGGTTTTTTTGGTTGTGTTGGTTTTTGTTTTGTGTTTTGTTTTTTTTTGGTCTGTAGGGGTTTGGATTGGTTTCGTCTGGGTTGCTATTTTGTTGGTTTGACTTTTTCTTGTCTTGTTGGTTTGTTGTTTTTTTGTTTTGTGGTTGTGTGTGTTTTGTCGCTGTTTGGTGTATTTGTTGGTTATTTTGGTGGGGGGTTTTGTTGTTGTTTTTTTTTTTTTTTTTTTTTTTTTTTTTTTTTTTTTTTTTTTTTTGTTTGTTTGTGTTGTGGTGTTTGGTCGGGTTTGGTTTCTTGGTTTTGTTGTGTGTTTTTTTTTTTTTTTTTTTTTTTTTTTTTTTTTTTATGTTGTTGTGTTGTTGTGGTTTAGTGGTGTCGTGTGGGGGGGTTTGGGGGTTGGTTGGTGGGTTTTCTGGTGGGTTTAGTTGGGTGCGTGTGGGTTGTGGGTGGGGTCATTGTGGGTGGGTTTGTGTGGTTTTTGGTGTTTTTTTTGGATTTTTGTTTGGTTTTGTGGTTTTTTTTGTTTATGTTTTTTTTGTTGTGGTTTGGGTGTTTTTTGGTGTTTTTTTTTGTTTTGATTTTGTTTTTTGGGGTTTTTGGAGGGTTGTTGGTTTGTTTTTGTTTGTTTTTTGTTTTTGTTTGTGTTTTGTGTTTTTGCTTTGGTTTGGTGGTGGTGGTGTTGGCTGTTTTGTTGTTTGTTTGGTTTTGGGTCTTGGGGCCTTTGAAATTGCTGTAATTTGGATGGGTTAGGTTGTGTTATTTGGAAGATTCGTGCGGTGCGTTTTGTGGTTGTGGTTGGGTGGGGAGATGGGTGTTGTTGAGATGACATTTTGTTTGTCTGTTTTTTTTTGCGTTCTTTTGTATTTTTTATGATTTTTGGTTTTTATACAAATGGTTATTAGGGTATTATATTTTACAATTTTTGTGTGTATTGTGTTACTGTTTTTTTCTTCGTGGTGTGGTGTTTCAGTATGGTTTTGATTATGTTGTTTTAGTTACTGTGGGTTCCCTTGTGTTCTGTTTTTGGTGGTGGTATCTTCTGTGTTTTTGAGAATGGGTGCGTGTGGTGATTTTTTGTAAAGGTCGTTCACTTTTCTGTTTGTGTGAGATGAAGGCAAACGTTGGTTTTTGTGGCCTGGTTATGTGGTGACGGGCCTGTTTAATGGGATGGATCGTGTATGAAGAAAGGGAGTTGATTTGAGGCTTGTACTGCAGGCGATTGGCAGATTCCGTGGGAATTAGAGGATGTCCCATCGTGTTGGTGGTGTGGATAGGCTTTTGGTCTTGGTCTTTGATGGCTGGATTTGGAGCAGCAAACGGAGGGTCAACATCTCGCAAAGAGACAGGGAAGAGAGGGAAAATAAGAACTGTAAGACCAGGAGGTTGTTAAGTGTCTGAGACTAAGCGCCTTGCCATCGCAGTGACTACTCGATACTTCTATCCTGCAGCATGGCCACTTACCCTGCACAAGACCTAATCACAAAAACAGCACCACCAACTATGGACAAANGGCCAGCTGTGGTACAGGGAGACCCGTCTCAAAAAGACAAAAAAAAACAAAACCATATTTTAAATGTTCAATATCCTGCCAGGCGTGGTGGTGCACACCTTTAATCTAGCACTCGGAGGCAGAGAAGGCGGATCTTTGTGGTTCAAGGCCAGCCTGGTCTACAAGTGAGTTCCAGGACAGCTGGGCTACAGGGAGACCCTGTCTCGAAAGCCAAAAAAAAAAAAAAAAAGCACATGGCATGGTTTTAGATGAAGGGCAGTACAGGTCCAGGGAAAATTCTGTGAGTTCCAGGCCAGCTGGGGCTACAGGGAGACCCTGTCTCAAAAAGACAAAAAACCAAACAAACCATATTTTAAAATGTTCAATATCTGCCTGGCGTTGTGGTGCACACCTTAATGCCTAGACACTCAGGAGGCAGAGGAGGCGGTCTTTGTGAGTTCAAGGCCAGCCTGGTCTCAGAGTGAGTTTCCAGGACACCTGGGGCACAATGGAGACCCTTGTCTGAAAAGACCTCTTTCTTTCTTTCTTCCTCTTTATCTCTCTCTCTCTCTCTCTCTCTCTCTCTCTCTCTCTCTCTCTTTCTCTCTCTCTCTCTTTTCTGTCTTTCTGTTTTTTGAGATGGTCTCCCTATAGCCCCAGCTGACTTGGAACTAACTCCGTAGACCAGGCTGTCCTCGAACTTACAGAGATCCATCTGCTCCTGCCTCCCAACTCCTAGGATTAAAGTTGTATGCCACCATGCATGGCCAACCCTTTTTCTTTATAAAGTTAGCAGGAGTCGGGGCTGGAGAGATGGCTCAGCGGTTAAGAGCACCGACTGCTCTTCCAGAGGACCTGGGTTCAATTCCCAGCACCCACATGGTGACTAAGAACCATCTTTAAGCCAGGTGTGCTGGCTCAGGCCTTTAATCCTAGCACTGTGGAGGCAGAGGCAGGCGGATCTATGTGAGTTCAAGGTCACCCTGGGTTACAGAGTGAGTTCCAGGCCAGCTGGGGCTGCAGGGAGACCCTCTTTCAAAAAGAGAAAAAAAAAATCTATCTTCAACAGCTTAAAGAAACATACATGGTGCTAAGCAAACTGTATGTTATTTTCTTTGAAAATACCTTTTTTCATTAAAATAACTTCTAAACACTCAGATAGAGGTATTTGGAAAGGTCACAAGTTCCATGAAGTGACAAATGGACCCCAGCCCACAGAAGCCCTGAAGGTGTTTATTCAGAAATAAATGTTCATGAAATTCTGAGTTATCATTGTGAAAATCTAGGAAATTAAACTCCAAACTTACATATTATAAGTTTGAAGGTAAGGCCTTCATACAATTAATAAAAGGCCTATATCATAAAATTATTATCATTTAGTTAACACAGCATAGATAGGAAGCTGGCAAAGGTGCAGGCTGCCGTGCAGCGGAGCGTGCTTTATGGACCATGCGGTGCTATGTATGCCAGAAGTACTTGAAATGCAAATGTGTGGGGACTTGGCCACCTAAATCTTGACTGGATTAAGCGCCTGGTGAGGATGGTTCTTCAGCAAGTAGGAGTCAGTATGTAGTCAGTACTTTGGTCTGGAAAACCATATGGCTCATCTCGAAGTATTGTAAGAAAAATTGGTACTAACATCTCTGATTCAGTGTCCAAGGGTTCAGTTTCAGCTTACCAATCATGCAACGAATGGAGTCCTAAGCACCCAGGAGAGGACGTGGTAGCCACAGAAGAAGGAGAGTGCTCAACAAGACTCAGGGCAGAGGTCAGGTCCAAGCCTTCCCTTCAAGATGAACTTCCTTGCTTTGAGAAGCCCCCAAGCAGGCATATCTCTTTACCAAACTTGTCTCAAGAAGAGCCTCCTCTGAAGACACTGGCAAATGAAGAAGCCCTGTAGAAAATCTCTGCTCTTGAAAATGAGCTTGCTGCCCTTAGAGCTCAAATTGCCAAAATCGTGACCTTATAGGAGCAACAGAGTCTCAGTACAGATAGCTTAGATTCTGCCACATCTGTTACTATAGCACCACCTCTACTACCACCACTGCCACCGCCTCCACCTCCACCACCACCTCCCCTTCCCCCTCCACCAGTGCTCCACCAAAGTATGTCTGCTACTGATCTGATTAAGGAACGAAGAGAGCAGAAACTGAATGCTGGAAAGACTTCAGCTAAAAATAACCCAAAGGAGCCTGACATGCCAAATATGCTAGAGATCCTTAAAGACATGAGCAGTATGAAGCTTTGGTCAGTGAAGAGGTCAGAGAAAAATACAAAGCCCAGGCCAGTGGATGTTACAGACCCTGCTGCCCTCATAGCAGAGGCTCTGAAAAAGAAGTTTGCTTACCGGTATCGAAGCAATAGTAATAGCCAAGGTGAAGTTGAAAGAGGAATTCCAAAGCCAGAATCAGAGGCCGCCTCAGAGACGGCACTGTTTGGTCCACATATATTGAAGGGAAAATGAAGGCATTAATCGAAAACGTTCCAGACTCCTAATGGACAATGAGCTCAGAAAGACTCCTGGTTTACCTACTGGCTTGTATGAGCTGAGTCTGGATAGTAGAAATGAACAGTATGTAATAAATATCTGACTTTAGCACTCAGTGGTCTCCTCCTTAGCCTTGTTAGAGGACTAAGCAGTAGTGAAGACCAGAGGCTTGGTCTGCTTCTATGAGATGGCCAGTTCTGCTGAACACACATATTCTCATGGGTAGCCAGGGTGTTTTAAGTTTCCAACCTTGAAAATACTTGTAGGATTTCAGAACATGGAAAAGGTATTTGATTTGTGGATGTTGCTGTGCATTTTTAATTCTTAACACTAATTTATCTGTGCAAAGGTTTTATATGGGCACATTTGGGCACAAAAGTTTATGTAGAAATTCAAGACATCAGCTGGGTGTGGTGGCACACGCCTTTAATCCTAGCACTCAGGAGGCAGAGGCAGGCGGATCTTTGTAAGTTCGAGGCCAGCCTGGTCTACAGAGTGAGTTCCAGGACAGCTGGGACTACAGGGAGACCCTGTCTCGAAAACACCAAAATAAAAAAAAAAAAAAAAAAAAAAAAGAAATCAAGACATCAGTGAGGGCACTGTCATTTTCATTGATCACTTACTGTTTAGTGACAAGCAGCTGGTATAACCTGTATTGCAGTAAAATACTGGAGACGGGGATGCCTTGCACAGGACTCATGTGTTCTCATGATTTCTTGGAGTTGAGTTTACATAAGAAGCAGACAGTGTTGACTGCTGATTTCCACATTGCCTTCTGTGGGGAAAGTGGGGACTGGAAAGGCTGCTTACGCCTCATTGCCACCCTGTGCTGAAGCAAATTATTTTTCTCAAGAGTGACAAATCGATATGAATTAAATCCACTAGAAATAACAAGACAAAATTTGTATCATCTTTTCTTTCCAGTTTAATAACAGCCTCATAAAGATGACTTACTGCTAGGTTAACAATACTTCTACAAATGTTAGCATAATGGTTTTAATTAATTTTTTAAATATTTGGTCAAATATATACTTTATAATGAGACATTAATGAAAAGGCAAATAATTTTTAAGTTATTGACCTCATCTGGTCAGCATACTCGAATTACAAATAATGCCCATCAAAGACCAGTATAATGTAGCTGTTAGAAAGTAGAATACAAGTCTTTTCAGCTAGGGTATTTTATGGGAGGACTGTTGGAATCATTTTTCAATGCCTTATAGTTTTCCAATTTTTTTAGTATTCTGATAAGCTCTACTATCATTAATGCCAGAATCTTTTTTTTTTTTTTTTTTTGGTCTTTTCGAGACAGGGTCTTCCTGTAGCCCCAGCTGTCTTGGAACTCACTCTATAGACCAGGCTGGCCTTGAACTCACAAAGATCCACCTGCCTCTGCCTCCCAAGTGCTAGGATTATAGGCATGCGCCACCACGCCCGAATGCCAGAATCTTTTATCATAAGTATTTGGATTATTTAAATCTAGAGAATAGTTTTTCCTGGGAGAATTAAGGGATGGGGAATGTAGATAGACCTTTTAAGTTATTGAAAATTTGTGCTTGAGCCGGGCATGGTGGCGCATGCCTTTAATCCTAGCACTTGGGAGGCAGAGGCAGGCAGATATTTGTGAGTTCAAGGCCAGCCTGGTCTACAGAGTGAGTTCCAGGACAGCTGGGGCTACAGGGAGACCCTGTCTCGAAAAGAACAAAAAAAAAAGAAAAAAAAAATTTGTGCTTGAAACATTAACACAAATTGAACTATTTTTTCATAGCTCAATTAAACTGTGGTATGTTGCTTGATGTATATTATTTCTAAATGTTTTATGGGGTTTGAAAACTCTGCCTTTTAAGAAATTCAGAAAATTCTCCTGACACATGTTTTGACCTAAGAAATTTATATTTGTATCAGTATTGAATTTTGGCTAGTGCTCCAATATATGGAAAAAAAAAAACAAAACACAGCATAGAGTCAGCAACGGTAAAAATAAACCCAGGTTTGATCACTGATTTTCCAAAAATATTTTTACTGAATCTTTGAGAATTTCGTACCAGGTAGTTTGATCACATCAGACTTCCTTACCTGTGCCTCCCTTACTGTGCTCCCAGCCCCAGGCCATGTCCTCCGCTATAATTTTTATTCTTTTTAAGGCTATTGAATCTAATTTGTGTCCCTAAATGTCATTTGGTGTGAATCCATCACCTAGATTTAACACTGATCTAACAAATGTAACTTCCGACACATTTTATCTCTGAGCACTGGTTTCCCCAGGCATTACATGAAGGCTGAGGAGCTCCTTCCTGGTTTTTGTTTTATTTTTGGTAATTTTGTGTTTGGGAGTTTAATTGTGGGGCAGGGTCTCCCTGTACCCCAGGTGGTCTAGACACAGATACGGCAAATCTTCAAAGTACAGAAGTGGGGCTGGAGAGATGGCTCAGCGGTTAAGAGCACTGACTGCTCTTGCAGAGGACCCAGGTTTGATTCCCAGCACCCACATGGCAGCTAAGAACTGTCTTTAACTACAGTTCCAGGGGAATCTGACGCCCTCTTCTGACCTCCGCAGCATTGCACGACACAGGTGTACCAACCTACATGCAAACTGTACACTCATACACATAAAAATAAAATAAAATAAAGTACAGAAGCAACTATTGTTCATACATTTTATGAATTTTGTGCTCATGCACATGAGTGTGGTATGGGTACATACATGCCACCGTGCACAGGTGAATATTAAGGGCAACTCTCAGCATTCAGTTCTTTTTGGGATGTGAGTCCTGGGGATTAAACTCAGATTATCAGGATTGGTGGCAAGTGCCTTTACCTCATTGGCCTAAATCTTAAAATTTAAGTCTGAGAAACATCAAAGAAAGGCACCCAAAGTTCAGGCTCCTGGTTATGGTGATAGGCTCTCAAAGCCTTCAGTGTTTCTCAGTGTGTTCTGAACAGAGCAATCAAAGTCAAGTTCCACAGTTCCTTTCCTGGTTTCCTTCAGACAACTGCCTTAAACTGAACACAAAACACCCCTCCCTTCCCAACCTTGACCCTTCAATAACATGTACAGGGTACGAGGACACCTGTCAGATTAATCTTCCCAACTTGACTTTAAAAACATCTCTGGGGCTGGAGAGATGGCCTAGCGGTTGGGAGCACCGACCGTTCTTGCAGAGGACTTGGGTTCGATCCCCAGCATCCACATGGCAGCTGAGAACAGTCTGAAACTCCAATTCCAGGAGAACTCCAGTTCCAGGGGAATCCGAGACCCTCTTCTGACCTCCGCAGCATTGCACGACACAGGTGCACAGACCTGCATGCAGACAGTACATTCATACACATACAGAAATAAATAAAAAAAATTTTTTAAATCTCTTTTTTTAAGAAATAAAACTTTTTCAAAAATCAGTTCAAATTGAAGATTTTTTTATTCGTTTGTTTGCAATGCCCCTGGAGGTCAGAAGAGAGCATGGGATTCTCTGGAACTAGCATTACAGACAACTGTTAGCTACCATGTGGGTGCTGGGAACCAAACCAGGGTCCTCTGCAAGAGCAGCCAGTGCTCTTAACTGCAGAGTAATCTCTCCAGCCCTGGTACTGGACTTTTATTTTTATTTATTTTTTATTTTGGTCTTTTTGAGACAGGGTTTCTCTGTAGCCGCAGCTGGCCTAGAACTCACTATGTAGACCAGGGTGTCCTTGAACTCACAGATATCCACCTACCTCAGCCTCCAGAGTGCTGGGATTAAAGGCAAGCAAGATACTGGATTTTTTGTGTGTATGTGTGTGTCTTTTTGAGACAGGGTTCCCTTAGCTCCAGCTGTCCTGGAACTCACTATGCAGGCCAGGGTGGCCTTGAACTCACAGAGATCCACCTGCCTCTGCCTCCCAGTTGCTGGGATTAAAGGCATGTGCCACCATTCCCAAGGATACTGGATTTTTTTTTTTTATTTATTATTTTTTATGTGTATGAGTGTACTGTCTGCATGTAGGTTGGTGCACCTGTGTCCTGCAATGCCGAGGAGGTCAGAAGAGGGTATGGAATTCCCCTGGAACTGGAGTTAAAGACAGTTCTTAGCCGCCGTACTGTCTGCATGTAGGTGTGTGCACCCGTGTCGTGCAATGCCGTGGAGGTCAGAAGAGGGTTTCGGATTCCCCTGGAACTGGAGTTAAAGACTGTTCTTAGCTGCCATGTGGGTGCTGGGAATCAAAACCTGGTCCTCTGCAAGAGCAGTCAGGGCTCTTAACCGCTAGGCCATCTCTCCAGTCCCAAGAACACTCAACTTTCATCAAGTAATGAAACCTGAAGATGTTCTAAGAATTTTTTTTTATGGTTTCCTCAAGAATTTTAAAAAATATTTATTTATTTATTTATTTATTTATTTATTTATTTATTTAATTTATTTACCATGTTCTATGTGTATGAGTGTACTGTCTGCATGTAGGTTGGTGCACCCGTGTCGTGCAATTCCGCGGAGGTCAGAAGAGGGTGTCGGATTCCCCTGGAACTGGAGTTAAAGACGATTCCTAGCCGCCATGTGGGTGCTGGGAATCGAACCCAGGTCCTCTGCAAGAGCAGTTGGCCCCCTTAACCGCTGAGCCATCTCTCCAGCTCCCAGATGTTCTAAGAATTTTAAGAAATTTTTTCTAAATATCACACACTGAGGGCAAGGGAGATGGCTCAGTGGTTAAGAGCATTGGCTGCTCTTGCACAGGACCCAAATTTGGTTTTCAGCACTCAGGGTGGCTAACAACCATCCACTTGGAACCGGGTATTACTCCAGTTCCGGGGGATCTGGCACCATCTTCTGGCTTCTGTGGGAACTGCATGAATATAGTTCGTTTACATGCACGCAGGCAAAACACTCATACACATAAAATAAAAATAAATACATAAACTTAAAAATCACACTTTGTATTTTCTTGGTTAAATTCTATGATCTAAGAAGAGAAGTTTACCACCCATTTTATGTCAGGAACTTTGCAGAGCACCTCAGTAACTTTATCTTACTCAACAGCCAGGTAAAACATTCATATACATAGAATATAAATAAATAAAATTTAAATCCAAACAAATAAATATTATCAAAATTTAAGGCATTTCAAGGAACACCATGAAGGTTAAAAAAAATGGGCTTCCGGGTGTGGTGGCACATGCCTTTAATCCCAGCACTCGGGAGGCAGAGGCAGGCAATATCTGTGAGTTCAAGGCCAGCCCGGTCTATGTAGCAAACTCCTGGCCAGTTTTCGTGTGTGCTTATGTTTGTGTGTGAGGGTGCATAAGGAAGCCAGAGGCAACATCCGTCATGCTTAGGGAGACTGGCCACCTCCTTTGACACTCTCCTTGTCCTGAACTCACAAATTTGGCTGGACTGGCTGGCGGAAGAGTAGCAGAGAACCTCCTGTCTGCATTTGCCCAGCACTGAGATTAGAAACTTGTGTTACTATGCTTGGAATTTTTACATGGGGTCTGAGGATAGAACACAGGTACTGTACCTGCAAGGCAAGTGCTTTACCAACTGAGGTGTTTTCTTTTTGGCTGAGGAAGGATTAATATCTTCAGAACAGATAATATTCCACTACCAGTTCAAAGCACCTATACTATACAGCCAAATCTTTCCAAAGCCTCCTAATGTTTAGCTTTGAGAAGCTTACACAATTATCTTGTATCCCATTAATGCAATGGTTTTATGAAGTAAAGAGACAGCATAAGGCTTTAAGGGTTGCAATATTCTCTAAAACTCAATTATAATTTCATATGTAGCACAATGTTTAAGAAGATATGCCAAAGAATGTCTTACTTAGCAAACAGAAAACTGTGGTTTTAATTTTCAATCCTTTTATGTCAAAAAATCCACAATGCTTTTCTTTTTAAACAGGAACCTCCCACATAGCCCATATGACTCATGAGAATTCTCCTTTCTTAGCCTCCCCAAAACTTGTGACTACAGGTTTTGCCACCATGCCAGTTTCATGATGCATTTTTTAAAAATTTTATTTAAAGCCAGGCATGGTGGAGCACACCTTTAATCCTAGCACTTGGGAGGCAGAGGCAGGCAGATCTTTGTGAGTTCAAGGCCAGCCTGGTCTACAGAGTGAGTTCCAGGACAGCTGGGGCTACAGGGAGACCCTGTCTCAAAAAAGACCAAAAAAAAATCTTATTTAACTGGGCATGGTGGCACATGCCTCTAATCTGAGCCCTCAGGAGGCAGAGGCAGGCGGATCTCTGTGAGTTCAAGGCCAGCCTCATCTATATAGTGAGTTCCAAGCCAGCTCAGGCTGCAGGGAGACCCTGTCTCAAAAAGACCAAAAAAATCCTATTTATTGTATTTTTTTTTATTTTATTTATTTCTGTATGTGTATGAATGTACTGTCTGCATGCAAGTTTGTGCACCCGTGTCGTGCAATGCCGCGGAGGTCAGAAGAGGGTGTCGGATTCCCCTGGAACTGGAGTTCTCCTGGAATTGGCGTTTCAGACGGTTCTCAGCCGCCATGTGGGTGCTGGGGATCGAACCCGGGTCCTCTGTAAGAGCGGTCGGCGCTCTTAACCGCTAGGCCATCTCTCCAGCCCCATTGTATTTATTTTTGTGTATGACTCTATTGCCTGCATGTACGTGCACCCGTGTCCTGCAATGCCCACTGAGGTCAAAAGAGGGTGTCGGATCCCCAGAACTGGAGTTATGGATGATTCCTACCCACCATCTCTCCAGCTCCTTCATGACTTCATAATGCTTTTTTTTGGGGGGGGGGCATTTTGAGACAGGGTCTCCCTGTAGTCCCAGCTGTCCTGGAACTCACTATGTAGAACAGGCTGCCCTTGAACACAGAGATCCATCCTCCTGCTTCTGCCTGTGCCACCATGCCCAACTCCGTGATGCATTTTTATTTATTTTTAGCTTTTCATAAAAAATTTTAAATATTTTATTAAACTTTTGCTCATTTCATACATTTTTTAATTTTATTTTTATTTATTTTTGTATGTGTATGAATGTACCGTCTGCATGTAGATTTGTGCACCCGTGTTGTGCAATGCCGCGGAGGTCAGAAGAGGGTGTCATATTCCCCTGGAACTGGAGTTTCATACAGTTCTCAGCCGCCATAAGGGTGCTGGGGATCAAGCCCGGGTCCTCTGCAAGAGCAGTTGGCGCTCTTAACTACTAGGCCATCTCTCCAGCCCCAACATTTCTTAATAAAATTTATACCCATTCCCCTTCCACAGCCCCCAAGCCTGCCAGAGCTCCTGCATTCTGCTATACTTATCTTGCATCTCTTTCTCAGTCTTTTTTTTTTTTTTTAAGTTTTTCAATGCAGAAGTTTAGTGTTTGGGGCAGAATTTTACTGTTTCAGTCAGTTCTTTGACCCAATCTATTTTCGTTGTTGTTGTTCTTTTCAATTTGTATTGCTTCAAAACATGCATATATACACATCACACACAAATTAAAATTATGATGTCTGAAAATAAACTATAGGATAATTCCAAAACATGTTTAGGGGATTGACATTTTGACTATAGGGTTGTATGCAGATAAAGAAAAAATATTACTTTACATTCCTGCTTTACATAGCAAGTTGATGAGTAACAGTCTGCATTATATTTACTAAAAGAGAAAGAAAAGAAAAATATTTTAAAAATAAATAATAAAAATTTTAAAAAGAATTATTCAGTTTGCCTTACAAATAGAGATTTGGTGCTAGGATCCACATATGAGGAACACCATACGTCCTTTGTTTTTCTGGGACTGTGTTAGTTCACTTAGCATAATGGTTTTTTAGCTCCATCCATTTAGCTCCAAAGTTCATAATGTCTTCTTTCTTTACTGCTGCATAACATTCCATTGTGTAGATGTACCACATTTTTTTATTCATTCGTCAGTTGAGGGGCACTTGGGCTGTTTCCAGCTCTTCGCTATTATGAAGAGAGCTGCAATAAACATAGATGTGCATGTATCTTTGAGGTGGGATGAATCTTGTGGGTATATACCCAGGAGTGGTATGACTGGGTCAGGTGGTAGGCTCATTTTGAGTCTTTTAAGGGTTCTCCATACTGCTTTCCATAGTGGTTGTATGACTTTGCATTCCCACCAGCAGTGGATGAGTGTTCCCCTTTCCCCACAACCTCTCCAGCATTTGGTATCCTTTGTTTTCTTGATCATAGCCAGTCTTATGGAAGTAAGATGAAACCTTAAAGTGGTTTTAATTTGAATATCCTTAATTATTAGTGAACAGTTTTTAAGATGTTTCTCAGCCATCTTTACTTCTTCATTTGTGAAGTCTCTGTTCAGCTCTTTACTCCATCTTTTGAGTAGGTCATTTGTTTTCTTACTCCTTTTTGGAATAGTTTATATACTCTGGATGTTAATGCTGTCAGATGTATCACTGGTGAAGGTTTCCTCCCACTCCGTGGGTTTTCTCTTCACTTCTTTGATTGTTTCTTACAGCTCTTAGCTGTACAGAAGAAGCTCTTAAGCTTAATAAGGTCCCACTTGTCAATTGTTGACCTTAATTTTTGTGCAGCTGCTGTCTGATTTGGAAAGTCTTTTCCTATGCCTATGTCTTCTAAGTTACTGCCAACATTTTCTTCTATCACTTTCAGTTTCAGGTTTCAAATTGAGGTCTCTGATCCATTTGGAGTTCACTTTTGTACAGAGTGAGAGGTAGGTGTTTAATTTTATTCTTCTATAAGTGGTGATCCAGTTTTGCCAACACCATTTGCTGAAGATGTTGTCTTTCCTCCATTGAGTCTTCTTGGCCCCTTTGTCAAATTTGAGGTGGCTGAAATTATATATGCTCAAGTTTGGATCTTCAATTTTGTTTCATTGGTCTACGGGTCTGTTTTCGTGTCAGTATCAGGCTGTTTTTATTACTATAGACCTGTAATATAGTTTAAAGTCTGTATGGATATTCCCCCCCTATATCACTCTTTTTGCTCAGGGTTGCTTGGCTCTTCAGGTCTTTTGTTTTTCCATATGAATTTAATGATTTTTTTCTAAGTCTGTGAAGAAACTCATGGGAATTTTAATTGGGATCGCAGTGAATCTGTATATTAATTTGGGTAGAATGGACATTTTTACTATATTAATTTTTCCAATCCATGAGCATGGGAGGTCTTTCCATCTTCTGGTGTCTTCTTCAATCTCCTTCTTCAGGGGTTTTCATCGTAGTGATCTTTGGTGTCTTTGGTTAGGTTTATTCCTAGGTATTTTTTTTTTTTTGAGGCTATTGTGAGAGGGAAGGTCTCCTTGTATTCCTTCTTCAGTTGCTTGTTATTGGTATAAAGGCTACTGATTTTCTAGGTTAATTTTGTATCCTGCCACTTTACTGAAACTCTTGTTTCTAGGAGTTTTCTGGTGGAGTTTTTAGAATCCCTTAAGTAAACTATTATATCATCTGCAAAAGGATAATTTGGGGGGCTGGAGAGATGGCCTAGTGGTTAAGAGCACTGACTGCTCTTGCAGAGGACCAGGGTTTGATCCCCAGCACCCACATGGTGTCTGAGAGCGGTCTTTAACTCCAGTTCCAGGGGAATCTGACGCCCTCTTCTGACCTCTGTGACACGACATGAGTGTGTAGACCTACATGCAGACAGTACATTCATACACATACAAGAATGAAAATTTTAAAAAAGGGATAGTTTGACTTCCTCTTTTCTTGTTAGTACTCCTTTAATTTCCCTTTCTTCTCTTATTGCCCTAGCAAGTGTTTCAAGCACTATGTTGGAGAGGAGTAGGATACGGGGCAGCCTTGCCAGGTTCCACCCTTTAAGGGGAATGCTTCTAATTTTTCTCCATTTAGGATGATGTTGGCAATGGGTTTGTGGTACATGGCTTTGATCATGTTGAGGAATGTTCCCTCCAGTCCATTCCCTATAGGACTTTAAATAGGAAAACATGCTGGATGTTTTCAAGGCCTTTTTCTGCATCAATTGAGATGACCATGTGGTTTTTGTCTTTCAGTGCATTTAATATGATATTTATTAATTGATTTATTTATTATTTTTTTTATTAATTTTATTTATTTCTGTATGTGTACGAATGTATTGTCTGCATGCAAGTCTGTGCACCCGTGTCGCGCAATGCCGCGGAGGTCAGAAGTGGGCGTCGGATTCCCCTGGAGCTGGAGTTCTCCTGGAGCTGGAGTTTCAGACGGTTCTCAGCCGCCATGTGGGTGCTGGGGATCGAAACCCTGGGTCCTCTGCAAGACGCGGTCGGCCGCTATCTTTAACGCCTAGGCCCATTTCTCTCTAGCCCTACTTAATTCGAATTTAATACATGTTGAGCCATTCCTGTAATCTCTGGTCATGAATCCAACCTTGGTCTAGATGGGATGATCTTTTGATGTGTGTCTGTAGCAGTTAGCAAAGTATTATTGTTTGAGAATTTTTGCATTACTTGTTCATTGATCGAAATGGGCCTACTAGCTTTCTTTATTGTCTGTACTACTTTGGCCTGGTTTTGGGTTTACCAGTGATATGCCTGGATTTCATAGAAGGAATTTGGGAAGATCCCTCTGTTATCTATTCTTCTCGAACAGCTTGATAATAAACTGAGTTAGTAATCGTCCTTTAATTTTTTATAGAAATCTGCCATGAATCCATATTGGGCCTGGCTAGGGTTTTTTGTATTACATCTTTCAATTTCATAATATTATGGATCTGTAGCTCAATCTCTTCTTGCTTAAGTTTGTGATTTCCAGGATTTCAGAATTCTCCATTTATCTTAGGTTTTCATAGTTTAGTAGAGTATAGGTTTTTTAAAGTATTCTCCATATCCATTGTTCTGGATCTTTTCATTGTCTGAATTTTATTTGGAGGTGCTTTCTCTCTTTCCTTTGGCTTAACTGAGCTAGGTGTATTATCTGTTTATCATATTCAAAGAACCAGCTTTTTTATTTTCATTGATTCCTTTGTTTTGTTATTCATTTGTCTTCTTTATTTCCCCCATTTATACTTCAGATCTCCGATATTTGTTATTTTCTTCCTGTCATTGTTGGGTTTAGGGTTCATTTGTTGCTCAGTCAAAGTGCTTTTTTAGCTTGCCAGTGTTAGAATAATTTCATTTGTGCTCTTTTCTGTTTGTGTCTTTTTTTTTTTTTTTTTTTTTATTCTTTTGGTCTTTTTGAGACAGGGATCTCCCCTGTAGCCCCCAGCCTCGTCTGGAACTTCACTCTGCCTAGACAGCAGGCCTTGACCTCATCACAGCAAAGATCCCGCCTCGGACTCCTCTGCCCCCCAAGTTTAGGATTAAACGGCGTGCCGCCACTACACCCGCGCTATGTTCTTGTTTTATTACTGTATGCCACCTTAGGCTATAACAATTTCCGCTGTTAGGACACTGCTTTAAAGTATCCCATAAGTCTTTTGGTTATGTGCAATTGTCCTTTCACTTTACGTTGCAGGAATGCCTTTTTATTCTTTATCCCTTTCTTTATCTTAATTTTTGAGACAGTGCTCCCTTCTATTTGTCCCAGCTGGCTGGAGCTCACATGTTAGACACGCGCCTGCTGAACCTCATGAGACTCCGAGAATCCTCAGTCTCTGCCCATTCCTGAGTGTTGGGATTAAAGGATGATGCCAACCAAAAAATAGATGCAATTTTATTTCGATTCACTTTCTTCCATGACCCATTCATTATTCAGAGTCGTTGTTAAACCCATTGTGTTCTTGTAAATAGTAGGGCTTCTTGTGGTGTTTGATATTAAGCTTTATTGTTGCTGTGGTATGGCAGAATTGCTTTTGTAATTGTTGTGTTTATTTTTCTATGTCAGTAGGTGGTCTATTTTGGAGTATGTTCCATGGGGGTGTTGAGTAGAAAGTATTCTACTTTGGTGTTTGGTGTGGAATATTCAGTAGATATTGGCTAAGGGGTATTTGGTGTAATTATAGAAATTAAGAATGTCAGTATTATGAATGTCGCTCTGTTTAGTCTTTGTCCAGTTATCTGTCCAAGCGGTAGTGGGGATATTGGAAAGTAACTCCACTATTAGTGTGCATGGGATTAATCTTTCATTGAGGTCCTGCAGAATTGTGCTCATAAAATTTGGTGTACTGGAGTTTGGTTATATCAGTTTTATGATTGTGAAATCTTCAAGGATAATTTTTCTTGATAAGGATGTAGTGGTCCTCTTTTTCTCTTCTGAATAGTTTTACTCTGAGGTCTATTTTGCTGTATTAGCAAATACTGCTTGTTTTTTGGTACAATTTACTTGGAATATTTTTTTTCCATCTTTTCACCTTAAGCTGGGTGCTGTCCTTGAAGGTGAGATTGAGTTCTTGTAGACAGCAAAAAGATGGATTAAGTTCTTATCCATTCTCCCCGTCTGTGTCTCTTGATTTGGGGAGTTCAGACCTATTCAATATTTAAAGTTATTATGATAGATATAAATCTCTTCCTATTCAATTTATTTTCTGTGTGCATTCTCGGTCTAGGTTTGTATTCCCACAGTTATTCTTTCATTATTCATTACTCTCTCTAACTGCTTGAGGATAATTGCATCTTTCCTCTGGTCCGTTGTATGAATTCTGATCAAGTCAAATTTTATTCATTTTTCTATTTATATTTTAACTTTTTTTTTTTTTTTTTGGTCTTAATTTGAGACAGGTGATCTTCCTGTAGTCGCCAGCTGTCCTATAGAGCTCATCCATGTAGGCTAGGCTGGCCATGAACTCAACAGAGAAAAAGAACAGCATGGGGAAAAGCAAATAATAAACCCCCACCGCAAACTCTACCAGTCCTATACAAGATTCCTACAAAGAGATAACTCCCTGGACAGGTAAACAGGACACAGATCTTAAAAAAAGAAATCATAGACATACTGAACTACACAGGAGACAAAATAAAACACACAGACAAACAAGAGCCAAGAATAGAAAGGAGAAAGAAATGGCAAAACTCACTTGAAGTAAGTTTGGAAAATATCTGACGAGGTCCCACACCAGAATAAAGAAGGAACTGAACCACAAAACAAGACAAAGCAAATCAAAGAAGACTAGAAAGGAGAAAAACAAACTATAAGAAAGGAAGATGAGAAAATAACTAAAAAAGATCAATAAGGATGAAATGAAAGGAAAATAAAACATAGGTCAACAAAAAAAAGGATGGGGAAAGCCTCAGTAACAATTGCATGAAGCAGAAAATAGAACAAACATCAAGACTGGCTGGAAGGTAAGCACTATGCAAGTTGAGGCACGCGGACTGGTCTTGCGGAGGACCCAGGTTCGATCACAAGCACCCACATGGAGGCTAAAAAAAAAACATCTTTAAGCCAGGCAAGGTAGTGCATGCCTTTAATCCAGTTCCAGGGGATCCCGACACCCTCCTTCTGACCTCCGAAGCATTACACGACAAGGGTGCACAACCTACGTGCAGACAGTAATTCATACACTACAAAAAATAAAAATATTAAAAGAAATCAAAAGACGGGATAAACATGGAGGAACTAGATGCTCAAAGGCAAGATTGACAAGAAAAATTTGAAAAAACACTAGAGGGAATAAATCAGAGAAATGTGGAATACCCACGAAAAGCATCATAAGGGATAGAAAGTAGAAGAAGACCCTAGATAACCAGATTGACCAGATCTTCAACAGATAATAGAAGAAAACTTCACCAAACTGAAAAAATACATAACCCATTACAAATACAGGACCGCCTGCTCTGCCTCTGCCTCCCAAAGTGCATGGATTAACGGCATGCACCACCATGCCCGGTGTGTTGTTTTTTTAGCAAATCTTTGTGTTCTAAATGGGAACTCCGTGTTTTTTGCTGCACGAAGGCTTCAGCGTGTGATATGGGTCTACCAGATCCCCTGTTCTAGCTGTAAGCTTCTACAGTGGCCCATTGGAGTTGGGCCACTTGGCTCTGTTTGCTTGGTTGGGCCTACCTCAATCAGACCACTTTCTTGGATGCTCTGACATGCGGTCTCGAGCTCCTCCTCATTCAGCTCATCTGTGCTGGATTTCCTGGTCCCTGTCATGTAGGTGGGTGGTCCCAGAGTTCCTTTGGTTCAGTTAACCTGTGTGGACCTGTCTAGGCTGTGTGTTCTGTTGGGTCAGTCAGAGGTAGAAGCTGGAACCAGTGGGTGTTGTGTAAGATCTGCTGGGAGTTGATCTAGGATTCCTGGGAGCCAGCCCCCGGCATACCTCTCCATTCCTGGCAGCTTGCTGGTCTGGTCATTCCGCCAATGGACTAGCTGGTCTAGATGCTTTTTTTTTTTTTTTTGCTTTTTGAGACAAGAGTCTCCCTGGAACTCACTATATACAACAGACTGGCCTTGAACTCACTATGTAAGACCAGGCTGGCCTTGAGACTCACAGAATCCACCGTGCCTCTGCCTCCCAAGTGCTAGATTAAAAAGGCATCACTCCAAAATATGCACATCATCCATGCCACAACTATATCGATAGTTTTAAGCTCCTTTTGTCAGTTTTTTTTTTTTTTTGTCTTTTTTGAAAGACAGGGTCTCCCATGTAGCCCACTGGCCTGGAACTACACTGCTCTGTAGACCAGATTGGCCTTGGCTTTGAACTCACACAAAGATCCACCTGCCACAAAGATCCACCTGCCTACTGAGTACTGGGATTAAAGACGTGCACCACACAAACCAGAATTTTTTTTTTTATTATGCTGAAGAGATATACTGTTATTGTTTTTTTTTTTATTTATTTATTAATTTTTTTAATTAATTTATTTTTGTATGTGTATGAAATGTATTGTGTCTGCATGCAGGTCTGTGCGACCCTGTCGTGCATGCCGCGGAGGTCAAAGAAGGCGTCTTCATGCGGAATTCCCGCTGGAACTAGGAGTTATCTCCTGATTGGAGATTTACAGACGAGTTTCTTAAGACCCGCCCATGTGGGTGCATGGGGGATCAGAACCCGGGGTCCTTGGCAAGAGCGTCGGTGCTCTTTTTTTTTTTTTTTTTTTTTTTTTTTTCCTTAAGGAAGTGTTTGAGGTTTCCTCCTTGGCAAGCCTAAATCACCATCAGTTCTGCCTTGTGTACAACACTGGGGGTTTTCCCTTCCCATGTCACCAAATAAAAGTCAGTACGGTGTCCTGTCTTGATCTTCCTGGACTGGTCTCCATGAAGTACATGTTGGGTAGTTCAACAATGGGCAGTCTATACTCTGAAAGACTGAAACTCCAGTAATAGCTCAGTCCACAAGCTGGATGTCTCAGTAGTCCCCCTCTGGCACTGAAGTTTTGTGTATTCTTTGGAGAGACATGAGTTTTGGGTCATATTGGAAGGATTGAACAAGTCCTGTGTCTTCTTCACCTCTTCGAAGGATGCCAAGAAGCAAGTGGGAAGCCACAGGGTAGAGGCACTTGCCAGTAAGACAGGCATAACAACCGTGCTCTTTTTTTAACTTTTTTAAAACTAAAGATACTTCAAAATTTTATCCTGGGAAGTTACAGTTTACTTTTGAAGAAGGAAATAACAATATAAATTTAATTCATGGTTCGTAACTTTCCTCGTTTGGATGTTTTAAAGGCCAACATCCAATTAAACCAGGTTTTTGAGTTTTCTCAGGTCGAATTGAAGGGTTCTGGTCCATCAAAAGGGTCAATCAGGCTTTGGGGTGGAAGGGGGGAGAGGAGGGGGGGGGGGGAAAAAATCCTTGGCTTTTTCAATCAACCACATTATACCAATCCACTTAAGGACAAAGTACCAGGTCCCACTTGCTAAGACAAGGGCTTTCCTTTTTGAAGCATGAAACAAGACTTTCCTCTTTATAGACTGGACACTAGGCTGAAAGTCACATTAGTGGCTCTCCAAGGAACCAACTCACCCTGCACAACCCAGGAAAAGAACGATGACGTCAACAATTTGCAAGGACATCTTCAAAGAGAATAATATCCCATGCATAATGCCCTAGGACTTGGTTGACCTCTGGAGGGCAAGGAACAAAGTTGTCCTTTAAGTCCCTCACCCAAATTGCGAAGGACATTAAGTATGGTCATTAAGCTTTCAGAAAGGAGCAAAGTTAACCAGCCTGATACTTTTAACTTACTTTATAAATATTTTAGAAAATGCTTGAACAAAAGCTCAAGGCACTGTACAAAAGAAATACTTTAATAGCACTCCGCATAAAAATATACTGTGGTATAAAGACATAAATGTCATACAGAACTAGTTTTTTTTCTGCACCATTCCTTTGATCTTATAATCTGCTAAAATTATCATACATGTTCCTTAACATGCCATATTACCTAAAACTTTCCTAAATCTGAAAATAAATGATAGTGGGGACTGGAGAGATGGCCTTAGTGGTTAAGAGCGCCAACACGGCGCTTAAAATGAGGAACCCCGGTTCTGAATTCATCCCAGCGAATTTATTATATCATGGTGACTACTGAAGTCGAAGCTGCCCCCGCTCTGAAACTCAATTAGGCCGGTGAAGTCTGCTGTTCCAGGAGAAGAAAATCCCGCAGACACTCTTCTTTCTCCGATAATTCTGACCTTCCGCGGCCTTTGCAACGACACCCAGGAGAAGCACGACGACTGGACATCAGAGGTAGTACATTCATGCACTCAGAAATTCAAAATGAAGGATAAGAGGAGGAATCAAAAAATATGAAAACCTAAAGGGTAGAACTAGTTCTAGAATCTGTGTAAGGATTCCCAATAATTAGAGTACCGCTGGACAGCTTGGTGTATTTTCTCTTTCAGATCACCATTAAACATTGCTTAAGTTGTGCCTTACCTTTACTATGTAGAAGTTGGGGATGACATAGCAGACACAAACGAGATGAGGGATACATTTCGATAGCGTTTTGTTTTGTTTGGACTAGTGTTTACTTTACTCACGTTGCAAGATAATCCTTACGTGGATTGCTCCATCCATTTGCCTGACAAAAGTTCATAGATGTCCATTCTTTTCTTACTGACCTGACTGAACTCCATTGTGTATATGTGTACCACATTTTCTCGTATCTACCTGTCCAGGTTGAGGCGGCACTTGGGTCTGAGATTCCAGCTACCTTTGCTTTTAAATGCGGAAAGAGACAAGACCTGCATAAACATGGACTGTGTCAATGTATCGTTTTTGTGGGGTAATAGGGTACCCAGGCGTGGTATGATCTGGGTAGGTGCAAGCGGGGTCAATTTATGAGTCTTCCACACAAAGATGTTTTCAATCATTATGCCTTGGGTCCATAAGTGGGATGTACAGAGAGTTCGAGTTCCACCAGCAGTGGATGATGTTCCCTTTTTCCCCACAACCTCTCCGCACTTGGTATCACTTGTTTACTTGATCATAGCCAATCTTATCAGAGTTGAGATATCTTGAAAGGGTATTTATTCAATGTACATTTCTTTAAATATTAGTGACAATTGAAAACCACTAGTCTTTAAGATGTTTCGTTTCTCAGCCATCACGTCTAATCCTCAACTTGTGAAGTCTAGTTTTGGTTCTCTTTTCCTCCATTTTATGAGTTGCAGTACTATTTGTGTTTTCCCTTTCCTTGTCTTTGTTTTTTGAGTAGTATATATAGAGGGTTCTGGGAAAATCAAAGCATCGGTTTGTCAGTTGGCGTGCATCTTAAACCACCTTAGGCCATCTACCCTCCAAGCCGAATCTTCGAGGGAGGTGGTAGAAAGGTATTTTTGGGCTCCCACTGGCCTAGTTGAAGGTTGGATTTCTCATATGCGACATGTCTTATCTGCCTTGTAATATTTAGAGTATATGTCGATGCAGAACACTTATGGATCCATTGGCTATGTATGTCGAACCACGTTATTATTTATGGTCGTGCTGTAGTATCTCACAAGCTGCTTGAGCTTGTAGCATTTAATATTATAAAAAGCATAAGTAATTAAAGAAAAACAGCGGTGATAGATTTGCGTTTCTGAAGCTTAAATGACATACTTAATGCCATCATTAGCCCAGATTTAGTAGACGTATTACTAGCCACATATACAAGTAGTTATACGTTGATAACAATGTTTCTTTTGATGTACAAGAAGCTTTTGAGTTAAATGAGATCACACTTGTCAAAATTGCTGATAGCATTATTCTTGTGCAAACTGCTAGTCTGATTATAGGGAGAGTAATTTCCTATGCTATGTTCTTTGTAGGCTGCTGCCAAACTAAATTTTCTTCTATCACCTAGAGTTTTTGGTTTCATGTTTGAGGTATAGATTAGGAGAGAAATCCATACGGAGTTTGAACATTAATATGAGTTCACAGAGGGTAAGAGGTACGGGTAATAAGACTTATTAAACTACAGAGTGGTGATCAAATTTCCCAACAGCAACTTTGCCGAGAAGGTGTTTTTTCTCCTTTGTGTCTTCTTGGCGCCCTTGTCAAATATGAGGTAGCTGAATTGCATATGCTCAAGTTTAGATCATGTCAGTTTTGTTCAATTGGGCAACAGGTCTGTTTTTTGTGCACGTACCCAAACAGATGGTTTTTAGACTATAGCCATGTAATATAAGTTTTGAGTCTAGGTAATAAGATAATAACAAATCCCATATATCGCTCTTTTTTTGTTCAAGGTTGCTTTGGATATTTGGGATTTTGTTTTTCCATGAAATTAATGACTCTTTTTTATTCCCGCCAGCCTGTGGGAGAAACTCTTGAGAATTTTAAATGGGATTGCATTGAATCTTATATTAATTGGGTAGAAAAGACTTTTTTTTTTTTTTTTTTTTTGGTCTTTCGTTATAAACAGAGGTCTCCAGTGTAGCTCCAGCTGCCTGGAACTCACTATGTAGCTCATGTTGGCCTTGAACTTCTGATCCTAACAACTGATCCCACACCTCATGCTCTGCCTCCCAAGTGATTAAATTAAAGGCACATACCACCACACCCAGCAAAAAATTCTAAGTTCTTAAAACAACAAGTCAGGTGTGGTGCGTGTGTGGTGTGGTGGTGCATGCTTTAAATCATCAGAGGCTGAGGCAGAGCTAGTGGATGTTAGTTTAAGATTGAAGCTAGCCTGGTCTATTNTATTTATTTATTTATTTATTTATTTATTTATTTATTATTTTTTGGTCTTTTTGAGACAGAGTCTCCCTTTGTCCCAGCTGGCCTGGAGCTCACTCTGTAGACCAGGCTGGTTTTGAACTCACAGAGATCCGTCTGCCTCTGCCTCCCGAGTGTTAGGATTAAAGGCGTGCTCCACCACGCCTGGCATTATTTTTAATATTATAGTTTGGTCTTTTTGAGGCAGGGTCTCCCTATAGCCCCAGCTGGCTTGGAACTAGCTATGTAGACCAGGCTGGCCTTGAACTCCCAGAGATCCAAGTGCCTCTGCCTCCTGTGGCTAAATATTTATTTTATCTGCATGAGTATATTCCCTACATGCATCTAAGTGTATCCATGTTGTACAATACCCACAGAGGTCAGAAGAGGGTGTAAGATCCCCTGGAATTTGAATTATGGAAGGTTGTTAGCTGCCATGTAGGTGTTGGGATTTGAACCTGGGTCCTCTGGGAGAGAAGCCAGTGCTTTTAACCACTGAGCCATCTCTTCAGCACTTCTGGACTTTTTGTGGTATGTGAAATAATATATGATCCTTATTGTTTAAGTGACTTTCACTCTTCAACTGCAAGTTGCTTTCTCTTCTATCACCTATACAATGAGATAGCCTTCAAAAGCAGGCAGGCAGAGTCCTACCAGACATTCAAGAAGGAAGTCTTGCTGGGTATGGCACACTCAGGCAGGAACACACACACTAAAATTTTAAATTATTATTTTTTTTTTGGTCTTTTTGAGACAGGGTCTCCCTGTAGCCCCAGCTGTCCTGGAACTCACTCTGTAGACCAGGCAGGCCTTGATCTCACAAAGATCCGCCTGCCTCTGCCTCCCAAGTTCTAGGATTAAAGGCGTGCGCCACTACACCCGGCTTGTTTTGTTTTTTATGTAGGCACTTAGGGCTATAAATTTCCCTGTTAGGACTGCTTTAAAGTATCCCATAGGTTTTGTTATGTGACATTGTCCTTTTCATTTAGTTGCAGGAATGCTTTTATTTTTTCCTTTCTTTATTTACTTTTTGAGACAGGGTCTCCCTTTATTCCCAGCTGGCCTGGAGCTCACTATATAGACGAGGCTGGCCTTGAACTCACAGAGATCCACCTGTCTCTGCCTCCTGAGTGTTGGGATTAAAGGAGTGCACCACGCCCAGCTATGCTTTTATTTCTTTATTTCTTCCTTGACCCATTCATTATTCAGGAGTCTGTTGTTTAATCCCCATGTGTTCTTGTAAATAGTAGGGCTTCTTGTGGTGTTGATATTAAGCTTTATTGTGCTGTGGTATGGTAGAATTCTTTTGTATTTGTTGTGTTTTTTTCTGTGTCCCAGTATGTGGTCGATTTTGGAGTATGTTCCATGGGGTGCTGAATAAAAAGTATATTCTTTGGTGTTTGGGTGGAATATTCAGTAGATATCTGCTAGGTCCATTTGGTGTATTATATTGTTCAGTTCTGATGTCTCTGTTTAGTCTTTGTCCAGTTATCTGTCCAAAGGGCTCAGTGGGGATATTGAAGTACTCCACTATTAGTGTGCTGGGATTAATCTGTTCCTTGAGGTCCTGCAGAATTGTGCTCATAAAATTTGGTGTACTGGAGTTTGGTGCTTATATATTTATGATTGTGAAATCTTCATGGTTAATTGTTCCTTTGATAAGAATGTAGTGGCCCTCTTTGTCTCTTCTGATTAGTTTTACTCTGAGGTCTATTTTGTCTGATATTAGAATAGCAACTCCTGCTTGCTTTTTGGTACCATTTACTTGGAATATTTTTTTTCCATCTTTTCACCTTAAGCTGGTGCCTGTCCTTGAAGGTGAGATGAGTTTCTTGTAGACAGCAAAAAGATGGATTAAGTTTCTTAATCCATTCTCCCAGTCTGTGTCTCTTGATTGGGGAGTTCAGACTATTAATATTTAAAGTTATTATTGATAGATATAAATCTCTTCCTTTCAATTTATTTTCTGTGTGCATTCTCGGTCTAGGTTTGTATTCCCACAGTTATTCTTTCATTATTCATTACTCTCTCTAACTGCTTGTGGATAGTTATTCCTTTCCTCTGTCCTTTGAATTGCTTCAAGTATTTTCTTCTTTTTTTTTTTTTTTTTTTTTTGGTCTTTTTGAGACAGTATCTTCCTGTAGTCCCAGCTGTCCTAGAGCTCTCCATGTAGACTAGGCTGGCCATGAACTCACAGAGAAAAAAAGAACAGCATGGGAAAAGCAAATAATAAACCCCCACCAAACTCTACCAGTCCTATACAAGATTCCTACAAAGAGATCTCCCTGGACAGGTAACCCAGGACACAGATCTTAAAAAAAGAAATCATAGACATACTGAACTACAAGGAGACAAAAATAAACACACAGACAAACAAAGCCAAGAACTAGAAGGAGAGAATGGCAAACTCCTGAAGTAAGTGGAAATATTGACGAGGTCCCACACAGAAATGAAAAAGGAAACTGACCACACAGACAAGCAAATCAAAGAACTAGAAGGAGAAAAGACAAACTTCAGAAGGAAGTGGAAATACTAAAGAAATCATAGGATGAAATGAAAAAGGAAATAGAACATAGTCAACAAAAAAGGATGGGAGAAAGCCTCAGTAACAGAACGGATGAAGCAGAAAATAGAATATCAAGACTGGGGCTGGAGAGGTAGCCTAGCAGTTGAGAGCACCGACTGCTCTTGCAGAGGACCCAGGTTCGATCCCCAGCACCCACATGGTGGCTGAGAACCATCTGTAACTCCAATTCCAGGAGAACTCCAGTTCCAGGGGAATCCGACACCCTCTTCTGACCTCCGCAGCATTGCATGACACGGGTGCACAAACCTACACGCAGACAGTACATTCATACACATACAAAAATAAATAATATTAAAAGAAATCAAGACTGGAAGATAACATGGAGGAACTAGAATGCTCAAGCAAAGATTGCAAAAAAAATTTAAAAAACACTAGAGTGGAATAATCAGGAAATGTGGGATACCACAAAAGCATCATAGGGATAGAAGTAGAAGAAACCCTAGATAACAGAATTGACCAGATCTTCAACAGAATTATAGAAGAAAGTGTCCCCCAAAATGAAAAAATACATACCCATACAAATACAGAGATCCGCCTGCCTCTGCCTCTGCCTCCCAAGTGCTGGGATTAAAGGCATGCACCACCATGCCCGGTGCTGTTGTTTTTTTAGCAGATCTTTGTGTTCTAATGGGAAACTCGTGTTTCTTTGCTGCACTGAAGGCTTACAGCGTGTGATATGGATCTACCAGATCCCCTGTTCTAGCTGTAAGCTTCTACAGTGGCCCATTGGAGTTGGGCCACTTGGCTCTGTTTGCTTGGTTGGGCCTACCTCAATCAGACCACTTTCTTGGATGCTCTGACATGCGGTCTCGAGCTCCTCCTCATTCAGCTCATCTGTGCTGGATTTCCTGGTCCCTGTCATGTAGGTGGGTGGTCCCAGAGTTCCTTTGGTTCAGCTTACCTGTGTGGACCTGTCTAGGCTGTGTGTTCTGTTGGGTCAGTCAGAGGTAGAAGCTGGAACCAGTGGGTGTTGTGTAAGATCTGCTGGGAGTTGATCTAGGATTCCTGGGAGCCAGCCCCCGGCATACCTCTCCATTCCTGGCAGCTTGCTGGTCTGGTCATTCCGCCAATGGACTAGCTGGTCATGATGCTTTTTTTTTTTTTGCTTTTTGAGACAGAGTCTCCCTGTAGCTCTGGCTGTCCTGGAACTTCCTCTGTAGACCAGGCTGGCCTTGAACTCACAGAGATCCACCTGCCTCTGCCTCCCAAGTGCTAGATTAAAGGCATCACTCCAAAATATGCACATATGCATGCCACATATATCATAGGTTTTATCATTTTCAGTTTTTTTTTTTTTTGTCTTTTTGAGACAGGGTCTCCATGTAGCCCCAGCTGGCCTGGAACTCACTCTGTAGACCAGGCTGGCTTTGAACTCACAAAGATCCACCTGCCTCTGCCTCCCAAGTGCTAGGATTAAAGACGTGCACCACCACACCCAGAATTTTTTTTTTTTATTATGCTGAAAGATATCATGTTTGTTTTTTTTTATTTATTTATTAATTTTTTTTATTATTTATTTTTGTATGTGTATGAATGTATTGTCTGCATGCAGGTCTGTGCACCCGTGTCGTGCAATGCCGCGGAGGTCAGAAGAGGGTCTCGGATTCCCCTGGAACTGGAGTTCTCCTGGAATTGGAGTTACAGACGGTTCTTAGCCGCCATGTGGGTGCTGGGGATCGAACCCGGGTCCTCTGCAAGAGCGTCGGTGCTCTTAACCGCTAGGCCATCTCTCCAGCCCCCTGAAAGATATCATGTTTGAAGTGTCCTCCTTGGCAAGCCAAGTCACCATCAGTTCTGCCCTTGTGTTACACACTGGGGTTTTCCCTTCCCATGGTCACCAAATAAAGTCAAGTACCGTGTCCTGTCTTGATCTTCCTGGACTGGTCTCCATGATACATGTTGGGTAGTCCAACAATGGCAGTCTATACTCTGAAGAAGTAGAAACTCTAGTAGTAGCTCAGTCCACAAGCTGGATGTCTCAGGAGTCCCCATCTGGCACTGAAGTTTTGGTGTATTCTTGGAGAGACATGAGTCTTTGGTCCATATTGGAAGGTTGAAAAGCTGTGTCTTCTCACTTCTTCGAAGGATGCCAAAAGCAGTGGAAGCCACAGGGTAGCTGCACTTGCCAGTAAGACAGGCAAAACAACTGTGCTCTTTTGTCTTTTTACTAAGATCTCAAATTTTATACCTGAAGTACAGTTTCTCAGGACTTACTATTTATTTATTTCTGGTTGTACTTTCCTTTTGGATGTTTAAGGCCACACATCCCAGATTAACCAAGGTTTTTGTTTTCTCAAGGTCATTTGAGGTTCTGGTCCTCAAGGGTCACTCAGGCTTTTGGGGGGGGGGATAGATCCTTTTGGCTTTTCAATCACCACTTCCATCCACTTAAGGACAAAGTCAGGTCTTGCTAGACCAGGCTTTCCTTTTTGAAGCATGAACAGACTTTCCTCTTTATAGACTGGACACTGGCTGAAGTCCCATTAGTGGCTCTCCAAGACCTCCCTGCACAGGAAGACTGATGACTCACATTTGCAGGACATTTCAAGAGATATCCCCATGCATAGTCCCCTGAGACTTAGTTGACTCTGAGGGCAAGGAACAAAGTTATCCCTTAAGACTCTTGGCCATATTGGTATGGGCATTAAGTATGGTCATTAAGCTTTCAGAAAGGCAAATTACACCAGCCTGATACTTTTAACTACTTTATAATATTTTAGAAAATGCTTGAACAAAAGCTCAAGCAGCCTTGTATAAGAGATACTAATAAGCACTCCCATAAAATAAATACTGTGGTTAGACATAATGTCATGACAGACTAGTTTTTTTTCTGCATTCCTTTGATCTTATAATACTCTAAAATATACATACATGTCCTTCATCCATATACCAAAACTTCCTAACTCTGAAAATAAATGGTAGTGGGGCTGGAGAGATGGCTTAGTGGTTAAGAGCGCCAACCGCTCTTACAGAGGACCCGGGTTTGATCCCCAGCACCCACATGGTGGCCGAGAACCGTCTGAAACTCCAATTCCAGGAGAACTCCAGTTCCAGGGAAATCCGAGACCCTCTTCTGACCTCCGCGGCATTGCACGACACGGGTGCACAGACTTGCATGCAGATAGTACATTCATGCACATACAGAAATAAATAAAATTAAAAAAAAAAAGAAAATAAATGGTAGCTTAGTTCAAGAATCTGTTAAGGGATCCACAATATAAGAGCACAGTTGTTTTCAGATCACATTAACATTGCTTAGTTTGCCTTACAACTATGTAATTGGTGCTAGCAACCACAGATGAGGGATACCATTCATAGTTTGTTTTTCTGGGACTGTGTTACTTCACTTAGCATGATATCTTCTAGCTCCATCCATTTGCCTGCAAAGTTCATGATGTCATCTTTCTTTACTGCTGACTAGAACTCCATTGTGTATATGTACCACATTTTCTCTATCTACCTGTCAGTTGAGGGGCACTTGGGTTGGTTCCAGCTCTTTGCTTTTGGGAAGAGAGCTGCAATAAACATGGCTGTGCATGTATCTTGTGGGTATATACCCAGGAGTGGTATGACTGGGTCAGGTGTCAAGCTCATTTTGAGTCTTCCAAGTGTTTTCCATAATGCTTTCCATAGTGGCTGTACAAGTTTACGTTCCCACCAGCAGTGGATGAGTGTTCCCTTTTCCCCACAACCTCTCCAGCACTTGGGATCATTTGTTTTCTTGATCCTAGCCAGTCTTATCAGAGTGAGATATCTTAAAGTGGTTTTAATGTACATTTCCTTAATTATTAGTGACATTGAACACTTTTTAAGATGTTTCTCAGCCATCTCTAATTCCTCANATCATCTTAAAGAGAATGCTACAAGGTGATACTGTACAACAGAGAAATTATAGAGAACATTTGTATGTGTCAATCCCAAAGTTCTTGCTCTACAGATTTTATGTAAAGCAAATGTGGGCAACAGCGAATTATATCTCCATTTAATTCAGATGCATTACCATTTTTATCAGATTCTGTAAACCAATGTTGTTTAATATACACATGTTTACTTATACTTTTACTAAGTCCTAAAACACCATGTGTCCTGTAGACAGTGTCTAGGCGAAACGTCCCTTTGTAAGACGGCAGACCTGTCAGTCTCCCAGGATTCAAAGCAGCATTTCAGCCACGGGCTTGAGGCCAGTAGCTTCACCCACTGCCACCAGTGAGCTGCACACATCAGGGTCACGGGAAAGGCTCCAAATTTATTCAGCCCAAACTGATTCCTCCAAAAGAGGACTGGCCCAAATTATTTAGACAAAAATACAATCAATTGACAAATGACTAATTTGCCAAATTTATCACCAATTTATCAAGTAATTCTGCTAGGCAATATTCTTTATGAGTCTATATTCTATGAATATGAATATATTTTGCTTATGAATGTATTCATGAACATAGTTCTGTTGAATATATTCAATGAATGTGAATATATTAGTAGGATTTTAGGAATTGTTCAATTTATCAAAAGTTAAGGGCCACAGGTTTACCTTTTAATGAATACATTCATGAAAACGCATTCATGAGGACTACAGTTCTGAACGAAATCATCTGGTGAATGAGTGGAGACAAGCAGCAAAGCTGTCCATTCAACAGGGTGTCAGGGAAGGCTCCAGATACTGAGGACAGGGAAACCAACTTACAGATTTGTTCGACCTGGGAGTCTTCACAAGTCCTCTGTCTTCAAAGACGCTGGCAAAGTGACTCTTTACATTGGCTTAATTTGCCTGCTTGAGGAAGATATTCACAAGGACTGTAGGGATTGTTGAACTCAGATACTGATGGTTTGCTAGGAAAATATTGTATAAGCATTTTATTATGTTGGTCTTTTATCAATCTGTATTTGCTTGAATCTTTTTTTTTAATGTGTATGAATGTACTGTCTGCGTGTAGGTTTGTGCACCCGTGTCGTGCAGTGCTGCGGAGGTCAGAAGAGGGTGTCAGATTCCCCTGGAACTGGAGTTACAGACAGTTCTTAGCTGCCATGTGGGTGCTGCGGATTGAACCCGGGTCCTCTGTAAGAGCAGTCAGCACTCTTAACTGCTAGGCCATCTCTCCAGCCCCTATTTGCTTGAATCTTGAAAGTCGACATGAGCATTCCAAATCTAATTAGGTGTTCATCACTTCGCACTTATATGTGGTGCTGGGTAGGCCAGGTTTCAGCATCGCAGACAAGAAGCACAGGACAGGCTGCATTGGGGCCAAACACAGAATCAGCAAAGAGGAGGCCATGCACTGGTTCCAGCAGAAGTATGATGGGCTCATCCTTCCTGGCAAATAAATTCTTTCCAAAATGCCAATAAAATTTTCTCAGAAATGTAAAAAAAAAAAAATCAAAAATAAACACATGTGGAAATCAAGGCTCACAGGTGGGAGGCTGGGGCTGTGGTTCGGTGGTAGAGTGCTTGCCTAGCAAAGCACTGCAAGGACCCGAGTTTCATCCTCAGCACTTCAAAGCACTTCGTACTCTATACCTGCCAGACCCAGTGGCCTAGGCCTATGAACTCAGTACTCTGCACGCTGAGGCAGGAAGATCTTAAGTCAAGACTAGTCTGGACTACAGAGTTAATTCCAGGCCACTAGATTGAGCAGTGAACTAAGACTCTGTCTCAAAATAACAAAGTGAGAATTGAAAACAGGCCAAACAACAGTCCTGTCTCTTTTTTTCTTTTTGTCTTTTTACTAAAATCTCAAGTTTTATATCTGAAGTACAATCTTCAGGCCTTACTGATTATTTATTTCTGGTTTTACTTTCCTTTTGGATGCTTAAGGCCACACAGACCAAATTAAGCAAGGTTTTTGTCTTCTTTCTCTTTTTTTTGGTCTTTTCTGAGACAGGGTCTCCCTGTAGCCCCCAGCTGTCCTGGAACTCACTCTGTAGACCAGGCTGGCCTTGAACTCACAAAGATCTGCCTGCCTCTGCCTCCCCAGTGCTAGGACTAAAGGCATGCGCCACCACGCCCAGCTTAAATATTCTCTTTTTAATAATATTTTATTGCTGAGCATGGTGGCCTTTAATCCTAGCACGCAGGAGGCGGAGGCAGGCAGATCTCTATTAGTTCAAGGCCAGCCTGGTCTACATAGTGAGTTTCAGGGGGCTACAGGGAGACCCTGTCTCAAAAAAAGAATATTTTATTATTTTTATTTTATTGTTTATGAGTGTTGCTTTCATGTGTGTAAGTGCAATGTCTACAGAGGCCAGAGGTGGGTGTTGGATCCCCTGGAACTGGAGTTACAGACTGTTAGCCACCATGTGGGTGCTAGGAATTAAACCTGGGTCCTCTAAAAGGACTCTTAACTACTGAGTGCTCTTAACTACTGAGCCATCTCTCCAGTCCTGGCCTAGCTAACTAGTCTTAAGCAAAAGCCCTAGTACAATTTCCATTTCATTCAGTATATAACAGATACTAAATCACTTTAGTAATTTAAATCAACATTATGGTCATTTGAACTTTCTGTGTTAAATCTGACTAGCATTTCCAATTCCCTGACAAATATACAAATACGAATATAACACTGAAGAAGCTAAGTCAAGTCCCTGAGACAACTTTAAAATCCATGGAATACACAGAGCACCAAGAATATTTTAATTGTGAGCCTATCTTGCAATTTAACACAAGTTATTGTGTTCTATCTGCTTCCTTTTCTTCAGCCATCACCTTCTGGACTTAAATGAAAGAACAGAAGCTTTAAATAATAATCCGAGTGGGCTAAAGCTCACCATGTAGACCATGTGGACATTATACACATGTACCCATGTGTATAATGCCCACAGAAGTCAGAAGAGAGCATCAGATCCCCTGGAACAGGAGTTATGGATGGTTGTTAGCTGGCATATGGGTGCTGGGAACCAAACCCAAGTCCTCTGCAAGAGCAGCCAGTAATCTTAACTACTGAGCCATCTCTCCAGCTCCCATTAAAGACAATTGAGAGAGGGTCTCCCTATAGCCCCAGCTGGCCCGGAACTCACTCTTTAGACCAGGCCTTGAACTCAGAGACCTGCCTGCCTCCGCCTTCCGAGTGCTAGGATTAAGGCGGGTGCTACCACGCCTGGATTAAAGATGGTTCTTACTCGCCATGTGGGTCCTGGGAATCCAACCTGGGTCCTCTGCAAGAGCAATCAGTATTCTTAACCACTGAGTCATCTCTCCAGCCCCCAAATAAAGACATTTTTAACATAGATCTTAAACATGGAGACTAAAAAGAGTGACAGCCAGGAAAAGATTAAGCCGTCTGGATGTGGGTCTGGGCTTCATAAGGGGAAGTTGTGCCTAGGCATCTTTATGGTTATATAAAGGATATTGGTGGCTTTCAAGTTACACCTCTGAAGCTTACTAAGAACTTCTGTCCCCTCCTTTTAACATTGCTCAGAGATGAAGTTTACAAGGTTAAAAATCAAAGAGTTTTCTTCTGTAAACAAAGTTGTAAGGTAGATTTATACGAGAAATTTTTTTTTTTATACGAGAAATTTTTTAACTTTAGCAATAAGGCTGGGTGTGGTGGCACATGCCTTTAATTCCCAGCAGAGGCAGGTGATCTTTGGGAGTTTGAGGCCAGCCTGGTCTACATAGCAAGTTCCAGGCCAGCTGGAGCTACAGGGAGACCCTGTCTCAAAAACAGACCAAAATAGGGGCTGGAGAGATGGCTCAGCTGTTAAGAGCCCTTTGACTGCTCTTCCAGAGGATACGGTTTGATTCCCAGCACCCACATGGCCACTAAGAACCGCCTTTAAGCAGGGCGTGGTGGCCCATGCCTTCAGTCCTGGTGCTCAGGAGGCAGAGGCAGGCGATCTCTGTGAGTTCCAGGCCAGCCTGGTCTACAGAGTGAATTCCAGGCCAGCTGGTGCTATAGGGAGACCCTGTCTCAGATAAATAAATAAATAAATAAATAAATAAATAATTAATTAATTTAGCATTAAGAAGGGAGTGCTAGAACCTCAAAGTGGTGCATCAGTTTGGCCCTAAGTAAGCAGTTTATTTACTGTCCTTGACAATGTCATCAGAAAAACACATTATCTCCAAGGGTAATTTGAGCTATATCAGTAGTATTTGAAGTCTCTCATCTTTCTCAGCAGAAAACTAGATCAGACCCCAACTGAAGGGCCCATTTTCCCCCCAGGCTTTTTCATTTCACCATAATTAAAAGTTAGTAATTCCCTAGATAAGATCGTAAAACAGAACAGCAGATAAAAACTAATTCCAAGGCTGGGTATGGTGGCACACACCTTTAAGTCTAGTGCTCAGGAGGCAGAGGCAGGCAGATCTCTGTGAGTTCAAGGGCAGCCTGGTCTACAATGAGTTCCTGGCCAGCTGGGGCTGCAGGGAGACCATTCTCATTAAGACAAAAAATAATAAAAATAAAAAAATAATAATACATTAATGAGTACACTAGTTAATAGAATTTTAACCCTTTGAACAATAAGGAATTCCTAAGTTTAAACTGATAATAAAGAAGGCTTATCTTTACAGTAGCACTAGAGTTGATAAATGTAGAGGGCTCTAAGGAGTTGGGGCTTGCAGGTGGGGGAGGGGTCAACATTTTGCAACCATCAAGATGATTAGTGTTTGACAAATCCACCAATGAACTATGAACCATGAACCATAAGGATTAGAAGCTAAATATCTTCATCTTTGCAGACTGTTTATTACTTCCAAGGGATTCTGAAATTCAGTGGAGAAACTAAACAGCACTTCAGTATAGAAATAAAGAGTAAAAATATATATATAAATTTAAAAAAAGAAATAAAGAGTAAATATATATATATATATATAAATTAAAAAAAAGAAATAAAGAGTAATAGCCTCATAACAAAGAGACATTCTTTGTAACTGTGGATTTATAATTCCCTAAAAGGCTATTCAGGACAGCCAGAGCTACAGGGAGACCCTGTCTCAAAAAAAAAGCCAAAAAAAAAAAAATGCAGAACTTATAACTTGACTCTAACCATGAGGAAACAAAGGTTGCACTGGAAATTGTATCTGAGGAAGATTCTTTTTTTTTTTTCGTATGTGTATGAATGTACTGTCTGCAGTAGGTCTGTGCAATGCCGCGGAGGTCAGAAGAGGGTGTCAGATTCCCCTGGAACTGGAGCTAAAGATGGTTTTCAGCCGCCATGCGGGTGCTGGGGATCGAATCCGGGTCCACCGCTAGGCCATCTCTCCAGCCCATCTGAGGAAGATTCATTACAAGGGGATATAGGCTGTGAGCCCTCTGAGTCATAAAGGTATTAGACAATAAAACATATATATTTCATACTGCAATTTTTAAGTATTATATTTGTAAATTAAAACATGATTGTATTGGGGCCAAGAATTATTTACATATGAAGAGATAGCAGATTTCCTTGTAGGGACCCAAAAGAATGAGAAGAGAGAGAGAGAGAGAGAGAGAGAGAGAGAGAGAGAGAGAGAGAGAGAGAGAGATTACTAATGGAAGTGAAAAAGAAAAAGACGGGAGCCTTAGCTGAAGATAGCCAGTTATTTGGTATTTATTTATTTATTTATTTATTTATTTATTTATTTATTTATTTTTGCCCCTGTAGTCCCAGCTGTCCTGGACCTCACTGTGTAGACCAGGCTGGCCTTGAACTCACAGAGATCCGCCTGCCATTTATTTTTAACTTAACATAAATTTACATGGTAGTTATTCTTGCTAGAAGGTAAGATACTAGGTAATTTTCTGCCCGAAGTGTTTATCTGTGTGGGGACCTGAGCTGTAGGCATTCTATTCTTCCACAGAGCATGCTTGGTAGTCTTTCTTACTATCGTTTTGACAGCAACCCAACTCTGCAATACACAATGTTGTCTTAGTAAAAAAGGTTGGTTCTCTGTCACCTAAAAAGCCAGAAAATGTCCTCAGCAGAAGGGGCTCACCTTTCTATCTGGAAGTGCCCAGCACTGCAGTCTTTCTACAGGAGTGAAAGCCAGAGGAGGTCGCTGCTTTTTTAGTCAAAGTTAGTGTTTCTAAATAACTTCGCCACACCATATGTGGAAACTCGTTCCGGTCTCCGTTTGTTGCCAAATTAGTGCTTACGTCACGCAATGGATTCTGGAAGACCGAGTCTTGGTGCAGTGCGGGTCAGAGGGGTGCAGAGAACGCTGGACTTCAGTACCCGCAATGCCCGGCGCGAGCCCGCACTGCTGCCTGGGTATCCGAGAGGTGGACGCCATCTTGCTTACGGAGCCGCCCCAGTCCGGCATCTCCCTAGCAGCACTTCCCTCGTTGTCTTGCCCAGTCCTTCACTCTCTGTGAGATCCGTGTCTGGGAAGAAGTTTCTGGGGAGGTGACAGTACATGCAGAGCTGTAAGGTAAGGTGAGTGGACACTCCAGTTTAGGTTGGGGTGGTGCCTTGCCGTTTCTTCTGTGGTGAGCGACTCGGGTTCTCGCTGGCTTGGCGCGACTTCTTTAGCCGGACTATGAAAGTAGGACCCCGGCCGGCAGACCGCCACAGTTTCTAGACGGGACCTTACATGTGTCTTGGGTCGGAGGAGCCGGGCGACGCGGTTCTGGCCCGGCAGCTCTCAGGAGGCGGGTGTCCACAGGACTTTGGTTGTGTATAAGGCCGCAGTGTTAACGCAACCCGTTCCACGCTTCCTTGGGAAATGGGAAGCTGAGAAGTGGGTCCTATTTCCGGGAGAGTGGATTTCTCCGCAGTTGGAGCTTCCTTTGGTCTCTGGATGGCCTCTGTAGGGCCATCCTTTGTGGAACTGGCCAGATAGCCTGCAACTCATTTGTGTAGCTCATAACTGGCGTCGAAATCGCTGCGATCCCGTGTTGCTGCTGGGCTTAACAGCCTTTGAGCTACCACGGATGGTCAAGTTTTAATTAAATTAATTGATTTTTTTTTTTTTTTTGGTCTTTTCGAGACAGGATCTCTATGTAGCCCCAGCTGTAGACCAGGCTGGCCTTGAACTCACAAAGATCCGCCTGCTTCTGCCTCCCCAGTGCTAGGATTAAAGGTGTTCGCCACCACGCCCGTGAGCTTCCTCCCTCTAACTTCCAAGTGCTTAAATACATGCTTGGCTGCTAAATTTATTACCAAGTTAGACCAAAATAGAAAGGATGAAGTTTTTTGTTTTGTTTTTATTTTTATTTTATTTATTTATTTATTTATTTATTTATTTATTTATTTATTTATTTATTTATTTATTTTGTCTTTTTGAGACAGGATCTTCTTGTAGCCCCAGCTGGCCTGGAAACTCTGTGTAGACCAGGTTGGCCTTGAGCTCACAGATATTCCCCTGCCTTAGCCTCCAGAGTGATTTCGAAGTGTTGACACATTTTTCTAAGTCAGTTTACACCATTGATGCAACTCAAGCTCACTCTTTCAAATTCCGAAGTTTAGAAGCTGATGTCTGTACTCCAAAAGACAGTGATTTTAATCAAAAGGATGTTTATGATGCAGTGTACTGTACTCAATTTGGAAACAAATATCAAACACGTATATATACACACCTATAGATACAGAAATATTTATTCAACTTTCCAAAATTGGGTTCTCCGAACTCTGGAATAGATTTTTTTTTTTTTTTTTTTTTGTCTGTTTGATAAATACAGGGTCTCCCTGTAGCCCCAGCTGGCCTGGAACTCACTGTATTGACCAGGCTGGCCTTGAACTCACAAAGATCCGCCTGCCTCAGCCTCCCAAGTGCTAGGATTAAAGGTGTGTGCCACCACGCCCGTCCATGGAATAGATTTTTTAAAAATGGGGCCGGTGGTACAGACTCATAATCCTAGCTGTTCAGGAGAATGCAGAGTTCAAAGGCTTCTTACTTCGTAAGACACTGTCTCAAAAAGTGAAAAGGAGTGCTTGGGGGCATAGCTGTAGAGCAGAGTGCTTGTTTAGCGCATATGAGATCCTAAGTTTATCTTCCATACCGCCACAAAAAAAAAAAAAGAAAGAAAAGACAGATAAGTGTGTGTTAAGTAATTTCAAGGAGATTCCTCCCATAAATCATTGTTATGACTTAAAAATAAGTGGTTATAAGATTGCATTTTGACAGTAGTTGGGAAAATGTTACATTAAATGCTTATATCACAACTTGAAAAACCTTGCTTGTGAAAAAAAAAAACTTTTAAAAATATTACCTAATTTGTTTTATTTACTTCTCAGATGCCTTATAGTGAAATTGAAGCTAAGTTTTTGGGGCCTGGAGAACTTACAAGTGAACCAAGCTACAAAAAATTGAAATCAACTGCAGCTGGTTATGTTTTCCCCCATCCCAGTGGGCCCATTACTCACAGAATCCAAGAGAAAACCGGAAATAATAGGGTCCCTACGACTACCATTGATGTTGGAGGACGTAGTTGTCCTCAGGAGGACAAAGCCAGAACTACAGATTTGCTGAAACCTTTGCACAAGGAAATGCCTGGCAAAAAAGTAGATGTTACTGAATCCATCAGTTCACAAACTTTACAGGATGGAAACCCTTCATCCCTGACTAGAGATGATGAGATATATAGCACAAGTAAAGCATTCATAGGACCCATTTACAAACCCCCTGCAAAAAAGAAATGTAATGAAAGGAGGAATGAGGCAGACACTACAAAAAGTCTAAATGGCAGAGGGAGGGGAGAGGAAAATCAGAAATATTACTCCAAAAAATTGGAGATTGACACTGAATTATCCCAGTTTTATAAAGAAATTGAAGAACTTGAAAATGAAAAAGATGCTCCACAAGGCAGTTGTAAGGAACCGGAACCTTCTCAGGAACAAATTATTTCTTATGACCAGGGACATAATAGTATCTTAAAAGCTGTTGAAGAAAATAAAGATCTCAGTATTGCTCTTCAGTCACATTGTGGTTATCAACAGTACTTGGAGAATGAACCAGGCCCATATCCCTGTCAAGAACAAATGCCTACGTTTTGTGATACTTCATTTACTTCCTTCAGGCCTGAATGGCAATCAGTGCATCCTTTTATCATACCCCATGGTCCTCCTCTTCCCAGTTTTAACTATCATTTTAATATTCAGAAATTCAGTGTGCCACCAAATCCACCACCAAATATTTTCCATGCCCAAGATGACTTTCAGTTGCAAAGTGGGTGTTATGTAAATAGTTGTCAGGATGACTGGAACTGTTTGACTTTTGATCAGAATGATGAGTATACTAACTATAGTGTGAATAGCAGTAGTGTTCATCCCTTTAGAAATGACTACAGTGTGCAAGATGGGTATGGTTTCTGTGAAATCAGAGAAGGGTGCTGGGAAGATCCATCTGTGGACAAGCATAGTGGGACAGACAGGTTTGAGAACCCGTGGTTTCAAGAAGAAAAGTTAAATAAATTGCAGAAGTTACTTATTCTTTTGCGAGGCCTGCCTGGTTCTGGGAAAACAACATTGTCTCGGTAAGTAAAAAATCTGAAGCAAATACTTGCTAATTCATTTAAAAGGATTTGTTGTGAGTGACAAATGCTTTCATGTTTGTAACAGAAATCTTTATGCTCTACATTTGAGAATGGCATCTGACTGGAAATATTTTAAAAAGATGTATTCTAGTGGAGAAAGGGGAAATTGGCATATATGTTTAGTTTCTGGTAAGGGCTGTAAAATTAAACTGTATAATTATGACAGTGCTAAAAGCAAATGCCACTTAAGAATTTTGCTAGCCTTTTAAAGTCAGCTGTTGACTGCCTGGACTGCCTGCTAGATTTGAGCTTTGACATTGTGTTTTCATTTTATGACTTGGAGCAAGTTTTGCTATTAGTGGCACATGGGACATTTTCTTAGAATTTGAAAACCAAGTGAGGTAATCTAAGGAAAAGACTCTTGATTTTTTTTTTTTTTTTTCTTTTCGAGACAGGGTCTCCCTGTAGCCCCAGCTGGCCTGGAACTCACTTTATAGACCAGGTTGGCCTTGAACTCAGAGATCCGCCTGCCTCTGCCTCCGGAGTGGTAGGATTAAAGGTGTGTGCCACCATGCTGGGCTTCGGATTTCTGTTTTCATTTGCAGTTTAAACACATATTGCTGCATGTGAATACATTTGAGCAGTTGTGGAAAAAAACTATAAATAAAAAGAGAAAATTTGTTTGATATCTTTGAGTAAAGATGGAAGAAGTCCAAGGAATTTGAAAATGTTTTATATTATACCAAATCAATTATTTTATTAGACAATAGAAAATTGATATTAATAGATTTTTCATAATATAGCTATTTAAAGCTAGATTATAAGCTATTTAAAATTTGATCATTATATTTTTAATCTTGATATTATTGTGAAGATGTAGAGAAAATGAAATTTCAACTCAGAAGAATGATGTTCATTCACAGACACAAGTCTTCTAGATTTAGGGTATATTAGAAAAAATAAATAGTTGAAGTTTGGAAATTAGATGAAGAAGGGGATCTCCTAATTTAGAACCATTTACTCAGGAGTGGATATAGAAGAAAATATAGAAGAAAAAAAAACTAGGCTTAGGAAAATTAAAGAATGTTGAAATACCAGGTGAATAAAGTTCTAGTAATTCAGTAAAATGTAGACCTAAGTGTAGTGCATGTCTGTGTGCGTGTGGAATAGGTATAGCACTTAAGAATGGAAGTTAAGCTGGGCGTGGTGGCGCATGCTTCCAATCCTAGCACTTGGGAGGCAGAGGCAGGTGGATCTTTGTGAGTTCAAGGCCAGCCTGGTCTACAGAGTGAGTTCCAGGACAGCTGGGGCTATAGGGAGACCCTGTCTCAAAAAGACCAAAAAAAAAAAAAAA
>VZQC01000392.1:3713603-3742808 GCA_009823505.1 Rhizomys pruinosus
CCCTCCCTCCCTCCCTCCCTTCCTCCTTCCTTCCTCTCTTCCTTCCTCTCTTCCTCTCCTGTGCCGGGATTAAAGGTATGTACCACCATGCCCACCATCTTTTTGTCTTTTTTCTCTTACTTAAACATCTCTTTCACTGGGCATGGTGGTGCACGCCTTTAATCCTAGCACTTGGGAGGCAGAGGCAGGCGGATCTTTGTGAGTTCAAAGCCAGCCTGGTCTACAGAGTGAGTTCCAGGACAGCTGGGGCTACAGGGAGACACTGTCTCAAAAAGACCAAAAAAAAAAGAAAAGGAAAAAAAAAAGATCTCTTCTCCTGATACCTTTCTAGTTTTGTTACAAACATATTTAAATACACAAACACATATTTAAATGCACACAGTTATAGTATTTTTATATTCTAGGTTATATAAGCAAATATAGAGTTTGGAAAAAAAATTATAATAAATAACCCTGACTCTAGATCCTTCAAAGAAGGAACTGTATGAGAACCCAAACCATTAACTTTCATTTTGTTTAAACTAATTTGTATTGTAATTCTATAAATAGAAATACATATTTAAGCTGGGCATGGTGGCACATGCCCTTAAACCCAGCATTTGGGAGGCAGAGGCAGGCAGATCTCTGGGTTCAAGGCCAGCCTGGTCTACATAAATGGGTTCCAGGCCAGCTGGGCTACAGGGAGACCCTGTGTCAAAAAGACAAAAAAAAGACCTACTTAAAGTTCTGTTTTGATACATATAAATTTATTTTTATTGTAAAATAAGGTTTTATTTCCCTCCTTTCCTTTTTCCTTCCTTCCTTCCTTCCTTCCTTCCTTCCTTCCTTCCTTCCTTCCTTCCTCTCCCTCCTTTCCTTCCTTCCTTCTTTCTATATTATCATTATGTTTTCATGATTGCGATGTGGAACTAGGATGTAATTTTAAAGTAAATTCTTCCACTATTCAAAACATTTATTTTCTTTCTTTTTATCTTCCTTTTTTGTTTTACTTATAAGAACTTGTTTGTTGTGGGGAGTACTACTGAAGATACATTTCATCTTGCTCTTCAGTCTTAAAAAAAAAGGTTTTACTGTAAGTTATAAGAAGGAACAATGCCCCCCCCCCCAAAAAAAAAAAACAGCCGGGTGTGGTGGCCCACACCTTTAATACTATCACTTGGGAGGCAGAGGCAAGCGGATCTTTGTGAGTTCAAGGCCAGCCTGGTCTACAGAGTGAGTTCCAGGACAGCCGGGGCTACAGAGAGACCGTCTCGAAAAGACCCAAAAAAAAAAGAAGGAGCAATGGCATTTGTCATGTTAATGGTTGAAATTCTGTCTACTGTTTCTTTTTTTTTTTGGGTCTTTTAGAGACAGGGTCTCCCTGTAGCCCCAGCTGTCCTGGAACTCACTCTGTAGACCAGGCTGGCCTTGAACTCACAAAGATCCGCCTGCCTCTGCCTCCCAAGTGCTGTCTACTGTTTTTTAGTAGAAAGTAAGTACTGTTGACTTATCCTAGGACTATAGTTTACTCTTGAGTCATTTCTACAACTATCTATCTCTTCCAAAGGAAAGCTTGATTATTACTGTTCTGATCTGATTATTTTTTACTTAGTAGTCAATGATTAACTTTTTTTTTTTTTGGTCTTTTCGAGACAGGGTCTCCCTGTAGTCCCAGCTGTCCTGGAACTTACTCTGTAGACCAGGCTGGCCTTGAACTCACAAAGATCCACCTGCCTCTGCCTCCCAAGTGCTAGGATTAAAGGCGTGCACCATCACGCCCATCTATGATTAACTTCTTTAGTGAGTAATCTCTACAAGCTTGCTTGCTTAAACTCTGGAGGATCACAGGTTGTTTGCCACTTTATGTCTCAGTCTCATTTCTGACTCTCACGTGCAGATCATGTTTGTGCATAATGGAAATGAGTTTGTAAAAGCCGTCTTAGGTCAAATACGGCTTTTCCCAAATGGATTGCTTACTTTATCTTATTTAGTTTTTAGGTTACCTGTTGTACCAAAGTGAGACAGTTTCAGGTTCTAGAATATGAATTCACAAAAGTTAAAATATGCACATGCATAGTAGCTAGCATTGTTTTGGAAATGATGCACAGTGTTTTGAAAAGTCGAAGTACAGTTGCTGGTTTTAAAAGGCTTTATTAGCTATAGTTATATAGATTTAATTACAGAGTGTTGTTTATAATCTAGACTTTTTTGGTCTTTTTGAGACAAGGTCTCCCTGTAGCCCCAGCTGTCCTGAAACTTGCTCTGTAGACCAGGCTGTCCTTGAACTCACAAAGATCCGCCTGCCTCCCCCCCCCTAGTGCTAGGATTAAAGGAGTGTGCCACCAAGCCCAGCAAATCTAGACATTTTTTAAATGTTCAGCTCCTATGCTTCTGTTTGCAATATACTTCAGTTTAAGCATCAGATATTTATTTACTAACTTGTCCTGTAATTTATTTCTTATGGTTATAGATTTTATAAATGGTGCCTTTATGATTTCTTTTGTTAACAGAATTCTGCTTGGTCAGAATCGTGATGGCATTGTGTTCAGCACTGATGACTATTTTCACCATCAAGATGGGTACAGATATAATGTTAATCAACTTGGTGATGCCCATGACTGGAACCAGAACAGAGGTTTGTTTTGGGCCAAGCCTCCTGGGTTAGAATATTTGACTATAAGTCAGATCTAGGTTTCATTTTTGATTTAGACTTTTGACTTTGACACACTACTAAAATAACTTGGAGTCTCAATTTTTCTTTCATAAGAAGCAATGTAATTATATTTGCCCTTTCTGATCAAGGTTTTATAAGTGGGTGAATTTAGATAAAATATATTGTAACTTTTAAGTAGTATACCTATATAAGTTGGTGAAACAGGTCTGGGATATTTTAATAGACTTTATTTTGTAGTTTTTGAATAAATTCAGAGAATTGTGATACTTTCTGTATTTCAAAAGTTAGTTCTTTTTTTCTTTTTGGAGACACTGTCTCCCTTTAGTCCCAGCTGGCCTGGAGCTCGCTTTGTAGACCAGGCTAGCCTTGAACTCACAGAGATCCACCTGCCTCTGCCTCCTGAGTGCTGGGATTAAAGGCGTGCACCACCATGCCTGGCTCAAAGTTACTTCAGTGGAGAATAATGCTAACATCTTAATATATTGCCTGTGAGTATTAAGTTTTTCTTATTGATACTGTGTTGTAAGAACCCTATTTAGTACTTGTTTTTTATAGGACATGGGTTAGTTTCTTTTCATCATAAACAGTAATTACAATCTCGGTAGCCCATTTGAATCACTTGAGAATTTCTTTTTCTTTGGTATTTGTTGTGGTCTCCCTGTAGCCCCAGCCATCCTGGGACTCATTATGTAGACCAGGCTGGCCTTGAACTCACAGAGATATGCTTGCCTCTGCCTCCCTAGTGCTGAGATTAAAGGTGTGTGCCACCATGTCCGGCAATTTTTTTTTAATGTGTATGAATATATTGCCTGCATATGTATAAGTGCACCCTGTTGTACAGTGCCCCAGGAGGTCAGAAGGCATCAGATCCTCTGGAACTAGAGTTACAGTAGAGTTACAGACAGTCGTTAGCTGCCATTTGGTGCTGGGAATCAAACCTGGGTCCTCTGTAAGAGCAGCCCATGATCTTAACAGCTGAGCCTCTCTAGCCTGATTTCTTTTTTCTTTAAAAATATTTTATGGGGGGCTGGCAAGATGACCTAGCGGTTAAGAGCGTCAACTGCTCTTGCAGAGGACCCAGGTTCAATTCCAGCACCCACATGGCGGCTAAGAACTGTCTTTAACTCCAGTTCCAGGGGAATCCGACGCCCTCTTCTGACTTCCATGGCATTGCACCACTGGGTGCACAAACCTACATGCAGACAGTATATTCATACACATTAAAAAAAAATGTATTTTAACAGAAAAGGGGGGGGGCTTTTTATCTTTGGGGCTCAGTCCTGGAGATTCTGGTTCAGATCTGAAATGAGGTCCAAGCTTTAGTTTTTAAAATATTTTATTTTAGTTTTATGCTTAGGGGTATATTGCCTGCATATTCTTGTTAATTTTTAAAAATTATTTATTTTTTATGTGTATGAGTGTACTGTCTGCATGTAGGTTTGTGCACCTGTGTCGTGCAATGCAGCAGAGGTCAGAAGCGGGTGTTGGGTTCCCCTAGAACTGGAGTTAGAGACGGTTCTCAGCCGCCATGTGGGTGCTGGGGATCGAACCCAGGTCCTCTGCAAGAGCAGTTGGCGCTCTTAACCGGCTAGGCTTTCTCCAGCCCGCCTGCATATACTTGTATATACTTATATATATATATAACTGTATAAGTATTGTGCATTGCCCTTGGAGGTCAGAAGAGAACGTCAAATCCCTTGGAACTGGAGTTACAGATGTTGGTTATGTTGGTTAGCTGCCATGTAGGTGTGTTGGGAACTCAACCTGGGGTCCTCTCCAAGAGCAGTTGTTGCTCTTAATTGCTGAAACATCTCTGTAGTCTCCGAAGCTTTGGTTTTAAATTTTTATTTTTTATTATTCTCTAAATTATTCTGTGCAATTATAATTAAAAATGATTAGCCTAGAGGAATGAAAGAAGCACATATATTATGAATATGAGTTACTTTTAAAAGGGTAAATTCGGGGCTGGAGAGATGGCCTAGCGGTTAAGAGCACCGACTACTCTTGCAGAGGACCCAGGTTCAATCCCCAGTACCTATGTGGTGGCTGAGAACTGTCTGTAACTCCAATTCTAGGAGAACTCCAGTGCCAGGGGAATCCAACACCCTCTTCTGACCTCCGCTGCATTGCACGACATGGTGCATAAACCTACATGCAGACAGTACATTCATACAAATAAATAAATAAATAAATAAATTTAAAAATAAAAGGGTAAATTTTCCCTCTTTTAACAAGCAAAGGTTTGGTTGTCTCATGTCTTAATGAGATAAAGTTGATCTGTAGCTGTGACGAGACAGCCTATTTTCTTCATTACCAAGTTCCCTATCTACCTTAGATGTGATGATTTTTTCCAGCAATAAATTATTTCTTAATCAGGTAAATGTTGCAAAATTACGGTTTTCTACTTCTATAATTCTTTTTATTGTTAGTAACTAGATTTCTTCAGCAATGAGAAATTTCCTCTTAATTAAAGCTACCAAATAGGGTTTTCTTAAAGTATTAGCATTTATAGGAAAACAATGTGTAAATGCTTTTCTTTTTTGTCAGTTTTAGAATAAGTAATTTCAGTGAAGATGCATGTTTAAAATTGAATGTATTTTTATTTTGTGTATGTGTGAGTGTGAGTTTCTGCATGTAAGTGCAGTGCCCTGGATGCTAGAAGAGGGCGCCAGAACTCCTGGAACTGTAGTTACAGGTGGAGGCTGGGAGCCAAACTGCAGTCTCTGCAAAAGCCAGTGCATTCTTTTGTTTTGTTTTGTTGTGTTTTGTTTTGTTTTGTTTTGTTTTGTTTTGTTTTGTTTTGTTTTGTTTTGAGACAGGGTCTCCATGCAACTCCAGCTGTCCTGGAACTCACTATGGTTCAAGACCTGGCTGGCCCTGAACTCACAGAGATCCACCTGCCTCTGCCTCCTGAGTGCTGGGGTTAAAGGCGCGTGACACCATGCCCAGCTTGCCAGTGCATTCTTAACTGCTGAGCCATCTCTCCAGCCTGTAATGAAAATACTTTTTTAGTAAAAATTCGTTATAGTTTATGGTTTTATAGGAATATTTTAGTGAAAGGTTAACAGATAAGTTTTAACATTCTGTATTAAATCTTGTCCTGGCACTACAGCTAAATAACTTAAGGAAGCAATTTAGTGCACAGAAAATAACTTAAGGAAGGATTTTGGCTTTTAGTTCCATATGGGATATAGTCAGGGCAGGAAATTAAAGTGGTTGGAGCAGGAGGCAGTTGATCATACTACAGTCCAGCCAAGAAGCAGAGAGCAATGAATACTATTGTTCAACTTCCTTTCTCTTTATTTTATTTTTTATTTTATTCATTTTTATGTGTATGAATGTACTGTCTGCATGTAGGTTGGTGCACCCGTGTTGTGCAATGCCGCAGAGGTCAGAAGAGGGCCTCGGATTCCCCTGGAACTGGAGTTAAAGACAGTTCTCAGATGCCATGTGGGTGCTGGGGATCGAACCCAGGTCCTCTGCAAGAGCAATTGGTGCTCTAAACCGCTAGGCCATCTCTCCAGCCCCCTTTCTCTTTTTAACTGAGTCCTGGGCCCCAGACCATGGAATGCTGCCACTGACTTTTTTTTTTTTTTTTTGTCTTTTCGGGACAGGGTCTCCCTGTAGCCCCAGCTGTCCTGGAATTCACTCTGTAGACCAGGCTGGCCTTGAACTCACAAAGATCCGCCTCCCTCTGCAGTGCAAGGATTAAAGGCGTGCACCACCACGCCCAGCTATCACCAACGTTTAAGGTGGATCTCTCACCACAGGTGTCCAGAAGTTTATTCCCAATCTAAATTCTATCAAGTCTATAATCAAGATTTACCATCACAATCTGTAATCCCAATCTGAGATGCTTCAGAATAGGAAAGGTCAAGAGTCATATTGGAGTATTTTCATTTTCAGTTATTCATATTGGGTCTATGAAAATACTCTAAAATCCAAAAAAGAAAAATAGAAAATACTCTAAAATCCAAAAAAACTTAAATCTAGTCCCAAACATTTTAGATAAATATAGATAGATATATACTATTGGGTTTCTGAAATTCTAGGGTTTCTCCAAATATGCTAAAAGGTAGTACAGAAATCTCTGATTTTTTATTTTGTGTATAGCAGTGCTTGGTGCATGTATTTAAGTACATATGTGCTGTGCTAACCCTGCAGAGGCCAGAAGAGGGCATCAGATGCCCTGGAATTGGAGTTATGGACAGTTGATAAGCCACCATGTGGAACCCAAACCCAGGTCCTCTGCAAGAACAGCCAGTGATTTTAACTGCTGAACCATTTCTCCAGCCCATCTCTTTTATTTTTTAAGCCATAGGGCATTCTTGCACCTATTCCAAAAATGTTGAGTTATAGGCTGACATTAAAGAGAAGATTACGGGGACTAGAGAGATAGCCTAGCAGTTAAGAGCGCCGACTGCTCTTGCAGAGGACCCGGGTTCAATCCCCAGCACCCACATGGTGGCTAAGAACCGTCTGTAACTCCAATTCCAGGAGAACTCCAGTTCCAGGGGAATCTGAGACCCTCTTCTGACCTCCGTGGCATTGCACGACATGGGTGCACAAACCTACATGCAGACAGTACATTCATACACATACAAAAATAAAATAAAATTTTTTTAATTAAAAAAAATATTAGGTAATAAATGGTATAAATAAGATTATTGGGCAGAACATACTTTTTTGGTGGACTGGGAAATTTGCTTGTTTTTTTTTTTTTCTCCTTGAAAAACAAAACAAAACCCCCAAAACAGTAGACTGTTTCATTGAAATTCTTATTTCATTTGAATTATGCTGATTATACTTAGAGTAATGGATTTATAGAAGGTACCTGGATAAGTGCCGGGAGTGGTGGCGCATGCCTTTAATCCCAGCACTTGGGAGGCAGAGGCAGGTGGATCTTTGTGAGTTCAAGGCCAGCCTGGTCTACTGAGTGAGTTCCAGGACAGATGGGGCTATAGGGAGACCCTGTCTCGAAAAGACCAAAAAAAAAAAAAAAAGAAGAAGGTACCTGGATAAATAGCTAGTTTTCTTGTCAGTGTAATAAATAAAAACTTTAAGATGGTTTGGTTTTTTTGTTTGTTTTTTGTCTGCCTCCTGAGTGCTGGGATTAAAGGGGTGCACTACCATGCCCGGTGTCAAGAAGATTTTTGCATTTTCCAAGTTAATGATATCTAGCAATCAAGACATTTTGAAAATTATGAGTGTAGCACCTTATTTAGGGCAAAATTTTTCTCAACAAATACTTATTGAATACCAGGTACTGTTTTGAAAAAAGTCTGTATCATATTCGTTAGTTTCAGGTCTGAATGTTAGCTCAGTGTTAGAAAACTTGCTTGGGTAAAATACATGAGGCCCTGGATTCATTCCCTAAGCACTGAAAATTATTGATGATAATAATTTTAGAACACTTATAAATGGAAACATCTCCAAAGTATCATTTTTTTTTCTTAGTTAATTTAAAAGAACTACTTTGATTTAGGTACTCAAATATTGTTTACTTAATATCTCTAGTTTCATAGAGTGAGCTAGTCTGTGTTATTGGATGGTGATTGTTCATGAAAGGAATATAATCTCCCCACTCCTACAAATCTGATTTATTTGTTAATGAGTTCTTACAGAGCACAGCTCCTAGAATTGGTAAATCTAGCAGCCAGACAGGAGATCTTTAAATTCTTTTTAGACAGGGTGTTATGTTTCCTTGCTTTGAGGCAGGGTCTTGTTTCTGTTCTGTGTCCTTCAGACTAGCTGGTCTGTGAGGTTCAGACCTATTCTGTGTCTACTTTCCGTCTTGCTGCAGGAAGGGTGGGGTTATATAAATGCTCACCATTGTAATTTTTTTTGTTTTGTTTTGTTTTTGTCTTTTCGAGACAGGGTCTCCCTGTAGCCCCAGTTGTCCTGGAACTCACTCTGTAGACCAGGTTGGCCTTGAACTCACAAAGATCCACCTGCCTCTGCCTCCCAAGTGCTAGGATTAAAGGCATGCACCACCACGCCCAGCTTTTTTTTTTTTTTTGGATGATTGTACTTTTTATGGGGGTTCTGTGGATGCAGCTCAGGTTGTTAGGCTTGTATGGCAAGTGCTTCTCTCCTCTGAGCCACATCTTTAGCCCCAAGCATTTTTAAATTATAGAAAATACAGAAAAAATGTATTTTTTTATTGATTATTTTTTATGCGTGTGAGTGTACTGTCTGCATGTAGGTTGGTGTACCAGTGTCGTGCAATGCTGCGGAGGTCAGAAGTGGGCGTCGGTTTCCCCTGGAACTGGGGTTAAAGACGGTTCTTAGCCACCATGTGGGTGCTGTGAATCAAACCCGGGTCCTCTGCAAGAGCAGTCGGTGCTCTTAACCGTTGAGCCATCTCTCCAGCCCAGAAAAATGTATTTTTTAACCTATATAAGAGCATGCTTCGTGGTGTTGCATACCTTTAATCCTAGGACTTGGGAAGCAGAAGCAGACAGGTCTCTGTGAGTTCAAGGCCAGCCTGGTCTACATATCAAGTTCCAGGCCAGCTGGGGCTACAGCTGTCTAAAAAACAAACAAACAAACAAAAAGTTGTTCAATTATTGTCTTTTTGTGTCAGTAAATCATTCTACTTGGACTTTGTATCTTTATCACCTTGATTTCCTATAAATGAAAGTTAGGTCTAGACTGAAAGCTTCATTAATTGTAAGTTAATAAAATCTTCCAAAATGTCTTTTACAGTTAGTCAAAACCAGTATCCAGTCCAGAGGATATACTTGGCATGTTTCTTAATTCCTTTTCATCTAGTAGTGTCCTTGATTTTGATGGCACTAACTGAAGAGATAGTATTGTTTTTGTTTTAAATAGAAAGGTGTGCTATATTTCTTAGTACTGAACATTTAAATTCTATTTGTTTCTTTTTTTATTGCAGCAAAACAAGCTATTGATCAAGGGAGATCTCCAGTTATAATAGATAACACTAATACACAAGCCTGGGAAATGAAACCATATGTGGAAATGGTAAATATTAGATATGAGAAGTTTTTTTTTTTTAAATTTGTTTTTCATATTCTGAAATTTTGGTTAAATTGATCCTTAGTATTAAAATATTTTCCCATGTTTTCTAAAGAGGTTTGTTGATCACTTTGTTTTTTTTTAATTGGGAATGATGCTTATAGGTATTTTTCTTGAGTTGAAAGTAGTAATTGGAATTTGTCCAGTTTAGTAGTCTTAACATTTTTCTAAACCAGATTATTTACTAAGTATCATTTTTTCCTGGTTGAACAATCTTAGTATTGTCAGATGAAATTTCTGTCTGCCTTCTTTTTACTTTAAGAACTGTTGTCTGGGTTTTGTCTTCTTCCCTCCCTTTATGTAGGCCATAGGAAAAGGATACAGAGTAGAGTTTCATGAACCTGAAACTTGGTGGAAGTTTGACCCTGAAGAATTAGAAAAGTAAGACACTCGTTTTTATTGAATCCTCCTCTTCTTTCTTTGCTTTCCCTTTACACGGTCAGTTTCTTTCCTAGCTTTTGCTTGTCGTCTTGGTTGCTTGTAAGTAGGGACTACTACCTTGTACTTTTTGTTAAAAAGAACATTGACTTAAAAGTTTAAGAGTTTTATCTTGTCAAAATTTATTTCTTTCGCTAAATGTGTTTGGTACTTTTTCTGTGAATCTCTGTGCTTCAGTTTACTGAATGTTAGTGTAGTCCAGGAGTGTTGAGGTCTGGCATTGTTTCGAGGACTTTTCCCTTTAGTATTTAGTGAGGTCACTTTTCTACCTTTGCTACCTTGTCCCCATTTTAGGTCCCATTGTCACCTTTGCACCTTTATCTTGCTCTTCCTTTTCCATCTTTCTACTACATGGCTGGAGTCCTACCCAAGTTAGAATGAGTATTTTGGAATTAAAACTTTTTTTTTCTTTTAGGAGGGTAATATTAGGACATTTGCTTTGTTTTATTACCTCTACCAGAGTTTGGAGCAGTGTGCCATGGTCAAGCATTCTAATATTTATAGAGCAAATTATATATATATATTATTTATTTTATTTATTTTTTATGTGTATGAATGTACTGTCTGCATGTAGGTTTGTGCACCTGTGTCATGCAGAGGTCAGAAGAGGGTGTCAGATTCCCCTGGAACTGGAGTTAAAGATGGTTCTCAGCCGCCATGTGGGTGCTGGGGATCGAACCTGGGTCCTCTGCAAGAGCAGTCGGCACTCTTAACTGCTAGGCCATCTCTCCAGCCCCAGAGCAAATTATAACTGGTCATTCTAAGTAAGAAAGATTCCTCATGATCTAATGAGTATCCTGCATGGTCAAATGAGTACAGATCTGGTTACGTCTCCTGCCATCTGAGTCAGCAGGAAAACAGGTCTTGTGATTTGGGTGGGTTGTTCTTTGTTTGTTTGTTTTTGTTGTTTTTGTTGTTTTTGTTGTTTTCTACTTCATACTGGGAATTAAGTCTAGAGCCTCATGGATGCTAGGCAGGTATTTGCCATGAGCTTTATCCCTAGCAGAAAACTGAGTTTTCTGATCTTACTGCATTTCAGAACTTGTGGGAGATTGTGGACTCTTGCGCCCCCAGTCTCACTCTTCTGTTTGTGTTTACCATTGCCCCTTTCCTTCATATCAGTGCTTTTTCCTGTCACTCTTTTCTTTCTCTACTTTTGTTCTCTCTTTCATAACAACTTTATTGGGGCATAATTAGCATACCTTATAATTTACCCATTTAAAGTTTAAAATTCAGTAGATTTTAGAATATTACATAGAATTATATAACCAGTACTCCCCTTTTTAACTGATCTTGTTTTTTTCTTACCAAAATTTGTCTTATTCCTGCTTAAAGATGTTAAGTTTTACTTTTTGGTGCTGGGGAGAGTCCAAGGCTTTGCACTTCTTAAGCCCACATCCTACCTAGAAACATATTCCTATCTTCAGTTGTTTTAGTCTGAGGTCCAAATAATTTGTTTTTCCACTCTTTCATTCCTTTGACTCTCCTTGCTTTATGACTTATGTACTACATACTGATAGATACACTTATTAATAGTACTATCTGGCATTGTTTTGCTTTTTTTTTTGAGACAGGGTCTCCTTGTAGCTCCAGGTGGCCTAGAACTCAGTGTGTAGATGAGGCTGACCTCAGTCTCATAGAGATCTGCTGGTCTCTGCCTCCAGAATGCTGGGATTAAAGTTGTGACCTGCCTGGCGTTGTTTGCCTACCAAGCTGTATGCATTACACTTTCAGTGGAAGAGAATTAATGATAATTGAGTTATGCCATGTAAGTGGCTGAATGAGTGAATGTTTAAATTGTCATGTAGTTAATGGCTTCATTTGTATTTGAGAAATTGTTAGGACTTAATTTCTTTAATATAAGTTAACATAACAAAGTCATTTGACTGATAGTTTGAATTTTGGATGAATTGAATAGAATTAAATCACTGATTTTGTCATCTTGTAGATTATTCATATTTTACCAATTATTTTGTTTTATTTTTTTCATGGTGCTGGTTTTTGAACCTGGGGCCTCAAGCATGCTTTTTTTGGTCTTTTCGAGACAGGGTCTCCCTGTAGCCCCAGCTGTCCTGGAACTCACTCTGTAGACCAGGCTGGCCTTGAACTCACAAAGATCTGCCTGCCTCTGCCTCCCAAGTGCTAGGATTAAAGGCATACGCCACCACGCCCGGCCCTGTTCTTACCAATTTTTAACCTTAGGTCACCATTTTTTCCCTTCAGTTGTCTTTCTTTTTGCCCTTTACATTTTTACCCAAGATTATAAAAGTCAGTGTTTGCTTATGATACAAAGAGCTGGGCATGATGGTGCGTGCCTGTGATCTCAGCACTAGGGAAACTGAAGCTGAGCAAACTTCTTAGCTGACACATGATTTAGCAATTGCCTTTCCATCACACTACCAGCTCTTCAGAAGCTCTTCACATTCCTCTGTCCAGTTACAATTGCCTTTTAGCCCATCAAGCTAGCCAGTTGCTTTTTGATCTGATAATCTCTTACTTGCTTATTTTTTTAAAGAAGTTTTACCATGTAGCTTTTGTCTTAAAACCAAGGTTTAATTTTGGCTTGCTTTTTTTTGTTGTTGTTGTTTGGTCTTTTGAGACAGGGTCTCCCTTTAGTCTCAGCTGGCCTATAATTTTGGCTTTTCTGACTTAAATATACATATATAGATAAAATCATACATCATGTGTTCTTTGTATCTGTTTTTTCATTCAACATTATGTTGTGTTTCTAATAATAAGGTATTGATGATCTAAATTGTTTTAATGCAATAGGAAATGTCATGAAGTAACTTTTAAAAACTGATATTTTTCATTTTTTTACGTATTAGGAATCCATTTCTTCTATAACTCTCAAAACACTGTCTCATAATCTTTCTTAAAAAAAAACTTTGCTTTTTGCTCTATGCCTAATACATTTAGTGAGCAGTTCTATATGAAAACTTAGACTGTATTCTGCCAACACAGTAGCCTAATTTTTAAGCAGGGTGGGGGAAGGAAAAAGGAAAGGAAAGGAAAAAGAGGAGAAAGGAAAGGAAGGGAGGGGAAGGGGAAGGGGAAGGGGAAAGGGAAGGAGAAAGGAAAGGAGAGGAGGGGGAGGGGAGAAGAGGAAGGAAGGAAGGAAGGAAGGAAGGAAGGAAGGAAGGAAGGAAGGAAGGAAGGAAGGAAGGAAGGAAGGAAAGTTTTAAAATCCTTTTCTTTTTTGGTAGGAGGAATAAACATGGTGTGTCTCGAAAGAAGATTGCCCAGATGTTGGATCGTTACGAGTATCAAATGTCCATCTCTATTGTAATGAATTCGGTGGAACCGTCACAGAAAAGCACACAGGGACCCCTTCCTCTTCAGGAGAGACAGAGGTGGGGAGGTTCTCTAGGCTCACATAATCAAGTCTCTGTCACAGATAATTATTAGTTGGCTCTTTTTAGCTAACATGTTGATTGCTCTTGAAAACAAATTAGTGAGCCTGTCTTAACATTTAAATAGTTTCAAATAAAAAGAAAACTATATTGCCTCCCAAAGGATGTTCCCAGCAAGTTGTTTAAATTTTAAAATACAAATAAAAATTTTAGAAAATTGTATTTTAATGTTTTTATAATGCATTATGACAATACTTTTGGTTATTATAAGTAGAATGAAAAAAAACTAGCTTTTTTTTCTATAATTGAATTTTAAACTAATTTTTATCTATTTTCAATAATGTGGAACTCCTTTTAAAATAGTTTGTACTTTAAATTTTCATAAACACTAATGTTTTTACTACCTGAAATATATAAGAATACCAGCTTTTTAAAGTTATACCTTAGTTGATTCCTTTAACTTGGTATATAAGTAAATTGTGTTTCAGTAAATTCATAAGTGTGACAAAATTAGCTCTAAGCCATGTATCACTTAGCTCAAAAAAATTTCCCATCAAATTCTAGACAGTAGGTATATTATCTGGTGAATTTTCTTCATGATAGACATCAATGATGTCCATGTCTATAGTAATGAATTCACTAGAACTGCCATAGAGAGACCCTTTCTCTCTAGAGGAGACAAAAGTGGGGAGACTCTTCTCTTTAGACTCACATAATCAAGTGATATCGAATGATATATAATATATATTCTATACATATTCTTTTTTTAATTTTTTAATTTTTTAATTTTTTAATTTGTCTTCTTGAGACTGGGTCTCCCCGTAGCCCCAGCTGGCCAGGAACTCACTATGTAGACCAGACCAATTCACAGAGATCCATCTGCCTCTGCCTCCCAAGTGCTGGAGTTAAAGGTGTGCACTACCATGCCCAGCTACATAGTCTTTTGTTTGTTTGTTTGTTTTTGGCCTTTTCAAGACAGGGTCTCCCTGTAGCCTGAAACTAGCTCTGAAGACCAGGCTGGCCTTGAACTCACAAAGATCCGCCTTCCTCTGCCTACCAAGTGCTAGGATTAAAGGCGTGTGCCACCACACCTGGCCCATAGTCTTCTTATGCCATTTCTAAATACCTTGCTGCTTGCCAGTTTGGGAAGAGGATACAGAGTCTAGTCAAGTCACTATGTAGTTAAAAAAAGCTTTTTCAAGGGCCTGGACAGGGCTCATTGGTTAAGAGCACTGGCTTCTCTTGCAGAGGACCTGGGTTTGATTCCCAGCACCTACATAGCAGCTAACAACTGTTCATAGCTCCAGTTCCAGGGGCTCTGATGCCCTCTTTTGATTTCTGCAGGCATTGCATAACACAGGTGCACTTACATACTTGGAGGCAATATAGTCATACACCTAAAATAGTGAAATATTTTTTTAAAAGCTTTTCAGGAATTCCTGATAATGTTTCAGTTTTCATTGTTCAGCTTAATGCAGTTTAATATAAAAATATTTCAAATATTTGCTTAGCACTGGTCAAGAACATTTGTATTATGTATTATATTTCTTAGAGTTCTCATTCTTACTATGAAGCCAGCTATATTTCTTTCACTGAGTTTTCTTTATTAGATTTTATTCCTTCATTTAAAATAAAAAAAAACTGAGATACATTTCATTTTAGAGTCTTGTAATTCTTTCCTCCATTCAGGCATTGCTTTCCTAGTCTATCCTTTTAAGCTTTTCTCTTTGTAGTATAAGGAAAGAAACATTACCACCTCTTACTATGGTACCTTTGTTCCAGATGTTTTATAGAAAAATGTTTCTTTAATTGTTTATAAATTTTTCTAAGGAACATTCTAGCTAATTACATTATAACTTTTAAAATTAACTTATTATGGCCCTGTGTATGTTTTGCATGGTATTTCATGACTCTTAAACTAAGCAGTTGTCTTAAATCATGTAATCTTTCTTTGTGTGATATTTTAAAATCTCCTGTTCAAGTTGTGAGACTGAAAACTAGATATAATGCTGTCAAGATAATATTTTTATTACATTTCCTGTAGTAAAATAAGACTGATCTCTATTTTTTGTGTACTATTTAGTACCGTTTATGTTCAAACGGACACTGGCTTTATCTTTTTTAGCACATGTATATATCTGTTCATCTTAACTAAATATGTAGTAGGAGTATGCTAACGTGTATTTACATATGCATGTATATATTATACATATCCTCTTAGAGTGAGTTTTTTAAATTTGGATTTGTTATTCTCAGTATATTTAAATTAACACAGTTTGAAAATCATATTAAAGGATTAAACTTAGGGTTAGGTAAAACAAGTGTTAAATATACTGTGTCTTCAAGAAACTTCATTTAGAAGTAATGGTACTGTTTTTTTAGATAATTAAAAAATTCTAGTTTTTTAATTAATAAACTCTTAGTTACCAAATATATTTTGACTAAATAGAAGATTGCCTTTGGGAGAAACAGATTAAGAAATACATTTCTACATTTTATTATAGGTTCAACTTTATCTCCTGATACTTCTAATAATCATTCAAAGATAATTTATCATTTCTAATTTTTTGAAATTATAAATGCACTTTGTTTTGCTTTGCTTTGCTTTGTTTTGTTTTGTTTTGATTTTTGCTTTGTTGTTTTGTTTGAGACAAGGTCTCCTTGTAGCCCTAGATGGCCTGGAACTCATTATGTAGACCAGGCCTTGATCTCATAGAGCTCCTCCTACCTCTGCCTTCTGAGTGCTGGGATTAAAGATCTATACCTCTGTGCCTGGTTATAAATGCTTTTTGAGGCATTGAAGTTAGCATTTGGGAGACTGTTATAAAGGTAGAAAATTACTTACTAGTTCCTCCAAGTATTGTGACTAGTTTATTGTTGTTGTTTTGTTTTGTTTTTTGAGACAGGGTCTCCCTGTAGCCCTAGCTGGACTGGAACTCGCTCTGTAGACTAGGCTGGCCTTGAACTCTTAGAGATCCACCTGCCTCTGCCTCCCAAGTGCTGGGATTAAAGGTGTATGCCACCATGCCTGGTTGTGGTTATCATTTCTTAAAAAACAAACAGCCATGATGGTACACTCCTTTAATCCCAGCACTTGGGAGGCAGAGGCAGGTGGATCTCTTAAGAGTTCAAGGCCAAAGCTAGCCTGGTCTACATAGCTAGCTCCAGGCCAGCTGGGACTAAAGAGAGACCCTGTCTCAAAAAAGACCAAAAAAAAAAAAAGAAATTAATATAGAATGAAAGATGCTGAAATCACTAAATTATTTTTTTTCTTTTTTGGTCTTTTTGATACAGGGTTTCCCTGTAACTCCAGCTGGCCTGGAACTCACTATGTAGACCAGGTTGGCTAAAATCAGTAATTTTTTTTTTTTAATTTATTTTATTTTATTTATTTCGGTATGTGTATGAATGTACTGTCTGCATGCAGGTTTGTGCACCCGTGTCGTGCAATGCCGCGGAGGTCAGAAGAGGGTCTCGGATTCCCCTGGAACTGGAGTTCTCCTGGAATTGGAGTTTCAGACGGCTCTCGGCCGCCATGTGGGTGCTGGGGATCGAACCCGGGTCCTCTGTAAGAGCGGTCGGCGCTCTTAACCGCTAGGCCATCTCTCCAGCCCCTAAAATCAGTAATTTTAAGACATTGATTGGTACTAAAAGTCAATAAAAATGTGAAATTTGCCTGGTAATTTTTCAATTTTTCTTTTATTCAGACATAGTCTTAATGTCTTCACTGAAACAGTTCATTCTAATCTGATCTCTATCACAAAGAATTAAATAGGCATTATTTGTCATATTTATTATTATTATTACTATTTTTTTCTTTATTGAGACAGGGTCTCGCTATACCCCCAGCTGTCCTGGAACTCACTGTGTAGACCAGGCTGGCCTTGAATGCAACAGATAATCTGCTTGTCTCTGCCTCCCTAGTGCCACTGGGATTAAAGGCATATGCCACCACACCCAGCAGTTACCATATTTAATTAATACCATGTCCTACCGCTTCTGTTTTAACTCACTAAGATTAAGCTTTGGCCAGGCATGGTGGCCCCATCTTCAGTGCCTTGAGAGAGAAGGCAGGCTGATTTCTGTGAGATTCAGGCTAGGCTGCTCTATATAGCAAGTTCCAGGCCAGCTTTAACTACAGGGAGACCTTGGCTCCAAAGCACCTCCCATATATATACCTGTTATTTTAATAGGGTTAATGTAAACTGACTTTACCATTTTGATAAACACATTTGCAAATTTATAATTATCTGTCAAAATATTTTTTAAATGTTTGTGGGGGTTTTTTGTTTTGTTTTGAGGGATTGGGTTTTGTTTTTTTTGTGTGTGTGTTTTGGGGTTTTTTTTGGGGGGGGGGCTTTTTGAGACAGGGTCTCCCTGTAGCTCCAGCTGTCCTGAAACTCACTGTGTAGATCAGGCTGTCCTTGAACCTGCAGAGATCCACCTGCCTCTACCTCCCAAGTGCTAGGATTAAAGGTGTGTGCCACGACACCCAGCTAAAATATTTGTTATTTTTATTTTATATATATGAGAGTATTTCCTGCATGTATGTTACTCATGTTGTGCAAGTCCTGAGGAGGTCAGAAGAGAGCGTTGGATCCTTCTGGAACTGGAGTTTCAGGTGGTTGTTACTGGCATGTGGGTGCTGGGAATCAAACCCAAGTTCTCTGCAAGAGCAGCCAATGAGTGCTCTTAACCAATGATTCATCTATCTAATCCCCTATGTCATAATCTTACTAGTTAAAACACTCATGCTAATTAAGTTTAACTTTGATACTGCTTTTCAAATAGTAATTTTATTTGTAGTATTCACCTTTTTCAAAAGAAAACATTTTTTTAACTTGTTTTTGTTTTTTTCACCACATGGTCTTCCGGAAGCCCCAGCTGGCTTGGAACTCACTCTGTAGACCAGGCTGGCCTTGAACTCACAGAGGTCCGCCTGCCTCTGCCTCCCAAGTGCTGGGATTAAAGGCATGTGCCACCACATCCAACTTAGTTTTTTAACTTTTTAAATTTAATATTTTGTCTGTTTAAAGATAAAATTATTTATAAAATATAATAGGGTTTATTTTTGGAATGGCGGGATTAATTTAGGGATTTGAAATTTGCTTATCTCTTGTCTAGTTAATATAGATTGTTAAATTTTCTAGTTTTTTATTTCAAAAGGGTTCATAATTTTAAATGAAATTAGAAGTGTTTAAATTTTCTTTGAAATATTCAAATTTTATTCAAATTTTTATTTTTATTTTTTATTTATTATTTTTTACGTGTATGAGTGTACTGTCTGCATGTAGGTTGGTGCACCTGTGTCATGCAGTGCCTTGGAGGTCTGAAGAGGGCGTCAGATTCCCTGGGAACTGGAGTTAAAGATGGTTCTTAGCTGCCATGTGGGTGCTGGGAATAGAACCTGGGTCCTCTGCAAGAGCAGTCAGCGCAACCACTGAGCCATCTCTCCAGCCCCTCAAATTTTTTATTACAAACATGATTGTTTGAGACTAATTTCCCTTTGAAAATGTTGACAGAATTCATTAGTTGTTATTGTAGTAAATAGTTCTTTGAGCCAGATGAGTTTACCTCTAGGTTCATTGAAGTTTAATGTAGTATTCTGACATGAACACAGTAAATGAAAAGGGTTAAAGCTGTGGGGTTTGGGGAGTTTTTTGGGTTTTTTTTTTCTTTTTTTGGTCTTTTTGAGACAGGGTCTCTCTGTAGCCCCGGCTGTCCTGGAACTCATTGTGTAGACCAGGCTGGCCTTGAACCCACAGAGATCCACCTGCCTCTGCCTCCCAAGTGCTAGGATTAAAGGCATGAGCCACCACACCCGGCTTTTGTTTTTTTTTTTAACATCTGCACTCAAAATGGAATGATGCTTTATACTGGAGTTCTACCAAAAATTAGCCTATTTTGGTACGGTGATTATTTGGAATAGATAATTTGGTGGTGGTACAAAGATAGATTGAGTTAGTGATTTTATGGGTTACAATTTATGGCTTTTTTTTTTTTTTAGACAGGGTCTCTGTAGCCTCAGTTGGCCTGGAACTCGCTGTGTAGACCAGGATGGCCTTGTACTCAGAGATCTGCCTGCCTCTGTCTCCCTAGTCCTGGGATTAAAGGCGTGGGCCACCACACCTGGCTTAAAATAATTTTTATAACTTTACTGAGTAAGAGAAATTGTATTAAGAGATTGATGTGTGTCCTGTTTACTGATGACTTTCTGTCTACAGAATAAATAAGGTTGGCATAATAATTTTTTAAATTAAGGTACCATTAAAACACTTAGCTTCATTGCACATGTGCTGGATCTCTTTTTTTTTTTTTTTTTTTTTTTTTTTTTTTTTTTTTNAAATCTTTTTTAAAGCTTTCACGGAATTCCTGATAATGTTTCAGTTTTCATTGTTTTGTTCAGCTAATTGCGTTCAGTTTAATATAAAACATATTTCAAAATATTGCTTACACTGGTCAAGAACATTGCTATTATGTATTATATTTCTTAGACGTCTCATTCTTACTATGAAGCCAGCGATATTTCTTTCACTGAGTTTTGCTTTATTAGATTTTATTCTTCATTTAAAATAAAAAAAAACTGAGAAATTTCCATTTTAGGGTTTCCTTTTTTGTAATTCTTTCCTCCATTCAGGCATTGCTTTCCTAGTCTATCCTTTTAAGCTTTCTCTTTGTAGTACTAAGGGAAGAAAATTACACCTCTTACTATGGTACCTTGTGTTCCAGATTGTTTATAGAAAAGTTTCTGTTATACTTGTTTATATAATTTTTCTTAAGGAAACATTCTAGCTAATACATTATACTTTAAAAATTAATCTATTATGGCCTGTGTATGTTTTTTTTTGCCCATGTATTTCAGTGGACTCTTAAAACTAGCGTTTGTCTTAAATCATGTAATCTTTCTTTGTGTGATATTTAAAATTCTCCTGTTCAAGTTGTGAGACCTGAACAAACTAGATTATGCTTGTCAAGTATATATTTTTATTACATTTCCTGTAGTAAAATAAGACTGATCTCTATTTTTTGTGTACTATTTAGTACCGTTTATGTTCAAACGGACACTGGCTTTATCTTTTTTAGCACATGATATATCTGTTCTCTTAACTACTATGTAGTAGGAGTATGCTAACGTGTATTACATCATGCCAATCTGTTATACTATATCTCTCTTAGGAGTGAGTTTTTTAAATTTGGATTTGTTTTATTCTCAGTATATTTAAATTAACACAGTTTGAAAATCATATTAAAGGATTAAACTTAGGGTTAGGTAAAACAAGTGTTAAATATACTGTGTCTTCAAGAAACTTCATTTAGAAGTAATGGTACTGTTTTTTTAGATAATTAAAAAATTCTAGTTTTTTAATTAATAAACTCTTAGTTACCAAATATATTTTGACTAAATAGAAGATTGCCTTTGGGAGAAACAGATTAAGAAATTACATTTCTACATTTTATTTAGGTTCAACTTTATCTCCGATATTCTAATAATCATTCAAAGATATATTTATCATTTCTATTTTTGAAATTATAAACTGCACTTGTTTCTGCTTTGCTTTGCTTTGTTTGTTTTGTTTGATTTTTTCTTCTTGTTTGTTTTGTTGTGAGGACAGGTCTCCTTGAGCCCTAGATGGCCTGGAACACTCATTCATGAGGACCAGGCCTTGATCTCATAGGCTCCTCCTACCTCTTGCCTTCTTGAGTGCGGGATTAAAGATCTATTACCTCTGTGCCTGGTATATAAATGCTTTTTGAGGCATTGAAGTTAGCATTTGGGAGACTGTTATAAAGGTAGAAAATTACTTACTAGTTCCTCCAAGTATTGTGCACTAGTTTTATTGTTGTTGTTTGTTCTTGTTTTTTGAAGACAGGGTCTCCCTGTAGCCTAGCTGGGAACTGGAACTCGCTTGAGAACTAGGCTGGCCTTGAATCTTAGAGATCCACCTGCCTCATGCCTCCCAATAGTGTGGGATCTAAACGGGTGTATTCCACCATGCCTGGTTGTGGTTCCATTTCTTAAAAAAACAAACAGCCATGATGGTACCCACTCTTTAATCCCAGCACTTGGGAGGCAGAGGCAGTGGATCTCTTAAGAGTTCAGGCCAAAGGCTAGCCTGTGATCATAGATCAGCTCCAAGGCCAGCGCTGGGACTAAAGGAAGACCCTGTCTCAAAAAAAGACAAAAAAAATACAAAGAAATAAAGAAGAAAATTGAAAATCAAAAAAAAATAATTATTTTTTTTCCTTTTTTGGTTTCTTTGATTACAGGGTTTCCCTGTAACTCCAGCTGGCCTGGAACTCACTATGTAGACCAGGTTGGCTAAATAAAATCAGTAATTTTTTTTTTTAAATTTATTTTATTTATTATTTCGGTATGTGTATGATTGTAAACTGTCGCATGAGGGTTTGTGCACCCGCGTGTCGTGCAATGCCGCGGAGGTCAGCAAGGGTCTCGGATTCCCCTGGAACTGGAGTTCTCCCTGGATTGGGTTTCAGACGGCTTCGGCGCCATGTGGTGCTGGGGACGAAACCCGGGTCCTCTGTAAGAGCGCGGTGCGCTCTTAACCGCTAGGCCATCTCTCCAGCCCCTAAAATCAGTAATTTTAAGACATTGATTGGTACTAAAAGTCAATAAAAATGTTGAAATTGCCTGGTAATTTTTCATTTTTCTTTATTCAGACATAGTCTTAATGTCTTCACTGAAACAGTTCATTCTAATCTGATCTCTAGTCACAAAGAATTAAATAGGCATTATTTGTCATTATTATTTATTATTATACTATTTTTTTCTTATTGAGACAGGGGTTCGCTATACCCCCAGCTGTCCTGGAAAACTCACTGTGTAGACCAGGCTGGCCTTGAATGCAAAAGATAATCTGCTTGTCTCTGCCTCCCTAGTGCCACGGGATTTAAAGGCATATGCCACCCACACCCAGCAGTTACCATATTTAATTAATACCATGTCCTACCGCTTCTGTTTTAACTCACTAAGATTAAGCTTTGGCCAGGCATGGTGGCCCCATCTTCAGTGCCTTGAGAGGAAGGCAGGCTGATTTCTGTGAGATCGGCTAGGCTAACTGCTTATATAGCAATTTCCAGGCCAGCTTTAACTACAGGGAGACCTTGGCTCCAAAGCACCTCCCATATATATACCTGTTATTTTAATAGGGTTAATGTAAACTGACTTTACATTTTGATAAAACATTTGCAAATTTATAATTATCTGTCAAAATATTTTTAAATGTTTGGGGGGTTTTTGTTTGTGTTTTTGAGGGATTGGGTTTTGTTTTTTTTGTTGTGTGTGTTTGGGGTTTTTTTTGGGGGGGGGCTTTTTGAGACAGGGTCTCCCTGTAGCTCCCGCTGTCCTGCACTCACTTATGTCGACGGCTGGTCCTTGAACCTGCAGAGATCCACCTGCCTCACCTCCCAAGTGCTAGGATTAAAGGTGGGTGCCACGACACCCAGCTAAAATATTGTTATTTTATTTTATATATATGAGAGTATTTCCTGCATGTATGGTTACTCATGTTGTGCAAGTCTGAGGAGGTCAGAAGAGGCTGTTGGACCCTTGACTGAGTTTCCTGGAATGGAGTTCAGGTGGTTGTTACTGGCATGTGGGTGCTAGGAATCAAACCCAGTTCTCTGCAAGAGCAGCCAAATGAGTGCTCTTAACCAATGATTCATCTATCTAATCCCCTATGTCATAATCTTACTAGTTAAAACACTCATGCTAATTAAGTTTAACTTTGATACTGCTTTTCAAATAGTAATTTTATTTGTAGTATTCACCTTTTTCAAAAGAAAACCATTTTTTTTTTTTTTTTTTTTTTTTTGTTTTTTTCCACCACAGGTCTTCCGAAGCCCAGTGGCTTGGCACTTCACTCTTAGACCAGGCTGGCCTTGAACTCCCAGAGGTCCGGCTGCCTCTGCCTCCCAAGTGCTGGGATTAAAGGCATGTGCCACCACATCCAACTTAGTTTTTAACTTTTAAATTTAATATTTGTTCTGTTTAAAGATTAAAATTATTTATTAAAAATAATAGGGTTTATTTTTGGAATGGCGGGATTAATTTAGGGATTTGAAATTTGCTTATCTCTTGTCTAGTTAATATAGATTGTTAAATTTTCTAGTTTTTATTTCAAATAGGTTCATAATTTTAATTGAAAATTAGAAGTGTTTTTAAATTTTCTTTGAAATATTCAAATTTTATTCAAAATTTTTTTTTTTATTTTTTATTTTATTTTTTTTACGTGTATGAGTGTACTGTCTGCTGTAGGGTTGGTGCACCTGTGTCATGCAGTGCCCTTGGAGGGTCTAAGAGGGCGTCAGATTCCCTGGGAAATGGAGTTAAAGATGGTTCTTAGCTGCCATGTGGGTGCTGGGAAATAGAACCATGTCCTCTGCAAGCGCAGTCAGCGCAACCACTGAGCCATCTCTCCAGCCCCTCAATTTTTATTAAAAATGATTGTTTGAGACTAATTTCCCTTTGAAAATGTTGACAGAATTCATTAGTTGTTATTGTAGTAAATAGTTCTTTGAGCCAGATGAGTTTACCTCTAGGTTCATTGAAGTTTAATGTAGTATTCTGACATGAACACAGTAAATGAAAAGGGTTAAAGCTGTGGGGTTTGGGGAGTTTTTTGGGTTTTTTTTTTCTTTTTTTGGTCTTTTGAGACGGGTCTCTCTGTAGCCCCGGCTGGTCCTGGAACTCATTGTGTAGACCAGGCTGGCCTTGAAACCCACAGAGATCCACCTGCCTCTTGCCTCCCAGTGCTAGGATTAAAGGCATGAGCCACCCACCGGCTTTTGTTTTTTTTTTTTAACATCTGCACTCAAAATGGAATGATGCTTTATACTGGAGTTCTACCAAAAATTAGCCTATTTTGGTACGGTGATTATTTGGAATAGATAATTTGGTGGTGGTACAAAGATAGATTGAGTTAGTGATTTTATGGGTTACAATTTATGGCTTTTTTTTTTTTTAGACAGGGTCTCTGTAGCCTCAGTTGGCCTGGAACTCGCTGTGTAGACCAGGATGGCCTTGTACTCAGAGATCTGCCTGCTCCTGTTCTCCCTAGTCTGGATTAAAGGCGTGGGCCACCCACACCTGGCTTAAAATAATTTTTATAACTTTACTGAGTAAGAGAAATTGTATTAAGAGATTGATGTGTGTCCTGTTTACTGATGACTTTCTGTCTACAGAATAAATAAGGTTGGCATAATAATTTTTTAAATTAAGGTACCATTAAAACACTTAGCTTCATTGCACATGCGCTGGATCTCTTTTTTTTTTTTTTTTTTTTTTTTTTTTTTTTTTGAGGCAGGGTCTCCCTTTGTCCCTGCTGGCCTGGAGCTCACTATGTAGACCAGGCTGGCCTTGAACTCACAGAGATCTGCCTGCCTCTGCCTCCCAAGTGCTTGGGATTAAAGGAGTGTGGCACCACACCAAGCCTCGGATTTCTTATTTCTAAATGATATGCAGGATGGTAAGGATTTGTAGTAAATTGGTTGAAATTGATTGTAGAAGAGGAGGGATTAGTGGTTATCTTAAGGTTTTTTTGTTTCTTTCTTACTTTGTAAAGTAACATTTATATTGATTTTAGTTGATTCACATTGTTAAATCTGAATGTAATTAGGGCAACTAAACTTTAAAAGCTTTTAGAAGAATGTTTACAGTTGAGAATCAAGGTCTTAGATCCCAGTGAGTGGAATAAATTTGGTAATAGAATGTGTGTATATGTAAGTGTTAATTTAGAATACTTTGAGGAAATTGTTCATATGTTGTCAATGGCAAATTATGTACAGAAAGTAGAGGAAGGACCACAAAATCTCCTAATGATTTCTGTTTGTTTGCTTTGTCGTGAAAGTTTTTATTTCTTTTTTTTTTTTCTTTTTTTTTTTTTTTTGGTCTTTTCGAGACAGGGTCTCCCTGTAGCCCCAGCTGTCCTGGAACTCACTCTGTAGACCATGCTGGCCTTGAACTCACAAAGACCTGCCGCCTCTGCCTCCCAAGTGCTAGGATTAAAGGCGTGAGCCACCACACCCGGCAGTTTTTATTTCTTTTAAAATTTATTTTGTATATGCTCACAGCGCACATCTGGAGGTCAGAGGATAACTTAAATGATCCTATCCTTCCACTGTATGTGTGTCTGGGATTGAACTCAGGTAGTCAGGCTTGTTGGTAAGTGGAAACATCTTGCAGGCCTACAAATACCTTTTTGACAAGAGCCTCAATAGTAAAGAAATTGGAGACTAAGGATATGTGAATTGGACATACGCTTGTGTAGCCTAAGCTGGAACTCATTGTCTAGCTAAGAATGACTTTGGTTCAAGGAACTCTTGGGTTATTTGCCTCTCCGCTATGCCATAACTAAGGAAAATAGAACAGCACATTCATTTGTGATTAAAATTGTGTTTTGATTTAGTAGAGTCCATTGAAGTGCCTTTTAATATTTTGTTATTGTGCTTTTGTGTTTTCACATGAGAAGTATAAAATTAAAGTTTTGCTCTTAGGGTAAGTTCAACTATCTGTAGTTGTAATAATTATATGGCTTTCTTACCATCTCCAGTTGTAGTTCTGAACTCTTCAGATGGTTTGCTTTGGTTATTTCAATATGTCAAAATGAAGAAAATTTATTTGGGTGGGAAGGGTTAAAGGTTCTTTCTCTGTATCTTTTTCTCCTCCTTTTCTTAATAGTCTTAGAAATCATGTTTCTTTTTCTTTGATACAGTCTTTTCCTGTATGTGCTTTCTTTTTCTTCTATTTTCTGCTCTGCAGTCTTCGAGTTGTCCTCAGAATATTTTTAAGGAAGATGATGGGATGGTAAGTGACTGGCAAAACTGAATGTAACTTCTTTTTTCTTTTCCTGAGTTCCACTTACCTCAGTGTTCTGCATCAACTTTGCTTGTATGCCACAGATCCACAGTTTTTTGTTTGTTTTTTTATCCTATGGATTTGTAGAATTTTTTATGTAAAATGTAAAATAAAGTGTTCAGGCATGGTGGCACATACCTAGATATCTGAGATTGAGGCCAGCCTGGTCTGCATAGCAAGTTCCAGGTTACCTGGGGTTTCAGAGAGACCCTGTCTCAAAAAAAAACAAAAAAAACCCCAAACATCTATTGCCATACTCACTAGTTGAGATTCTCATGAATGTGGCATAATAGCTGGATGCATGGATTTTATAGAGAAATTTATAGTATCTAAATTATCAGTTGTCAGTGAAAGACTTGAGTTTATAAGTTTTAGTTGAAAATTGCTAATAAAGAATTCACTGTTATGTCATGATTGAAATCCTTCAAAAAGTAAGTGACGTTGAAGGAAAGTTGAAAGCCATTTTGAGTTCAGCTTTTACAGTTGGTTCTCTGTATTCTCTAATGCTACTGCAACAAGCAACATGAATATTTTGGTCACAAACCTTAACTTACATTCATTTAAATAACTACTGTGGATTTAATGCCTATTAGTGTTAAGCCATGGTCATAATACAGAATTATGTAAAAGGAACCAAAATTTTAAGTGAAACAATTTATCCTATTTCTTTAGTAAAAGTGGAAGTGAGTTCAAATTTAGGTAACACTATATCCCATATCATCTTTAAGCCATATAGTCTTCTTTTAAGATAGGAGAAAAATTCCAGTGAAGGATTGAGTGCATCTTTATGGTACTTTTAATTTATAGGACTAGAAGGTATGTTGCATTTTCAGTAAAGCTGAATGGTGGAATATGTAAGTAGTTATTTAGAATTCAGTTTTTGAATGTCAAAATTGAAAATAGGGAAATTTATGCCATTTAATGTTTAAATGCTTTATACAGATTACATATTGATATACTAGTTAGATTGTTTCAGCAGTGTCCTTTCATTTGAAATTGTGCTGTTTAAATGGTTAATATTTTTTCATTTTAATTCACATTTGAAATGTATAGTACTCAATAAATGGATTTTTAAATTATATAATTTGGGTTTTTTATTCATAATCAGTTTTTAGGCCATATTTCCTAAAGTAATAATGTTGAAAGAGTATCAATGTAATCTTATTTATTTTTCTTATGTCTGATTATCTTAAATGTGGTTGGAGTAAATGTTGGTAAAATTGCATTTCTCTTTATATTTTAAATTAACTTTCTAAAATTAAAAATAGAGGGAATTTTTTAAAGTTTTCTTAATAAATTGCTTTAAATTTAAATTAAACTATTTTAAAATAATTAAATTCTATAAGGAAAATATAAAGTGAAGAATTTTTTGAATGTTTTGTTTTAGATGACTTTTAAAAAATTGGATCTTACTTGGTTTTAATTAATTGTTTGAGTAGTTTGTAGTGTTTCCTGTATCATTTCAAATTGTAAAGATAGTAGTTGCTTGTTTTTTTTGTTTTTTTGTTGTTGTTTTTTTTTTTTTTTTTGGTCGAACGAAAAAAATGGGAATACTTTTATGAATGGATTAAGATGGGTTTCAGCTCAGCAAACTGGAAAGTAGAACATAATAGTATACTTATAGTATATTATAACCCTGGGTACTGAAACATTTGTAACATTTTATTTAGAATGTAAGCAAATATAAGCAGGAATTGGGCTAGACATTTAAATAATTAAAAATAGAGAAAATATCCTTAAAATTCCAAGGAATGATAATGAAACCAATAAAGCTAGAAGGGTAGTTATATAAAAAAAAATTCTCCCTACCCCTTTCTTTTGCTGCCTGAAAACCAGAAGAAACCAAAATGTAATATTAAGGAAGATTGTCTTAATCCAATAAGAATTGTAAGTGCTATGAAAGCTTGGATCTGGTCTTGATAATTGAGTTTTCTGTATAGCTTTGTTCTTTAACGGTAGCCAGAAATATTGTTTTGTTTAGGCTTTGGGTGTGTGTGTGTGTGTGTGTGTGTGTGTGTGTTTGTGTTTGAGACAGGCTCTCCCAGTAGCCCCAGCTGGCCTGGAACTTGCTATGTAAACCAGGCTGGGCTCTATCTCACAGATATCCACCTGCCTCTGTCTCCCTAGTGCTGGAATTAAAAGGTATGTGCTACCATGCTGGACAATATTATTAAATATTAGATCTAGGTTTCAGTCTTCTCCCTGAAACAGTCAGCAACCTTTTGATATTATGGAAACATTAATCAAAACAGAGCAATTTTATAGAGCCATTTGTTATGTAATTAGTCATGTTTGATACCGCTTAGTGTGTCTAATGTCATACCATTTCATTAGTGTGTCTAATGGATACCAGTCTTTTGGTCCAGGTTTATAGTACCAGGAATCTTGGAAGTGGTTATGACCAACAAGTGAAGTCTTAGAATACAAGTGAGTAGAGTGAGCTGAAGCTTTTGATTCTGTCTTTTAGGGTCATTTCTGGCTTTTAATGTTTTATTATCAGAGATTCCCAGGCAAATCTGGGAAAGTACTCCCTTGTAGTAGTCTTGGTCTTAAAGTGATCCACTAAGTTCATAATCATACCCAGCTATAAATTTCAAAACAACCCCCATCCTAAAGCTTAAATTTCTTAAGTTTGAAATATTTATACAACAATAAGAGTAGGTATTTCTGATGCATATATTGACATAATTTTATATAATTATCCTTGTATACAGATATATATATATATATATATATATATATATATAAAGAGAGAGAGAGAGAAACACTTGTTTATAGTCTAGATAGATAGGTAGGTAGATAAGTAGGTATATATATATATATATATATAGAGAGAGAGAGAGAGA